>JAHTLZ010003468.1:10677032-10717525 GCA_023846285.1 Phrynocephalus versicolor | reverse complement strand
GTTTCCTGAATGATGGACTACCTATGTGTCTTTTATATGAATCTATATGATCACATAGACTTTGTGTTTATAACCACTTATAACCTTGTGTAACTGCATTGACACTGTTTTCAATGTTAGTTTCCGTCACTCATAACTTTTACATGGAATTTTTACTCTCTCCTTAATTGCTCGCATTCTCTTGTAGCTTTAATGTAATGTTGTCTTTTAATGCTGTAAGATGTCCCTCAATTCTTGTTCTCAATACTTGAACATGTCTTAATTGTACTATACTGTATATTGTCTTAATTGTACTGGACTGTATATTATCCCTTGTTACTGTAAGCCGCTTTGGGTCCTTTTCCAAGGAGAAAGGTGGGTTTTAAAAAACCCAAACAAACAAACAAACAAACAGATAGATAGATAGATAGATAGATAGATAGATAGATTTAACTCAAAAACAAAGTTGTTTTTTAATCAAAATCTATTTTTTCAAATTGTGTTTTCAAACAAATGTGAATCACATAGCACAATCCCTAACAGGAGGATGGGGTTTCATTTGTCAGAGGGCTCATCTGTACTGTGGAATTGTCCTTGGTCATTCTGTTGTTGATCGGTTCCTTCTGCTACTTTCTGTTGTTCTTGCGATTTTGAATATTTCATCTTGGTATTGTTGCTCCACACATGGGGGAGTGTTTATTGCTGGACATACTGGGATGCACAGGGTCTTCCCAGTTCCGCTTTTCTTCACACAGCCAAAATTGCTACCGAGTTCTCAGTCCCGAGACTTCTGTTTTGTCTACCTTCTCTGCTTCCTCCTTGCTTATTCCACTTCCTCTCCCCTGTACTCGATGGTTTCCCTGCACATTAATTTCAAACCTTCCTCATTTTCTCAGCAATCCATTCTTATTTTTACTTATTTTAATTTTTGTTTCCCACTTGTGTTCACTGGTGGAGAAGTGGTAATATTTATTTGTAAGGCTCAACGCCTTATGAGGCCTAAGTCTTCTCTGTCCCACTGTTCTCATCCTTTCCTCTCTATCTTACTCATAGAGGTCATAATATAGAAGCAGAAGCTATCCTAGGATCTGCTGGCCTCACCTCTGAACCGGGTTTCTTATATGTAAGTGGAATCTGGTGCTTCTGTTGTGAAAGAACAGGATTTGTTTCTATACAGCCTGGAGCAAAACAGTCACTTTCTTGGGATATGCTAAGGGAGCTGTCATAGCATTATGGATAGGTCTGTGCACTCTTAGTTCTATTGAATCAATAGAATCTGCACACTCTCACTCATTGCTGGTTTTCTGCTGTGCGTATAGAACTGCGCTGTCATACTCTCTCTTAATTAAGCTTGAGCAACTAATATTCATTAGTTGTGTACTCAACCAGTAATTTGGATTAGAATTGCCACTTCATGCATTAACATACCTTCTTCTTCTTTTTAAAACACCCTGATTATGGCAACATAGTTAAGGGATATTACTTACCCTTAACACAGAATATAGTAAGCAATCTTGTGTGCATCCTTTGTTAATTATATAAGAATGTGACCCCCAGTTTGTCAGGTCTTATTTATTCTCCCAACAACAAAATAGTTAATCCAGACACTCCCCGTCCCCCTCTTCACCCCCCACCCCTCAACACACAGTGGTAATTGTCTGGAAATCACACTTCTGATTAGCAATTGATAATTCCCCATAGTTAGTTCATCAGCCAGTAGCTATAAAATAAGCAATAATGCATGTTCATTACTCAGCAGCACTACAAGTGAAAGAGGAATTACTTTGAATTAGCTTGTGAATATTAGTAATTCCCACACAAGGCCAACACTCAATAAATCTTGATAGCATCTGGCTGCTTTTCTATTGAGTCCTGGCATGTGCTTAATAAAGGGGCCTGATGAGCACTGCCTATGCCTTTCCTTTTCTCTCTCTCTCTTGATAGGCAGAGCTCTTCAAGTAAGCTATCTTGAAACTTCGCTGAGTGTGGTATCAGCCGGCTCCTCCTGATTGTGGGGTTGCTGGAATATAACCTCTACCATGGACTTCATTGACCCAGCAGACTAGCTAGCCGGTGCAACAAACTTTATTTCAGTAAAAAGCATGCTGGCATTCCATTCTGGACCAGTCTCCTACCTTCCTGCCTAGATCTCAGTTGCAGTCACTGGTCCTGAGTCACTTGTAGTCCACTGATGGGCCAAGTTTGGGTCATTAGCTCCAGCAGCAGGTCTATCTTCAGAGAAGGCAGGTATTCCCGTAATCCAGCTGGCTTTCCTGCCACACCTTCTCCTTGTGCCCCTGAGCCAGATACACCAGTCTCTGAGCTGACAGTGGCACCTAATGAGAGCTCAGCCTGGGGTGAAGGTGGCACACACACTCCAGTCCTCTCTATCCCCCAGACCACAGAAGTTGGGTAGCTCTTTCTCTGGCGCCTCCAACCAGTCCCACTCTTTGCCTTCCTTTATTCCCCTCTCTTCCCAACCCTCTGCATTGTGCCCTCTTTCCCAGTCACACGCTTCTGCAAGTAACACTTCTACTCATTGTGAATAAAGTGCAAATAAAACTGATACTTATGGGATTATAATGAATTCTATATACTTGTCAACATTTATGAACTCTTTTACTATGTTAGGTACTAAATTTTCATTTTTTAAAATCACATACAGTTATCCATACTTCATGGAACATTGTAATCCCTCTTCTCTTGTCTTGGACTTTGTATGCTAAAATGTTTAAGGTAGAGCTACTGAAGTTATGCAGAACCCTCAATAGCAGGGTTGGGGGAACTTCAGCCCTTCACAGATATTTTGGACCACAACTCCTGCAGTCCTTTATCATTGGCGGTACAGGCTCAAAATTCTGGGAATTGCATCTGGAGGGCTGAAGGTTCCCTGCCCTTGCTCTATATAGGCTGGCGTTAAGACAAGCTCATTTATGTCCTGAAAAACATCTGTATTTCTTCTCAGTGGACTTGCTGGTGACGCCGAGAAAATGTCTCTGTCTGAATTATAGAAGTGTGTCTGGGGACAGTTCAGGATGGAATAAAAACTTACTTTTGAGCTAGACTATTAAGGGTTAAACAACATGCTTAGCCTGATGCAGTGTTTCTATGGGATAAGAAAAGTAGTTGATGTGGTTGATTAGGAGCAGGATTGTTGAAGGTACAAAGGGACATTTTACAGACAAGAGACAGATATACCTGATCATCTAATGAAAGGAGCCACCGGAGTGGGGTTAGTTTTATGGGGAGCATAAAGGCAGAGAAAAAGAAACTCTCTGGATGGCATACTTTAACTGTGCCTCTCTTCCCCTTTCCCTTCCTCTGCCAAGCATGGCTTCACAACTGAAGACAAATAACGAGGAGAGCACAAAAGGAAGAATCATTGTTGTGTTCTTGGGTGCACTGACTTCCTTCCCTTCTATCATTTTTGCAGGTGCCCATCACCAACGCCCTATTGTGCTGAAGATGTCTAATAGCAACACAACACAGGAGACACTGGAAATAATGAAAGAATCAGAAAAGAAGCTGGTTGAAGAATCTGTGAACAAAAACAAGTTTGTATCCAGGTCACCAAGCAAAGAAGAACTCGAGAAGGATGGGGAGGAGGGCAGCACGCGGCCAGAAACTCAGGTAGATGGAAGAAGATATTGCCGGGTACTGTCAGACCTGTGGGGCCGACAAAGCCCAGTGTAGACTGGTAGTGGATCTAGGACTCAATTAACCACTTAACCATTCAGGCCGTTTCCCTTGGATTGGAAATTCCTGATGGAACACCAGTTTGGTGCCGTACTCTTTCTCCTTTCTTTCTGTATCCCTCTTCAAAAGCCATCATTCCCATTAAACCTTCAGGCTAATAATCCCATGGTTTGCATCCATATTAGAAATGGTGTTGAAGTATTACACTTGCTCTTCTGTTCCTCCCCTCTGTCTTGTTCCCCCGTCCTCCAGTTCAAATATGTATTGGAAGTTCCTTGGTGCAGTGGCTTTTTTGTTTTCCTACAGGAAGTACTATGTTTGCATGCATGGTGAAAATTGAGCAATGGTATAGTCCAGTGGTTCTCAACCTGTGGGTCCCCAGATGCGCCTGGACTGCAGCACCCAGAAGCCTCCACCACTCGCTGTGCTGGAAGGGGTTTCTGGGAGTTGCAGTCCAGGAACATCTGGGGACACACAGGTTGAGAACCACTGGTATAGCCCTACCTCTATCCATTAGATGCAGTGCAGATCCAGTAGTCTTATAGTCTTCTGACTCTATTCAGGAAGAGAATGATGGAAGAAAAGATGAAAGAGGAGTGCTTCCAAGCATTCATACTGCTGTACTAGGCAGATCTACTTAGAAATGAGTCCCATTGATTTGAATGAACCCAGATGAGTTGTGTAGAGTTGCTGCCGTCATAAGACCGTGATGCCTTCACCTTTTAAGTCCTCCCAGAAAATGAAAATAAACTTGTCCAAATTACTTTGTATTGGGGCAGCAGAAATATTGGCCAGAGTAACATCTCACACATCTCAAGGATCATGCCGTTGAATACAGTTGTCCCCCACCCTTTCACGGTTCATATACTGTGGTCTTGGTATATCGTGGGTCCGCAGTATATGAAAGAAAGCCTCCCTGGGGTAAGGAGGAAAGGTGTTTCCAGGCCCGTCGGAGGCCCCAAAAGTGCTTCCCCGCAAACTAAAAGTGACTTCCGGTAAACCAGAAGTGACCTCCAGATAACTAGAAAGCACTTTTGGGGCCTCCGGGGGACTGGAAAGCCCCTTGCAGGCCCGTTTGGGGCAGCGCCAGGCCCGGGGTAAGTATAAGAACCCCCAGAGAGCCCGCCCAGTCCCGACCTGACCCAGCATTAGCATATTGCGGATAATCAATTATTGTGGGCCGGGTTGGGTCCCTAGCCTCTGCGATAGGTGGGTGTTTACTGTATCATCGTGGAAAGAGATATGAGTGTTAGGAAGGGACTAAATGAGTATTAGTATACAGCACACCATTGAAGGAAAGGCTGTTACATGTAGTTAGATCTCAGTTTAGAGTGGTCCTTTTGAGAGAGGGACACTATTGGTTAACAAGAACTCAGTTAAGGCTTATATCTCTGAGAGTGCCTGATGAAACTGAATTCAGCTCCACTATGTTCCTCTAGTTTCATTACTGTTTGCTTATTTGACCTTTGGCTGTTCATAATAGGGTTGTGTCACAGATTATATTTATTGTTGTATAAGAAATGAAAATATGTTTGTAAAATAAGTCTGTTTTTGTTAAGACTCTTTCAGGATCATAATGTGGTATAGAAATGATGGCAGTGTGAATTTAGGGATGTGATCATTATGTCATTAGCATAAGCAGAGATTCTCAACAGCCATATAATTTGCCACTTGTCTAAGGAGAAACAGTAGATTCCTCCAGGAAAGCAATTAAGTAGCAGTTTGCTTTTTCCCCTGAGCTAGTATTTGTCTGACTTCTCTCAACTATTACCTGTACTTATTTTGTCCCTTTAAATTTGCAAGTGGCAAAATATTGTATTTTCGAAGGCTTTCACGGCCGGGATCCAATAGTTGTTGTGAATTTTTTTGGGGATTGTTTGTCGGTGTTCTGGAAGTTTTTCTTCCTGATGTTTCACCAGACTCTGTGACTGGCATCTTCAGAGGGCAAGATGAGCTCACGGAACTAGGAGTTCTCTCTGTGCTCAGTGCTCAGCACATTGTCACATTTATAAGGAAAAGAACTCCTTGTTCTCTGAGCTCCTTGCCCTCTGAAGATGCCAGCCATAAAGTCTAGTGAAATGTCAGGAAGAAAAAAAGCCCGAAAAACTCACAACAGCTATGGCAAAATACTATTTCTGTGCTGTTAGCTGATGTTTGCAATACATGTTCCACCAGGGGTGCCTAGGTGAAGATTTGTATTTTCTCCTATCATTTGCCTTAAGAATGCATAGAGTAGATTCCCATTGCTTCTTTTTCTCTCTCCCCCCCTCCCCCCCCCTTTCCAGAGGCGAGCATCCAATCATGGTCATGCTAGGAAAAGAACCAAGGTAAGAAAGAGGTTGTATGTTTCTTTCTGCTAGTTATACAACTTTGTGGTCTAGAACCAAGACTTCAGAAGCAGCTTTTAAAACTCTTGAGTGTGATCAGATGGCATGAAAGGTACATGTCTGATTGCAACGGAAAGAGTCGCTTTGCAGGGAGTAATCTCCTTTGAAATTGCCCTTCCATCTGTCAGGGAATCACTCCAACCTGACCCCCCAAAGTAGTAGCCCAACAGCTGGTCTAAAAAGGTGTTGCTTGGTACAGATCAGGGTCAGGCTGGACTCCTATTCTTTTGTATGTCATTTGATTGCCAGGAAATACAGTGGACCCTCGTATAACAAACACTTTGTATAACATAAAATCTGCACAACATAAACAATTCCAGAGATAGGGGAAATGTGCTTAACAGAATTGCTTATGGGGAGAATCTGTACAACATAAAAATGGTCGTGATTAAGGGTTACTCAGTTTTCAATGCATTCCTATGGTAAATTTGTATAAAGGAAGTACGAATTAATTCCTTTATACAAGGTACCACTGTAGATTGCATTGGATTGCTCCACAAGCGGTCTATTTCCCCATGTGATCACATCCTCAGACTGCTGTCATACTCTTCCTGCTCACTTTTTCCAAGACTTATTTCTTCTAACAGCCTTACTTGTCCGTTAGTGGTGGTTGGGCCCAGGTTACCAAAAGTGGTTGCCCTTTATCTCTAGATTTCATTGTGGTTTTTAAAATTCTGACCTCTTTTGTGATTTTGTAGTCCACTACAGAAATGTTTACTCATCAAAACCTAGAAACCAAAGCAAGATTTGGGTATTCGGAGTGAAAATCACCACTTATCACTTTCTTACCCTGTTTGAAGAGAATATGGTAATACCTCGGTTTACGAGTACCTTGAATTTTTTAGCCTTTCTCCAGTTTGCAATCAAGGCTCACCTCAGTGTGGGTCCTGTGCTGCTTGGAATGGGCCTCCAGACCGTGCGGGGGGGCTGCACTGGGCTTCTTGGGCCTCCACATCTCACCCTGGCCCAGTACCATACATCCATGGCTTCCAGAGCTTGTCCAGGGCCTAGTGCTGCCACTCCAGCCTCCGTAGCATGCTCTGAGTTTGTGGCGCTAATCCACAACCTCTGCAATGCACCCTGGGCTTGTTCAGCTGGTCATCCGCAGAGTGCCCAGGGTGAGCTCTGGAGGCTGTTGCGGCTCCCAGCCAAAACAGATTTCCCCAGAGGAAATAATGGAATCTGGGACCCTAGAACCGATCAGGTAAGTTTCCATTATTTCCTATGGGGAAACTTGCTTTCATACGAGCATGCTTCCGGAACAGATTTTACTAGTAAACCGAGGTGCCACGGTAGTTCAGTCAACTGAAGTCAGAATGGAATTTATTTTTTATCCATCAGGTGGGTTGCCCCTGTTAATATGGGCAAAGGGAGGGAACCACACCCTTATTTTTAATATCCTCGAAGGAGGTTGTTGTCATGGGCAGCCACCCTGCTAACATTACCCTACAAAGCTCTTTTCATCTGTAGATTTTCAGTGGTGTGCTGATCTGAGTTAAGCTGTGAGCAGCATAAGGTTTAAAATGGGAGTTTTAAAAAATTGACAAAGAATCCCCTCCTGAATAATCCATATTCACACTTGGGCACGGGCAGACAGGGCAAGGGCTGCTGTTCCCTCGACTGCCTGTCATCTGTGAAGTCGCTTCTGTCCCCTTTGTGAAACAGTATATGGAAGCAGAGGAAGTTGCCTTCCTGAGTACAGACCACTGGACCCATCTTAGCCCCTTATTTACACTGGCTGACAGTGTGTCCTTGTTAGTGGGTTTCACAAGCTGGTGTCTTTCCTATCCCAACAGAGCAGGTGGTTGAAGCTGGGTGTTGCATCTGTTGGTACCGTATTTTCCTGTCTATAAGATGCTCCCATGTATACGATGACCCCCACTTTTCTGACTCAGAATTACAGTTTTGCAACTGCATGGTTCTCTTTTTGGCTTACTTCCGTGTATAAGATAACCCTCAATTTTAGTCTAACAATTTTAGACAAAAATAATCTTGTACATAGAAAAATACTGTATTTAAAACACAGTATTTTTCCATGTATAAGACTATTTTAGTCTAAAATTGTTAGACTAAAATTGACTTTATATGTGCTCAGGTTTTGAGTATCCAGATTTCTCACTGAGGTAATAAATCCACACTTGGCTTCTGCTTATTCTACTAGAGGAAGGATTTAACTTTGTATGAAAAAGTTCATGACGTGGTACTTAAAACCATTTTCTTGACACACTGGTTCTGTAAACTTAGGTGTTATTGTTGTTTTGTTACAAAAAGCACATCTGGCCATGTGATCCCACAGCTATTATTAAAAATAGTGTGGCCATGATGCTGTTTTACTTTCTGAATAAGAAGCATGCGTTAACGATGAAGGATGAATGTGTGTTTAGTATAAGTAACATTTGAGCTATTGCAACATGATCCTGATTAAACTCCATCCTACTTTTAAACTGTTGCTACACCAAGGTTCTGAGATTAAATAGCTATACAGTTTTATTTTTTTTACCAAGTTGATTCCCTAGAATACTTATAACCTACATCCTTAACATTTCATTTTCATATTGTATGGAATAGCTGAAATATGACTCCCAGAATCCTGTGGTTGTTCAAGTAAAACTTTAAGCTGCCTAGATGCCCTAAGCATATCCGATCTCACCTGATTTTGGAAGCTAAGCAGCAGGGTCGGCCTTGGTTAGTACTTGGATGGGAGACCACCAGGGAATACCAGGTGCTGTAGGCGCCTGGAGTAGGAACTGGCAAGCCACTCCAGTATTCCTGCCAAGAAAAATTCCATGGACATGGAGTCACGAAGAGTCGGTCACGACTGTAACGACACAACACACAAGTAAAACTTTTGTCCATTTTTCCCTCTCTTCCTTTCCTGCTCACTTCCATACACACACATCATCCAAAAAACATTTCACCTAGCAGTCCTTTGCCTTTATTTTAAGCCTTTCTTTCATATTTTACTAACAGATTACCTACAATAACTTGGCGTGGCTGGAAAGCAAATCAAGCAGCTGCTGCAGAATGAATGTTTGTTTGTTTGTTTGTTCATTGGTTCATTCATTCATTCAACTTTTATACTGCTTGATTAGCGCAAGGCAATAATCTGGACAGTTAACAGATAAATTAAACAAATACAACATATAACAACAAAAATAAACAGTCAACAGTAAGATGAAATAAGAAAAACAAAAACAAATCCATCATCAAGAAACTCACAGCAGAAGTGTTTGTCTTTTCAGTCAAATTCAAAGCTGAAACTAGTCAGGAGCCTGGCTGTATGCGAGGAATCCTCTAGTCCTTTTGTGGATGGGCCATTGGAGACTCAGGTAAGCCAAACTGCAACTGAACAACTTTTCCAACTAGGGGGAGAAATTTCTTTCAGTGGTGATTCTTCTTTCTGATGTAGGTCAAGGTGCAAAGCTAGCCTATAGCCAGTTTTACTTGTACCTGCATAAAGAAAACAATAGTAGCCCAAATGAATCTGTATCTATTGACCCATCTTTAAAGAATGAGATGAGAACGGTTGTGATTGTCTAGTTTCACCAAAATAGGTTGTATTTAGCGCATCATAAGGGAGTTAATTAACTGTTAGACCATTCATGAACAATGGTAGCAGTTGTTGGATTTAGCTGGGAAGACCTGGGTTCACAGGGCAGATTGATAAATTACACAAGCGGCAGCCGCATGCTGCAGGGGGAGTAATCTTACTCAGTAACTATTTGGACCCAAAATGAAATATTCTTCCCGGATCCAAACAGAGTGATCATACCATTCTTCCAGATTCTTCTCATAATATGGTAAAGCATTGATGATAGTGTTTTCTTTTTCACTAGGATATCATACAATTGCACATCAGCTGCCCTTCTGACAAGGAAGAGGACAAGTCTATAAGAGATGGCTCTGAAAAGGAAGATAAAGAGAAAAATAAAGAAAAAGCGCCCAAGAAAATGTTGTCTAGAGGTAGGATCGTCTTTGGTTTGATTAGATCTTTTCTTTGTAAAGTGCCATCATATAAGAAATAAATAAAAGGGCAGCATCTGTTCATCTCTTAAGATCAGTAAATTATTCCTCTTATTTGCATTGTCCAGTTATTTCTTGAACTCTTTGCAGCATATTGTTCACTTTTCTGTAGCTTATCTAGGAATAACCAAAACAACAATTATTTGCCAGTTTTCAATAATATATTTTTGGAGGTCACAGAGAAGCCATATAGTTCCTGAAGATTCATTCCAACAGTGTGTTTTTAAAGGCATGTGTTGAGGATGCATGTAATGTGTTGTGTACAAGGGTTCCTGTTTATCTGAACATACATATCTTAATCTCACAAAACCAGTTCCCCTCAAAAAAAAAAAATCTGAGAAAGCATGTCCATAACCATTCCTGCATTTTGCTTGCGTTCGTCTTAAGAGTATTAGAAATAGTCAGAACGTCCTGATCAGGATGAATGTGAGGTGTCTTTTCATTGCCTGTAGGATGTATAAAACATTTAGCTACAATATGAGTTTTTTTTTTGCAGGCAAGAGAAATATTGGATGCTTTTGATGCTTTAAGCTGAGATTTGTATTTTTCTGCAACTTGGAGAAGTTGTGCTGTATATACAGATATGAAAAACATACTAGACTGTTTGCTTGGGCAATCCATCATTGGGGCACTTCATCATCACCCCATTATAGCTCAGGTGTAGAAAGTCCTGCTTTGTATACTGAAGGCCCCGAACACAGTTTTCCAAACATGTCCAGCCAGTGTAGTCAGAGTATACAGTGTTGGACTCAAGTGTCAGTCCTGATAGAAGTCCTTGACCTTTTCTCTAGTATAAGGACCTGAATTACTTAATGTACCATCCAGCCCTTTTGTGGCAACATTCATACCTAGTGTGTGCATTTCTTTCTTCCTTCCTTCCTAAAATTTTTGCCCCATTTTTCTCCTTAAAAGGATCCAAGGCGGCTTTGTCATCATTTGGGTTTACGTGCCACTTTACATTCTTCCACGTTTTCCTTCCGTTCAATTCCTCTTTGTCGTTGGTTTTCAAATTGGTCTTGTGCATACCTTTGACTCTTGACCTTATAACTACCGCCTGTTCTTGCTTCTGCATCCAAAGCCTGTAGCCCCAGGGAGTCACTTTGCAGGTGCTGCTCTTAGAGCATGTGCTCTTGGAGTCATTACAGTGGCATTATAATTGGCCACTCTCATGTGGCTCCCAGATGGCACATGGTCCTCTGCACAGTCCCCAGGTGAGAGGTTCTCTGGCTCTCTAGAGGCTGGAAGTTAGCTTAGTTTTTCCTTCTTGCTCTGGTTTAAAAAAAAGGTAACAGGTATGAAGGGTAGAAAAAGTGGAACCACCCAGTGTTATTGTGTGCAGCAGCAGAAGAGTTAAGATATGGGCCTGCCTGCCTACTGAGGCTGGTGGTCAGACTTGACTCCACTATTATCTGCTGTGCTTGACAACAGCTCTTCAAGGCTTCTAGGCTGAAGCTTTTCCATGTTCTTCTCCCAACCTGGGATTGTTGTAAAAACAGTGCCGTAATGTACCAATCACATGTTGTACATATGATTGGTTGGGTCCCTAAATGATGATTGGAAGGAACATTTCAACACCCCATAACAGTGATGGCGAACCTTTTAGAGATTGAGTGTCCAAACTGCGATTCAAAATGAACAAATTTTTCGCAAAGTACCAATACAGCAATTTAACCTGAATACAGGTGGCTGTGAAGGGACGGTGTCGGGTGCCTGCAGAAAGGGCTCTGAGTACCACCTTTGGCACTCATGCCATAGGTTTGCCAACACTGCCAACACTTCTCCAATGCTTGCGTTGCACCGTTCCTTTTTTGTATTTGTAGCTGAGGAAAAAAATAAAACAAAACAAGTGTGTATTAAAGTCTTCCTGTGCCAGCTGGAAATCTGAGGATACAACCATTATTCTTGAATTGTTCTCTGCTCCATAGCACCATTCCTTCATATTTGGAGACAGCTATCCTAGCTGGAGCAATACAGAGCTAATTCAACCAGCAAGCTGGCCTAACGTAACAATTCTGGGTTGTTTGTTTGCAACCTGTGATATATTCACATATCTTTAGGACAGGTCAGAGATGAAAAATAATCACAGTGGACCTGGCAACTGGGATAAGCACCACAACAGTAATTTTTTTTGGCACTCTAAAAATACCCTGTGCTGTGATTTGCCCCAAATTGTTACACTGTGTTGCTAAAATAACAACAGCTATTGGCAGTACAGAGTCAAAAGAGCCACAGCAAAATTGAATTATTATTATGAATTATAAGGATATATGGATCACTTTGGTTTTCATTTACATCACTTTTGCAACAGTTACCCCATTGTTATTATTATTTTAAAAATTGTACCTCTTTTTCTCATTACATATAGCACTCAAGACATCTAAGAGTGATAAAATACTGGATAAATATAAGATTATAGTTAAAGCATATCAGATAAATTGACCATGCCAACAGAAAATAAAATAAACTTGCTTTTTAAAGCATGCTTAAGTAAAGCCTCTTTGAAAATCTAAAGCCAGACTGAATGAGAATGTTGGAGTGCTGATGGAAGGACAACGGAAGTTCAGCTGACTTGGCCTTCCTTAGCAGAGCCTTGCCCTTAATTACTTTCCTTTTCTTTCTGGTTGTGTCCAGTTCCACAAAGCAGCATTTCTTGTAAAGCCTTCAAGAATTTATCCTTCCAGTACTTTTAGAGAACAGGAAAAGTCCTGTCACATTGAACAATTTGCGCGTCATTCACAGAGTTAAATCACAGAACGAGGAGTTTGAGCCTGTATGAAACGTTGCTGGAAGGCATCCTCAGCCTCGAACCCATTCTAGTGGTTATTCATATGCTGCTGGGCCATGGTTTCCAACCTTGGCATATTGGACTACAACTCCCACAATCCACCATCAACACAGGTAGTTGTTTGATGGGTTGGGGGTTGTAGTTCAACAAACCTCAATGAAACCTGGAGATGCATACCTAGAACGTGCTGTACTAGGGTTACATCTGTCCAGCTGCACCCTTTATTCCAAGGAAGCTTGGTGGCAGTAAACAAAGTGTCTGATCTTCACTGTGCTTACTTGTTTTCATTGTGCCGGTGCTCTTCCTTTAAGAGGAGATTTCTTGAGTTTGCTGCTGTTCTCTTATTATAGATTCCAGCCAGGAATACACAGACTCCACTGGAATAGATTTGCATGAATTTTTAGTAAATACACTGAAGAAGAACCCAAGGTAGGTTCAAGTATGTTCATATTGCTGGTTTGCAAGTGGAAGCTGGGGGATGCCCTTGCACAGTTATATGGAGAAGGGAAAGTAAGGGTAGTAAATGTTGGAACTCTAGGATGTTGGCCATTTCCCTGCAAAGGGCAGAACTCGTTACATATTTGTAATGAGGGGCGGACAGGCAAACATCAAGAAGGCTCTGAACTCATGAGTTGAGGGCAATGTTGAGGGTCATACTCAGAGTGCATTTTCAGTTCTCCATTCCTGCTATTCATAAGACATTTGGGGCATGTAGGTATCTCGCTCTTCAGAATTTTGGAGCAAAAAAGCAGTGCTGTCATCACTGTAACCACTTTCCAGATCCCTGTGCCTTGGCAACTTTCCCATACCGAGTTTCAGCTTGCAGCACAGTTGGCCAGATCCAAGACAGACAGGACCTCAGGATGCTCTTATGCCTTCTTCACTCTCATTCAAGAGTGTGCTCCGGCACACTGGTCAAGCACCAGCTGGCTGGATTTGATAGGCACCTTTTTGTTTTCCTTGTCTGGATTATGATGGCAGCTTCTTGACCGAGCTGCCTGACAAGAGTTGGAGGGTAGCTGTTTCTAACACCACAGCTTAATCCACTAGGCCTTCTCCTCGCCAGTGGAAGTGGAAGTTTATCAGAGGGCACTCAATTGGAAACCTTGCTTGAACCTGGCCTTGTGTGAGTGAGCTTTCTCATTCACTATTGTTGGGCACAGGTAGGAGATTGGCTTGATCCTAAGCTAAAAAGCCCCTGCCTGAAAATACTCATTGGTCTAATCCTTTTGCTACATGAAGTTTATGGTGGTTACTCCAGGGAGCCTGCTTCTTTATCATGAAAATCTGTAAGTGGAGATTATAGCAGGTCTAGCATTGCAGACTGACAAAACAGATGCATTTTTATAAGGTGGGGGAAAGGAAAAATAACTGGTATGACTTCATTAGGGAGAAACCTTAATAGCGCAAAACACCTATGATACCCTCTCATTTGGACAAAACACCCATAACAACCTCTCAGAGTCTCTGTATAAGACACCTCTTTGTTACTTATCTGATAATATGGTAGCTGAAATGCCAGGCATTGGTTAAGTTCTAAGTTCTCTTTCAATGTAATAATATATGCTCTGTGAGAGCCCATAAGTATTATGCTCCTAACAGCATAATCATTACGCAGAAAAGAATAGACGTGCACAAGAAAATGCCTTTGCACTTAACTTGTTCTTAACTTGTTTACATCTGTTTTGCAACTGCAAGTGACAGATAGCGATGCCTTTATTGTTAAATTTTTAGTTTAACACTAGTGGTGAAAGGCATTAATTTACTGATTTTCAGAGAGAGCTTTATAGTTGTTTTATGATCTGAATATATGTGTGCATTTCTTCCTGTTCTTCTTTTCTCCTTCCTTTTTCTTAACAGGGATAGGATGATGCTGCTAAAATTAGAACAGGAGATCCTGGAATTTATTAATGATAACAAGTAAGTAGTTTGTTAATCGCTAAGTAAGAGTGGCTTAAATATTTACATGTGAAGAGGTATTAATTAATTATGAACGCTTAGACTAAAACATTCCTCTTTTTCTTATTTAACAGTGGCACTGAGCTTGAGGCAGCATGTGCAACATATTTATAAAACTGTCCAGTCTTCCTCTCTCATCTGTTCCCCAGAAGCTTCTAATAAGTTTCAATGGGTGATGGTGTTAGTTTGAGTTTATGTGCCTCATTCCATTATATATTATGCAGGAAGTAGAGCTTGGAACTAGCATGTTAAAATTGGTACTGTTGCTCGCTGTTTGTTTAAAGGATGGACTGGTGACATTGTTTATGGTGTCGCAGTCAAAACCAGTACAGTTATCTCCTGCCATTTTGCGGTTCATATACCGCGGTCCCCGTATATTGCAGGACTGCAGCATAGGAAGGCAAGTCCCCTTAGGGCAAGCTGCATGGGTATGTTTGAGGCCTCCTGCACTTACCCCAGGCGGCCCTCTAAGGCGGTGGTCCCCAACCCCCGGGCCGCGGACCGGTGCCGGTCCGTGGACCGGTCGGCACCGGGCCGCCTGGGGAGGCCGGGGAGGCTCCTCCCCTTTTCCTCTGCCGCCCTCCACCTCCTTCTCTTCTCTCCCGCGGGCGGCCGGTGGAGGAGGAAGGCTGGAGGAGCGCAAGAGGAGCCGCCGCCTTTGCCTTTGCCTCCCTCCTCTGTCCCCTCCTCCTCCTCGCCCTCCTCCACCACCACCACCACCAGCAGCCATGGCCGCGGCGGTGCGTCCTCCTCCTCCTCCTCCGCGGGGGGCCGGCGGGGAGGAGGGGGCGCACGTTGGGTGGGTGCAAGGGAGAGGGAGGGAGGGAGGCGCCCCTGCTTGCCTGCCCTGCCCTGCCCCCGGTGGGCCGGCCAGCCCTCCTTCCCTCCAGCCCAAAGGAGGAGAGCGCCTCTCTCTCTCTCTCTCTTTTTCTGCCCGTCCCGCCCCCTCGCCCCACCCCCATTTGTCCCACTTCCCCAGGCAGAAGGGGAGGCGTCGGGTGGGGGCGGCGGCTCTGGGGCGCGACCATCCTGCCGGAGCAGCCGCGCGCTCTCCCGGGGCTGGCTGGCAGGCTGGCTGGCTGGGGTGGGGTGGGGTGGGCTTGCGCGCGCCCCGATTTTGGGACGGGGAGAAGGCGACTCGCCTCTCTCCTCCCCCCTCCCGCATTGGGCTGGGCGGATGGCAGGACGCTGGGGGGGTGGTGGGGAAAAGAAACCTTGGTCCATGCCGCCGGCCTCCGCCCCCTCCTTCCATTCCTCCCTCCCTCCCTCCCTCCCTGCCAGCGCGTCCCGTCCTGTGGGGCAGGCGGGCGCAGCGCTCCGTCACTTGCTCGCCTTCTCTCTCTCTCCCCCCCTTCGTTCGGCCGCCCCCCCGCCAGCTCAGGCGAGGCGCGGGCAGCGGACGGGCCCCCTCCCCCCTCCCCCCTCGACGGAGGCGGCCCGGGAGCGGCCAAGGGCGACGGCAGGAGCAGGAGCAGCTGCCGCGCTGGGGGCGCCGTTCCGCCTCCCTTTCCTCCTCCTCTTCTTTCCCTGCAAGCGCCCGGCGGGCAGGAGGAGGAGGGCGCAGGGCCGGGAGGGGGGGCGGCGTCCGGCCGACCGGGTCCCGCGGGCAGGCTGTGCCCGGCCAGCGAGCGGGCTGAGCAGTCCGGCCGGGCGCTTGTCCCGTTGCCGACCGAGCGGCGCCCTCTTCGTTGTTGTTCGGCCCGGCTGCGGCTCCGGGGCGGGCTGTCCGGCCGGGCGAGGCGGAGAGGAGCCTTCCTCCTCCTCCTCCTCCTCCTCCTCGTGCTCCACACCCCCTTGGCCTGCCTGACCGCGTCCCGGGCCGGAGAGGGGCGCCCGAGCCGCCGCGCGCCCGGTTCCCCTCTCTCTGGGCGGGCATGAGGGCGCGGCGCCCCGCTACCCGCCGCGCGCCCGGCGCACACTCCAACTTTCCTCCCGGGGGGCAGGCGAGGGGAGCCGGGCAGGGATGGGGGATGGGGGGAGGGAGGGGGGATGCCCGCCGGGTGCCTCTGGCAGTTGCCATGCTCATCTCTCTCCCTCCCTCCCCCCCCACCGCTTCTGCCCGGCCGATCGCCTGGCTGCCCTCCTCCCTCCAGCTGGCTGTGCCAAGGTGGGGTTGGGCACGCTGGGAGTGGGGCGGGCGGGCGGACAGTTGGGGGGGGGAGGGGGTCGCTCTACTCGCCAGCCAGCTCGGCCGCGGGCTGGATAGGTCGCTCCTCGCCATCATGCATACCCCTCCCACCCTCCCTCTTTCCCACCCACCCACCGCCCGCCCGTCCTTTGCACCATCTGCCCAGGAGATTGGGTCCTGGGCAGACAATTGCGAGGAGGAAGCCTTGCCGGGAAAGTGCACACCGGTGGGTGCCCGAGGGGGAAGAAGGGATGGGGGGCGGGACCGTCCCGTCGCAGCCCGTCCCAAGCCCGTCCCCGGGCGCGCGTGGCCGGGCGGGGCGCTCCGCAGCTGCCTTGCCTGCCTTGCCCGCCCGCCCCCGACGGGACATGCATGGCGGGAGGTTATTGCGGGTGGGTGGGTTGGGTGGGAAGGAGCGGTGGCGGCGGTGGTTGTAAGGTGTGTGTGTGTGTATGTGTGTGGAGGCGGTGGTCCCTCCTTGGAAGCGGAACCGGCCAGCGCAGAGACTCCACCCCCCCCACCGGCCTCCCTCCCCTCCCCCTCCCGCTCGCCTGCCCGAAGGCCGCAGCGGGCGGCCGCCGACAGGAGGAGGAGGCGGGGCCCGCCCGCCCAGGAGCCCCGGGCTCCCCCCCAACCCGCCCGTGCGCTGGTGGGGGGAGCGGCAGCCGGACTCCCCCAGCCGGCCAGCGCCGCCGCCGCTCCGGTGCCCCCCCGCAAGGCACACACGCCAAGCCCCCCGCCCCCCACACCCTCCCCTGCCCCCCCTGACCCCCACACCCCCATCTCCCCCCCTCCCCACCCCCAGCCCCGGGCCATGGAAAAATCATCAAACATTTACTGGTCCGTGGGGACAAAAAGGTTGGGGAGCACTGCTCTAAGGGGCTTCCCGTGCCTGCTAGAGGCCCCAGAAGTGGTTTCCAGTGAACCGGAAGTGGCTTCTGAAAAACCGAAAGTGCCTTCCAGATTGCCCAAAACCACTAGAAGTCCACAGACAGCCCCCCTCCAACCCCGACCCGACCCAACATCTGCATATTGCAGATTTTCCTTTATCGCAGGTCACGTCGGGTCCCTAACCCCCGCAACAAGTGGGGGATTACTGTACAGCTTTTGAGTAGTGCTTAGAGATGGCTACTGACCAAATTTGGTCCAGTTTTGCATGGTGCCCTCACAGGTGTTCCATGGGCACCACACACTTCCTTCCTCACTCTCCTCCAGGCGATTGTCCACTCACTGGCAGCAGCACCTGTTTCCCTCCTCTGGCAGCCACCCACTGAGGCAAGGCGCTGCAGCAGGGAAGCCCACCGTGCTGCCAGTGGATGGACAGTCAGGTGAGGTCATTTGGGGAGATTTATTATTAAATCAATTTTATGTCATTGCAAAAAGGAGTCAAGAACATCTCCTAAGAGCAATGCTTTATAATTCATGCAGTACTAATGACCAAGGCAAGACATTTCTTTTTGCCCCAGAATAACGACTGAGATTGTGATTTTTTTTAAAGTATTAGTGTCATGTTAATTTTTACGACAATGTTTCCAAGCACTGAGCAGGAAATGGCACTCTGTGTTTTTGTTTTGTTTTGTTTTTATTTCAAGAGAGAGAGAGATTACTTAATCCTTTTGAATTCAGTAGACTGTAGCCTTGCTTAAATCAATCTCTAGTTCCCAGTTAATTAATTTTTAAGAGACATAGCACAGAAATGCAACACTTCAGTTTTTTATCTTGCCCTGTCTTCAAGCAGTGTAGGGTGGCTTCCCCTCCTCCACTTCCTATCTTAACCCTTCATTGTGGATTATCCCTTGGTCCCATTCCAGCATATTAAGGATTGTGTATTGAAATACAGCTTATGAGGGTCCACATTTAAAAGTAACAAAGGATGTTTGAAACAAAATTGGTTGCTACTGGTTTTTCAGATGCTAGAAATATCTTAAGATGTTCCATTTATCTTTCAAAAGACTTTACTGCATTATGTTAAAAGATACCAAGCTGCCTCATCTTCACAGTAAGACGCAGTTCCACTATAGCCTTTTCTAAAGCCTCCCCAGCCCATAAAATGGCAGACTGTGCATCACATATTTTAATGTTGTCCACTTTCAGCTAGATACATAGAATGGGATGTGGGTAATTCCCGTTTTGCCCTTATAATTAGTCATGCTATGCTGTGGTAGATCAGATCTGGCCCATGATACCTCTTTAAATGTCATGGCTCAATCAGTCCTGTGAATCCACGTCTTCCCAGCTTAATTCCGCATGTGAACAACAACACTATTGAGGGCTGCCAGAAGTAGCTGTGCAGATTGTAAACTATGACTTTTAAAAAGATGACTACATGAACATCAGGTAAAAATTGGGACTGGGATTTAGTCATGGGTGGAAGAACAGTTGTAGAATGTCCTAGTTTCAGTCTGTACTACCTCCAACAGATGTGACCTCGCTTAGTAAGATAGGACTCTTGGTAGCCCAAAATCTGGTAAAAACACTGCTTGTATTTATCTGGCCTAGAATCAGAAAGAGTATATGTCTTTGTGTTTCTTTATTCCATGAACAATTTGGTAGTACTGTATGCCATATTTTGAGGAGGTAAATGGCCCCACAGTTTGGGCCGTTTCAGTAACTTGTATTATTCGGAACACTGGAAGAACCATTAAAGAAATAACTTCTCAGTACTAAAGGTTTTCAACAAAAGTTCGTTCTGTTAAATACATGTTTGATGTCTAGTTAGGTGGAATACATCAGGGTCCAATTAAAGGCTAGGATGCGACTCTTCTTTGGTCTCTCTCTCTCTCTCTTCCCTCTCTCCCCCCCCCCAATTACTCATGGGGCAGGAGTGTATGATTATGGAGCTGACTGCTTAGTGCAGAGCAGCTGTATCCACAGTAACAGAAGGCAGACATAGTTTGGCATTTGAAACCCATGTCAGGGGAATTCTAAGCAGCCAGGATGCCCTAGATTTAGGGACTGACCTGATCCTGGGAATTTTAGTCGCAGCTGTTAAGCCAACGAGAAGGCCAGGGAGAATATCACTTGAAAGGAAGATCTATGAGCTACAGAGAAATGTTCTGAGTTGAGCACAGATCTGAAACTGTGTTGACATTACTACCTCCCCACTAATTTCCCCCAATGTCCATTTTGTGTGAGTCTCAGTAGTACTATACATCTGAAATCCTTAGTGAGTGTCAACTAATTTAATGTGACTTATGGAGGAGTGGTCATTAAATTCCCACTGATTCAATAAGCCTACTCTAGTTGCAAGTGACTCCTGGATTTCAGCTAGTGTGTCCATAAGGAGTCTGTGAAAGATGGTAGGTGCACATATTCTTGAGGGTATGTAATGAAAAAGGCATGGTTGACCAGGCTGATTTTTTAAAAAGGGATTGTTTCATTCAGTTGTCTTTCTTGTATTTTTAATATTGCTCTTCTTTATGAATTTTAATATGGTATCTGTTTAGTGTTTTTAAAATATTCTGATAATTTATTTTCACTGGGTCCTTTCTGTAGTAAATAGGCAATATTTATAGCCTTCTACATTTAACGAAAGTATTTTGTTCAATTTTAATATTTAGAAACACTGCTTTAAGCAGAAGGTTCATCTATATTGTGGAAAAGTCCATTTGTAATCTATACCCTACCCCACCCCAAAGAAAGGTGTTTTAGTGCTGAATTTTATTACACAGTGAGAGACTTGCTTGTCCATATTGGATATCAAAATACACCATTTTGTAGAAAATGCATCTGATTAGGCTTGATATTTTGTCTGCAAAATGGTAAAAAAGAATTTTCTGTGGTACAGTATAGTCATGGTTTTTCCTTTTTCCAGACTCACAGCTGCAGTTCAAATCTTTCATATCTCTCACTTTGGAAAAGAAATCCTTAACCAGTCATTTGGTATCCATCTGGAATCCTCCGGCCAGGCTAACCAGAGATTTTGTTTTAAATATTCAATTTTATTATCTATACCTAACCAATTAAAACAAATACTGTACATTACTTGTCTCCTGCCATGTTATATCGATCAAAAACAATCATTTTCCCAATATTTCCACCCAGACATTTCATATTTCCCTTCTCGTCTTAAGCGAGATCGTTTTCATATTTTCATATTTGCTTGCCTTTCCTCTCCATCAATATTATGTCCATCTTTACTTACCTCTATTTTCATCTAATACAAAGAACAAAAATAACAGAATAGTGTTGAGCTGGCCTATCTGATCTTAACAATATTGATCCTAATACAGTGGACCCTCGTATAACGGAGGGTCCGTACAACGGAAAATCCGTACAACGGAAAAAAATCCGCCCCCCCCTCCCTCCCCGCGGCCACCTCCGTCCACCTCCTGCCGCCGCCCGGAAGAGGACGGGGGTGGTCGGGGAAAGAGGGGAGGGGAGCCAGGGAGTCCCGTCCAAGGTCCCCCCCCACAGCTGCCTCACTCGCTCGCTCGCCTCACACATCCCACTTTCTGTGGCGGTGGAGGTGGCGGCGCCGGGTCTCTTTCTCCTCCTCCTCTTCCTCGTCGTCCGCCGCTGCCTCACTCGCTGGATCGCCTCAAACAGCCAGGAGGGAGAGCAGGCGCGAGCGAGCAAGAGGCAGGCGGCCTGAGCGACGAGCGGCGGCAAAAGAGGCAAGCGTGAGGAGGAGGCCTCGCCGGCGGGCTGCGTCGGCTTCCCCCGGCTTGGCTCTCCACCTGCGCGCGCCAGCTCAGCGTGGGGACGAGCTTGGAGAGCGAAGGCAGCAGTAGGCGGCTCTCCTCCCCATTCCTGAGGCGCCCTTGGCCCCCTGCCAGCGCTCACCAGCTGGAGCGCGGGAGCCGAGTGGGGAGAGCGAGGCGGCAGCGAAGCTGCAGTTCTCCTTCCCGTTCCTGCGGCGGTTCCCCCCCTGGCCCCCTGCAAGTGCTCACCTCCTCCTCCTCCTCCTCCTCCTCCTCCACCACCCTGCGGGAGAAAAAGGCGGGATGGCGGCGCGTCTTCCGCTCCCCCCTCCTCCTCCTCCTCCTCCTCCTCCACCGCCCCAACCCGCCGCCACCGCCGCTTCTCCGCCGGCCGGCGCTCCCCATCGGACGCGGGGCGGGAGGGGAAGCAGGCTGCCGCCGCTGCCGCCGCTGGTGCACGCACCCGCCTGCCGGGAGCCTCCGGGGCCCCAAGGGGTGTGTTTCCCAGCGAGGCCCCGCCAAAGCCCCCGCCCCAGGCCAAGCGGCGCACCCCACTCCCTCCCCCCACCCCTGCGGCCACCTCCGCCCGACCACCTGCGGTGGCCCGGGAAGAGGGAAGGAGGGAGGGGAGAGAGAGGGGCAGCAGACACGGAGGGGGGTGAGCTGGGGAGGGGCAGCTGACACGGAGGAGGGGTGAGCCACCCGCCCGCCCCCCACTGCCCAAAAAAACCGCCCCCCAAAAAACCATAGGAATGCATTGGAACGGATTAAATCCACTTCCAATGCATTCCTATGGGAAATGATAATTTGTACAGCGAAAAAATTGTATAACGTAATTTAATTGGGAACCAATTAATTACGTTATACAAGGTACCACTGTACTTAATTCTTCATTTAACTAAGTGGCTTAAAATATATTTAACTAACTCAGTATATAGTAAATGTAATCTATCTATCTTTGCTTACATCTGCTTTCATCAAATACAAAAAATGAAGACAGCAAAATACAATGTTTAACTAGTCTGTCTAGTCTACAGTGTTTAATATATGGTAGATAGAGATGGGCACGAATAAAAAAAATGGTATTTCGTTTGTCGTTTGTCGTTTAGGGGGTCCGTTCCAGTTCATTTCCGTTTTTCGTGAATTTTTGCCAAAAATTGTTTTCGTTTTCGTTCGTTTTGTTACCGTTTCGTTACCATTTGTTTCAATTTTTGTGATGTTTTTTAGCTTTTAAAGCAGTTCAATGTATTGCTGTAACGAAAACGAAACGGACGACAAAATTTCTGGTGTTTCTGTTCATTTCGTTTCATTTTAGAGATAAAATTTGTTTGTCGTTTCATTGCGTAACGAAATGAAAAAACGAAAATGGAAACGAAAAATTGTTCGTTTCGTGCCCATCTCTAATGGTAGATATCATCAACCAAGTATCTTTTATCTACTCTTCTAATAATTACCTAGGTTCAAAAGCCTTATATAACTAAAACTAATGGGCTGCTTTAAAAAGTGTTGCATCTTGGTCCCCTGATTTCGCATTGCATATAAAAGTTCCTGTCTTCACCTGACTACCATGATTCTTTTAAAAGTCTAACAAATTAGCATTTCAGGCTGTTTTTCACATTTCAGTTTCCCATTTTTCATATCCTGATAGTTAATATCTTTAGGTGATCCAAATACAGAGAACAAACTTCTACATTAGACTGGCCTATCTGATTTTGACAGATATTGTACTAGCTTAACAATGGTCTTAACTGATCTTAACAATATATTAGCTAAACAACTTAAAATAATTTTAAACTGATTTAATGGATAATATTTCAGGTTATTTCTCACATTTCCATTATTCCATATCCTAATGAACAGTTAGTAGTTTTAAACCACCAACTTCAACATTGAACAAGCCTATCAAATCTTAACAATATATTCAATCCTAATAATGATTTCTCAGTTAGTTAAACCACTTTATTTAGTTAAACTACTATATAATAGATATCTCAACCAATTATATTTATGTGTTCTTCTAATAGATACATAGTTTCAACAGCTTTCTTTCATCTTACTATATCTAACTACAACAGTTCTTTTAGGGATCTAACAGTTTAACACTATTTATATTTCAGGCTGGTTTGCACATTTCCATTATCCATTTTCCACATCATTATAGTTCATTAATAGCCTTAGGTGGGGAACCTCCAGTACATCAAACAACTGGAGCGCCAAAGGCACACCACCATTGGCCAAGACCATCAAAATAAGGAGACAGGCTTTTTACGCAATCGATTCATTGAGACAGAGATTCTCTTTTTGGATTTCCAAATTTCCTAATAAGTCCATTGCCTTCATAAGTTGTTTTCTTGTCTTATCTGTTGATTGGCTGTTGTAAAATTTCCAGACATTTCTTTCCTCTAACACAGATCCATCCGTTCCCATCGTCTCCAAACTTGACTCATTCACAAGTCCATCACGTGATGCAGAAGTCTCCTGAACAGAGCTGAACTCCACACTCTCCATACATTCCCTATGCATATTTCTTGTTGTGGTGATTTGCAAATGGTAGATTTGTAGACTGAGATCAGTGTTTTGTTCCAGCTTCATTGAAGGAGAAAAAAATCCAAAATATCATCAAGATGAAATTTGCATAGAGACACAGGGGAGAGCAAACAGTCTTAATCACGGCAGTAAAACTTCAAAATATTTATAGCTATTTACATTTGTCTGGCACCAGCAGCTTGAGCTGTCGCCATGATATGGCGGCTGGTCTTCCTCCAGCAGGAAATAAGGCGATTCCTGGGCCTACGAAGCTTGCCGCCACATTCTTTGTGGTCATCAGGTGCTTCCTCTCTCTCCCCCCCCCGAGGACTTACCTTTTTAGGGTACTGTTTATCTGGAGAAATTCAGCCTGATAAGCCGAAAAACTTATCAAATCGCTTCGCCGCGGCAAGACTAGAACCGGAAGTCTCGTGATTTGGTGTCCATATAAGCTAAATAGTTAATAGGAGTTCTGTGAGCAGCTCATAGTTGTGGCTCATATAGGTAGCCTTTATGGACTGGCAAGTCTTCCCCTTTCAGACCTGTTGCCTACCATAATCAAAGTGATGATAGAGAGGGTGAACCTAGTAGGCTTCTCTCTTTTCATGCATTTTACCTACAAGGATGGCAGAATACTGAACAGGGCTGTGGATACTTAGGATTGTCCAGAGAAGGCATTGGAGTTCCAGCTTATACTTAGGCAAGGTGAACTAACTGGTGACTGGAATATTAGTTCTATTTTTTCTTTTAAAATGTGTTAAGACTGCCAGGTAGCATGTACCTAATGCTAGTAACCTACAAGTAGCAAAGGGTTCATTTAATCATATCTGTTCTAAACCTGTGCAGTACTGGGCTTTGAGTTCAGAATTATGGTAATAAAATGTTCCAATGAAACTGTCAGGCAGTATATCTATCGGTTGTAGAGTTTCAGAAATACTAAAGATAGTCTCTCCATAGAGGTACAGTATCAGAGTGCTTGGTTTGGGGAGGATACATTTCATACATCCCATGTTGTGGTGCAGGCAATAAGAATATTATCCTTAAAAAAGCCAATGTATGCCTGATTTTAGAAGCTAACAGCCTGCTCTAGCGGGTTTTGCTAGTGGATCTTCATATTTTAGGTTTCCTGTTTGGTTAACACTTGATTTCATTTTAGTGGGTTTCTGGTCTTAGGCTTGTTTAAATTTAAAACTATTGTGGAATTAAATAATGCTATGTACTCTTCTTTACCTTTTGTCAATTTTAAGCAGTGGCATATTTAAACCCAAGGCTGTCTCAGCCTACATGTGTTTATTTTTGATGGAAACTCCCTGATTATCTTAACATTGTTTAATTGTCTTCTTTCTCTTCCTTTGCATATCTTGATACTTTCTGCTATCAGTAATCAATTCAAGAAGTTTCCCCAAATGACCTCATATCACAGAATGCTTTTACACCGGGTTGCTGCCTATTTTGGCATGGACCACAACGTAGACCAAACTGGGAAGGCTGTCATTATCAACAAGACCAGTAACACAAGAATGTAAGGCAAGAAATTGTTTCAGTCAGTTTGTGGTTGAGGGAGGGGGGAAGAAATAATTGTAATGACAATACTTTATC
This sequence comes from Phrynocephalus versicolor, assembly GCA_023846285.1. Taxonomy (NCBI): domain Eukaryota; kingdom Metazoa; phylum Chordata; class Lepidosauria; order Squamata; family Agamidae; genus Phrynocephalus; species Phrynocephalus versicolor. The sequence continues at coordinate 10,691,800 of JAHTLZ010003468.1, read as the reverse complement.
ATGTGTATCGTTATCTAGGATATTCAGATGTCTTCAGTAGGAATATTCTTTCATACTGTTGGGCTGCCATACCTTCCCCCCACTCCAAAGAACTGGATTGCTGTTCCCAAAGTTCTCTGAGAATTCCACAAGAGAATTCTGGTGACTTTCCTTTTGACAGTTCAAAACCACACATTTCTACCTTGTTACACAGCAGAGCAATCCCTTCCCGTTTTCACCCCTGCTCTTCTCCTGTTTCTTCTTCTTCTTAACAAGTAAAAGGAGGACTTGGGCCCCCTTTTCCTTATCCTTGTGGTTATGTGCCGGGTTGTGCTTGTGGGAGAGAATTGAGAAAGAAAAGAGAGCCGCTGGAAATGTTTTATCAGCTTTTGTTTCCCAACTCACAACTGATAAAATAGGCCATGAGAAAGAGAATTGAAGGTCACCTCTCAGAGATGCAGAAGCTAGGCGGGGACATGAGCTTCAAGTAAATTCCCCATGGTGCATTTTGATTTTCTTCAACAGCAAATCTTTCATACAGCGTGTTAAACTTGAGAGAAGGTGGCATTCCCCAAAGCAACATAATAAATACATGGGGTATGAAGCAAGAACACCGAAATTTTTGAAGCTTCTTCTCTTGCCTACTACACTTGCTCTATAAAGACGGCAATTATGGCCCTTTCAGGACCTTATCTTTAATACCATATCCCTTTTGCCTTCTAGACAGCCCTTAAGAAATTCAGTGTGTTCCCCCCCCCCCAAGCCTATTACCAGAAAGCAGCACACACACACTGTGGCAAAAATTCATGGACATTGCTCCTCACATATATCGTTAGTTGATCCCTAGACATTCTCCCTGTGATCAGACAATTCCTGAGGGAAGGAGTGGTAGTGAAGGGAATCCGTAGTGTTATTACCTGATGGGTGCAGCTCATGCTTGGTAAGGGAGTCCCTCTCCCTCAACCCATTTATTCTGGACCTCTGCCTCTTTGGTTTTGCTTCCCTGCGGTGAGGAAAGTTTTGGCTTGGCTTCGTCTCTTTCCCCCTCTTTTTCTAACAGTGTATGATGCTGTGGATTTCTGGAGTACTATTGATTAGAGGAGTGTTTAATCTGCCTTGGTTTCTTTGCTGCTTTGCAAAGTGGTCTGATTCGAGGAGCTTCCTCACTGCCACCACCAGCACAAGAAAACTGGGGAAGGAGGTCAATAGTTAAGCCCTCCATGAGCAAGTCCTGCAACAAGAGGGTCTCCCCATTCCACTACCTGGCAGCAATTTTGTTGGGAGCAGATGTTGAGAGGATGGCAATATTTGGAAAGTCGCCCCATGCTCCCAGCTTTAATCCAAGCCAGGGGAGAATTCCGAGCCTTCCTGTTTTGACTTCCTTTAAGGAAGCACTGACTTCTGGGTAATGTAGTCAGTTACAAGGGCAAACGAACCAGTCAGCTTCTTATCAATTTTATCATGGGTATTAACTAACTAAAAGTGACCGGAGTACATGATGTCATCTGTGGAATTCAAAGGGTAGCACAGGATAAATCTGGAAGTTGCTAGTTGTGGCCTTAGTATCTCCTCCAGAACAGGCTGTTGACTACAGTTTGTGTCTAATTCCACCTTTTGATCCTTTCCTACCCTCGTTATTCCTCTGATGTCGCAGCATTCAGAGTGACTGCTCAGTTGTTGTTGTTTTTTTACCACTCCACCTGATGAAAGTTGGGTTTGCATCTTCTCCACAGCCCTGATCAGAGGTTCTCTGAGCACATCAAAGATGAGAAGAACTCTGAATTTCCACAGAGGTTTATTCTCAAGCGAGATGACACCAGCATTGATCGAGATGATAATCAGGTGAGATAGATGGGGGGGGGAGCGTAACTGCTTGCATCCACTTGGCCGAAGAAATGCAAACGTGGTCCTTAAGGGTTCTTGACCTACCTGATCTGGAAGTTTCCTCTTTCCTCCTCTGTTTTTTTATGTGTCATCATCATTTTGCTGTAATGATTTATGATTTCTTATATTTGCTATATTGTCTACACACATTATCCCCCTTCAGAACCGTTCGATCTTCTTACAGTGATGGTCTCAAAGCATTTTGGTCCTGGTATGTGAGGGAGAAGAGATGGTATTGAAGTTGGGCTTTCCTTTAAATAAGAAAGAGTAAATTTTTATTTTGCGATGAAAACAGGATTTCCAACCCCCGTGTTTCCTTTTTGATGCTAATAATGATGACATTATCACTTTTTGCTACCATGTAGCATCCTGCTGTGTAGGTGGCGTGTTTCAGAACAGGGGGAATTATTGATTGATACCAGCTACCTGCAGTGCTTGAAAGCAAAATAATTCTTGTTGATGTTTTCCAGTGGTAGCGACATTGTATGTGGTATTTCCTAAATAAGCTCACCAAATACTGAAGAGGTGAGCTTCTTAAGCCAGAAGGAAAAATTGTGCTAAACTGGGTTTCCCATGAGTGATATGCTTTTCTTATCCAGAGTGTTCTGGTACACCTCTGTACCATGGTGTACCAAGGTGATGTTCTCAGTGTTCACAGATCAGTTGCTTACTGTGTGTTTCTGCCTAGCAGCTGTGCTCTGTGAGTGGCACAATCTTAAACTAAGATAGATTTTATCTCTCAACCTAGATCAGAATCCCACTGCAGGATGGACGGAGGAGCAAATCCATAGAAGAACGAGAGGAAGAATATCAGAGGGTTAGAGAGCGCATATTTGCACGGGAGGTGAGCTTGGATACTTTAGAGTAAAATCTTGCTCTTGAACGGAACTTCCTACAATCTCTCATCCATCTTCCTAACTAGGTTCTATGCCAGCTTCAATAGTGGGCTCAAACTTGTTTTTATTTTATTTTAAGAATGAAAATTAACAGGGATGAGTACAGAGTTCTGTACCTAGAAAAAATGAAACCAAATACACAGTTGCAAGATAGGGGATACTTGATTCAGTAATACTGCAAGCAAGATAGATCTTAGGGTTGTTGTAGACCACAAGCTGAATATTAGCCAACACTGCAAAAAATGTGGCTGCAAAAAAGGCCAGTGCTGTTTTAGGATGCATGAAGAGAAGTAGAGTCTCCAAATCCAACGTCAACAGTGGTACTTCTTAAAACAAATTTAATTTGTTGTATGGGCTGCTTTGTTTTACAAAAAAAATTGTCTTACAAAACACAGTTTCCCATAGGAATGGATTGGGAACAGATTAATCCATTCCAGAAGCTAGAAGAAAGACAAAAATAACTTCCCCCCCCCCTGGGTACATGTAGAATGGTTTTTCATCTTGCGAAGCATCCCATAGGGAATTTTTTTGTCATTCCAAACATGCCTATTCCCGGAATTATTTTTCTTCCTACGAGTTTTTTTTTCTTATGAGCAATTTGTCTTAAGAGATTCCACTGTACTTGCCTCCCTCTATTCTGCACTGGTTAGGTCTCATCTAGAATACTGTGTCCAGTTCTTGACATTCCATTTTAAGGAGTATTCCAGTAAAGTGGAGCAAGTTCAGAGGAGGGCTACAAGAACCGCGTGGAATATTGAAACCAAGCTCTATGAGGAATGGATGAAAGAACTGGCCATGTTTAGCCTTGAGAAAAGGACTTGGGTGAGATATAACAGCACTCTTTGAATACTTGAAAGGTTGTGCTGCAGAGGAGGTGCAAGATCTATTCCTGATTGGCCCTAAGTGCAGCTTATATGGATATCAGGAAAAACTTCCCAAATGTGAAAGAAGTACAACAGTGGAACCAATTATCTCAGGAGTCGCTGAGCATTCCAATGCTGGGGACATTCAAGAGAAAATTAAGCATCTGGCAAATATCATGTAATTTGGTTTCCTGTACTGAGCAGGGGATAGAACTCAATGGCCTTATCTAGGCCCCTTTCAACTCCATTTTTCCATAATTCTATTTCAATTTCTATGGGTTCTCAAACCATTTCACTGAGCACAAACATACGACGTTTGTTCTGCTGCCAGCCCTACTTTAACTTAGTTACCAGGGTACTACAGAATGTGGAAAAGATTTGGAGGCATTTTCTGATGGATGACAAACATTAGGCTAAAAAATAAATTATGTATAAAATGATGGAAGAGGTGGTTCCCAGTGAGTATAGAGTATAGAGCTTGTCAAAGTAGTTTTTAAAAATCCTGCCATTTTTGTCTGAAGTGTAACATCTCATGCTATCCTTATACCAACGATCCCCATACCAATTGACTAACTCAGCCCAGGCAGGCTGACCCCATTTGTTCTGCCACAGTAAGTAAGTCAATGGCAACCAGGCTACCCGTCTTCTACCAAAATTGGCTCCCTGTGATACCAGAGCAGGAGAGCTAAAATCATCTAGGAAGTCAGTGGAAAAGCAAGTAGGAGAAAAAACAACATCCAAGTGGCCACAGCGATCCATATTCACTATGTTAACTTCTTGTTCTCAGTTTCTGGAAGGAATCAAATATCTCCTTTTTGGTCTAGTGACCAGGGCATTTTAATCTGTATTGTCTGCCAGATTACATCTCTCACTTGTCTGTATGTAGGTATTACTTTTTGGGGGAGAAATGATTTATGCTTTGTTTCAGCTGATGTGCAAAAGTGCGAAAAAGTGTGTTTGGATTTTTGTTTCCTTGTCCAGAAAATTAGTATCTTGGTTTGTCTGGGTAGGTGCCGTCTTTGGCTCACAGGAGGTCCAACAAACATACTTTGATTTAGGTACAGGGTTATATTTCAGAACCTGGGATCCCTCCTATATTTAGAATGAGCTCATGTTCTTGGTTTGGATCAGCCATCCTCATTGTCATATGATTTCTTTTTCTTTTTCTTTCTATTTCCAACCTTGTGGCTTTGCCTGCTGGTAGTCGGGCCAGAATGGATTCCTGAATGACAGCAGGTGAGTTACAGTTCATCCATGCTTTCTTCCATCCTTCAGTCTTTCGCAAAGGGGAGGGGGGGAGACTCTGTCACTCCGTAACGATCCTTTTCTTTGATGTTAACCAACAGACTCTCCAAAGAAGGCTTTTCTTCTAGCTCTCACAAAAGGCGGCAGATCTTTAGGTACCTCTGTGTGATTTCTTGCATACGTTTGTCTTGCAGAGTGGGTTCCCCCATGCATGGCTACTTGTGGAGTCCTTCGAGTTGTCATCTTTTGCAGCATCACTTAGTGTTGTTTCCTCCGTCCCCTTGCAATAAAGAGGGGGACTAAAACTTCTGCTTGTCCAGGGGGTTTAACATCTCTCATGGTTGGTGTCCAGAAATACTTACTTTAGAAAACGAAGACTGTTGATTTGATGCTGTTGATGGCCAATGGAATACCTTTAGGATTGCAGGCTCTGAGAGGCTGAGTTGTTGGGAATGAGGTGGAAGACCTGCAGGATGCTGATCCTCTCCTGCTTGTCAAAACTTCAGGGATATATTTGTGTCTCATGAAACAAGTAGATATCTGAAATCGCCCAAAATGAGATGGATATTTTTATAAACTTTGATGCAGCAGAATAGCTCAAAACACATTTTAAACATAAATTTTAGATAAGTGAAGAGAAACAACAAGTTATTGTCTATGAAGGGTGCTACACTGGTAGCTGTTTTAAAACACCAAAAGCATGTCCACAAACACAGGCTCATTAAACAGAAGGGAGCTTAAGATCTGCCTCTTGTCCCCACAGCTACTACTGCGGGTATAACTGATGCCTTTATTAGTGGTGTAGACTTTTCTTTAAAAAGGGAAACATTGCTTATTATTTGAAAACGAGCACCATTTCCAATGTTTCAGAGGGAATATTTTCTTTCTTAATGGGCATGAGATCATTTGGATATGGTTGCTGCATAAGGAGTAAAACTTTGTTGCATGTTCCCCAGGATAAGTGTGACTAGTACTTGGAAGTGGGGGGCATTCAGAGATATCGGCTGCTTTTCTTAATCCTATTTTAAAAAACAAACAAAAACAAAACAATTAATAACCTATATACAATCCGCAAAGTTATATTGGAATCTAGTAATAAACAAACAAATATTTATCCGCAAGTGATTTTAGCCAGTAAAAAGTGATTTTAGTCTACAAAACAGTAACATAAAATTTTCAATAAATAAATAAATAAATAAATAAATAAATAAATAAATAAATAAATAAATAAATAAATAAATAAATAAATAAATAAATAAATAAAGCCACCTTGGGTCCTTTTCCTAGGAGAAAGGCGGGGTTAAAATACTCTTAAATAAATAAATAAAATAAATAATTCTAGAGGCATTTAAAATAAAAAATAAGTTACTGTCCAAAAAGGCTCTTTTTGTAGCTATGCACGTGGCATCACTTTTGGAGGCAAACTGTGGCCAAGAAATCCCCTTGACATAATCAATTCACCTCCAAAAAAATTAAGCCTTTCTGCTACACCAGCATAACTAATTTTGGCTGTCAACCCATCAGTTAAAAAGTGGCCAATATATAAGAGGAGAGAACATGGCTGAAAAGAACACCCAAGTTAAAGCCCAGAATTCAAAAATTGAGTGGTCTGGACTGTTGGAATTATTGTCAAAGTCCTCTGTGAACAGAGAGGTCTTTACTTGGCACTGGAAAGGCCACCAGGATGGCATCAGCTGAACCGATCTAAGGAGGCTCTTCCCTAAGGGGGGTGCTGCTATTGAAAACACTGTTCTCATGGCCGTTGCTCGCCTCGCTTCTTTTGGTAGGGCCACTTGGAGCCTGGCCTGCAAAGAAGATCAAAGGTGTCCGTATGGTATGTCTTTCGAGGCCTAAAGGGAGAAAGAAAGTAACCTCGTCCCAAAATATTTAAGACTTGGCAAGATTAAAATTTGCAGTTTGAATTGGGCTCAGAACTGGGCTGGGGGCCAGTAGAGCAGACAGAGCACCAACACTAATGGTGAAATGCCCCAGTCCTGTTCCATAAACTTGCAGAACTATTTTGGTCCAGCTTCTTTCCTCCAAATCGTACATACCTAAGGGTAAACACATACAAAACAGAAAATCCGGATGGATTTGATTTTTGAAACATGGTTTAAATGTTTAAAACTGGATTTTTTTGATGATTTAAATCAACTAATCAATTTTTATTTAAATTGTGATTTAAATTAATTTAAAAATTCCACAACATTCTTTTTATATACCTTGCAGCAAATGTAGTAGCACAAGAACAAACGATCTCCACCTAGTTAAATTTGCAGCCAGCATATCATCTAAAGCTGATAAAAGGCACAATGTGTGACAGTAGTTATTTGAGCTTTTACTGGATCAGCAAAGCTACCTCAAATTGGCATTCTCTTTTCATGGGGCAAAATGATGCCATCAAGAATATTTATTTATTTTAGGGTATTTTTGCCCCACCTTTCTCCTTGAAAAGGACCCAAGGCGGCTTACAGTAATGAGGGATAATATACAGTCCAGTACAATTATCACATATTCAAGTATTGAGAACTACAGCATCCTACAGCATTAAAAGACAACATTACATTAAAGCTATTGGCCCAGAGAGAAGAGAAACCAACCAGGAGTCTTGCGGCCCCAACAGTTCTCCATCTTTTCCGGATTGAGTCTCTGCCGGTTTGCCCTAATCTTAATCTTAAACAGTGCTTGAGAAGTGCTAAATAAATAAAGCATCTGTATGCAGGTGATGCCTCCAACCCGATCTGTAGATAACTTCTTCTTTAGCTTTATAGAGATGTTAAAAAGAGAGGCAGTAGAATCCTAGAAAACTCTTAAGCAGTGGGTAATCCCCCACTCCCACCCCCTTTAGGCTATCTCAGTAGTAGCAGAATGGCTGCAAATTGGTTGTCTCCAACACCCAACTGAGCTGGACAGTTCTTCCCTTCATTCCTGGTCTCTCTTACTCACACCCACCCAGGCTGGTGATCTTTGTTCTCTGACTCATCTGTTGGCAGTGCTATTATCAGATAAGAGATCATAAAGTATGATTGGACTGTGCAGGATTAGTTCTCTGTTTATAACATGTTTTTTTTAATTTAAACCAATAAAGAAAAAAAAGGTACAAAACAAAGTAAATACTGTACCATACCAAAAATCCAAGCTTAATTTAAGAGGAAACTGAATGAACACAAAACAAAACAAACAAAGCCCTTATCTGGTCAGCTGCAAATTCACAATCAGAATATGTTGCTGTTCAGCCTTCTACATAAAAGAGAAGATGCAGAAAAGTCAGTGGTCTGAAACTGCCCATAGTCCTCCCCCCTCCAAAAAAAAAGGTTGTGGGAAAGGAACTGAAATAGAGTCCTTACTCGCCCATTATAATCTCCTCACTCTCTTTTTCAGATACACCACTGCCAATAAATGGCATTTTAAAAAAACTACCTGAAAATTCTCCCCGTTATTGGTAAATCTTCAGGATATACAGTATCTATATGGCAAACTTAGTCAGGAAGGATGTTACTTGTAGATCCTATCATTCCTTAGAGACCCATCAGATTGTATTTATTATAGCACCCTGGGGAAAGCATGGTGTCTCTTCAGTTTGTCATCATAGAGTTTGGCAGTACCACCACTACCCCTCTCAATAATCAGGAGATGGCAGTTTATCTGAAGGCCAACCTTGCCATTTTTCTGTCAAAGCATTAAAAGAAAGCCACCGCCTCTTTTTCTAATTGGGAGGCAAAAGCACAGGCTTGTTAAGATTTCTTTTAGAAATAAAGCATGCTTCTCAACTCTCCTTGTCCCTTGTTTTGGCCCAAGCCTCTTATCTGTATTCGAAACCAAGCCCTCTAGTGCTTACTGTGAGTGCATTTAGGCCTTCAGTATCATTCACTGAAGATCATGTTTAAATTAGCTTGTCACTGGGAGGTAAAACTGTTGTCAATCTTGAAGAGTTTGTTTGGATTTTGATAAGAAAAAGAAGCCAGATCAGAAAGCAGCTGAAGATAATTAGTTCTGCTGTTCATCACCTAGGAAAGGGATGGCAAACTTTTTAGAGACCGAGTGCACAAAATGCGATTCAAAACCCACTAATATTTTGCAAAGTGCCAGTACGGAAATTTAACCTGAATACAGGTGGCTGTGAAGGGGCGATGTTGGGTGCCCATAGAAAGGGCCATAGGTTTGCCATCACTGACCTGGGATGACCAAGTTTGCTGCTGAAAAGACAGGAGGTGGCTTCTCAGCACATGGCAGCAATATATTTATTGACTGCCAAAGTGTTTCAGACACAAATCTTCGTTCAGGCCATTACTGAGCATAGGAAATCCTTTTGTCTATTGCTGTTGGAGGAAAAAAAGGTGCTTTGTTGTTTTGATTGCCAACGTATTTGGAAACCAGAGGCGTAAGTTGGTTTCACTAGAAACTGAATGATAGTTTAGGTTTGAAATGTGGGAGACTTATAAGCATCTGTATTGTGGCAGAAATAGCCTCCCTTTTTTTTCTTACATGGGCTTCTGCCTTGTGTTTCTATATCTCAACGTACTTCCCTTGGTCATGCCAAGTGCCTGAGGCACTACTGTGAAGATGATGGAATTCTGTTAGTAATACATTTTAGGATTTGATTTTGGGGAATACTGTACAAACATTCTTGTCCCTTTGATTGTGTGGGTGAGTTTGAAACTACGAAGATAATGAGTCTGAAAGCCATCTGATATAAGCTGTTGTTCCTCGCATGTATTGGGTTTTGAAAGCCAGAATCCTGCTACATAGCTCCGCCTGTGCAGTAGGAAAGACAACATCCTCAGTGGTATGATTGCTGCAGATTACAGAGTTCCTTTATTGGGATGCACATGGCCTTGTCTCATTATGCATGAGTCATGCAGACCATGAAGCTAAAAAAAGAAATCTTCATTCTGTAGCAATCTGTCTATCAAACAGGTGGAGCTGAAAGGTGGAATGACTTGTGACATCCTTTCAGGAGAGGAGTGAGCAGTTCCAGAGTTCATGGTAGCACCAGCTGCTTGAACACAGAGCTTGAGTCATTATAAAAACTAATTCCAAATAGTTACACTGCCAAAAAGAAGTTAGTTGCAGTTGCGCAAATGCTTTAAAGCAATTTTTCTCACTATTCAAAAGTATCAAAGTTGTTGGTTTTCATTACATTTAAAAAGTGTTGTAATCTTATACAACATACAGTAATACCCCAATTTGCGAATAACTCAGTTTGTGGAAAAAACGGCACCGCAGCGAGGGAAAAGCGGTGAGTGTCAGTTAATCCAACCTCCAGAACAGATTAATTGGTTTCTAATTAATTTCAATGGGAAACTGCAGTTCGCATTACAAGATTTTTGTAAAATGAAAAGACACAGAAAACGTATTAATTTCATTAACCAGGGTACCAATGTATGTCTAAGCGATGAGGCCATATATTCCTTACTACGCCTATAAAAATAACAAAAGCAATCACAGTTGTATTACAAAAAGAATGAAGTTCTATTTCGTTAAAATATAGTCATAATTTAATTTGAATAGACCTCAGATGTTTTTAAAAAGAGAGAATTAATTGCCGGTACATGTTATTTTGTAGTTAGTTCCTTCTGAACTCTATTGGAATACAGTGGTACCTCGATTTACGAATTTAATCCGTTCCAAATGCATTCTCTTAAGTAGAACTACTCTTAAGTCAGGGTACTTATCTAAAAATTTAAAAAATAAGTTAAAAAATAAAAAATATATTTGTAAGTTGAGCAGACCATATCTAAAACTTGTAAGGGGGCAGTTAAAATGCCAGCAGTTTTCTGCTCTTAAGTCGAGCTGCTCTTAAGTCGGGGTACCACTGTATTCAGCAAATGACCTAGCATCCATGTCTTAAAATTCATTATACATTCAGTGTTGAAATCAAGTTAAGTGTCCAGGAAAAATATGATAAACCATAATGGCATTTCAGTCCCTTTTTGACATACTTTTGAAATACTTTTCATGATATTGTTTTACTGATTTTTTTTTCAGTCCTGGACATCACGGATTGTAAACAGCTACTGTATATGTATGTCCTGTTAAATATTCTGGCCTTCTGGAAGTCAGAAATGATCTCCCCTCCCCCCCTTTTTGCTGCCTTCTCTCATACCAGAATTTGATTCCCCCCCCCCCAAAGTGGCATTACTTTGTTGTTGCAGGCGGGGGGCGACACAGATGCAGTGTTTTGAGTAATGAGCTCTTTGGGAGGTGATGCATGCAAGGGGCAATATAAGCACATAGCTTTGGACAAACTTCCAAATTATTATCTGCCCTGGAAAGGAAAGCTATTCGGAGCCTTGTGCTTTAGCTAGCTTGGTTTTTCACCGATTTATACGTCTCATATCTACTGTTTGAGAGGGCAAAAAAGGGAAAAGCCCTGTGTTCCCTAAAAAAGACCATATTTTGACACCCCTCTCTTAGTGTCCCTTTCTAATCTGACAGCAGCAGACCTCTCTATGATGCAAGAATTGGTAATATATTTATTAGACGACTAAAACCCAAAAAATAATAATAATCATGAGCTTTTTCAACTCCCAAGGGGCTTGAAAGCTAGACAGTATTTAAGATTTCAACAGTCTAATAAAGACATTATCAACTTCAAGACCGGTCACTCATCTGCTGTCTTATTAGAAAGTACCGCTAAGAGATGGACATCAAAATATGTTTTTTGCTGCCCACATGCTCTTCCCTTGGCAGGCTAGTTTACCGTGACATTTCTGTTCCCAAGTAGCCCTTGTGTGGAGGCTGTTGTCCATGTAAGCTGGTCCATATTGGCAGGAGCGCCTGCAGGGATTCATCTGTTTCCATGCTATCATGTTTGAAGAGCAGCAGCAGCAGCAGCAGCAGCAGCAGCAGCAGCAGCAGCCTAACTTGCTCCCTGAGCTGGCCCTTCTCAGTGTGGCGACTTGTGCTCATCTGTCTGTTCTTCCAGTGCCAAACAATACCGTTGCTTCCTTGACTGTATAGACATGTATGGCCTCGTCCTAACCACGGGGATCTCTGACACAGGGGTAATCGTGACGGGCTCAGCCGGGCTCCGGGGAGCCGCCAGAGCAGCACAGAGAGCGATCTCAAGTCGCTGGAACCTCGGCCGTGGAGTAGCACCGACTCGGATGGCTCAACCCGCAATCTGAGGCCTCCTGTCACTAAAGCCAGCAGCTTCAGCGGCATTTCCATTTTGACACGAGGAGACAGCATCGGCGGCATCGGCAAAGGGAACAGTGCTGGAAGGACTGTCAGGCCAGGTATTTGTCCTCATTCAAGCAAAATGGAAAAAAAAAAGGTCTTCTGAGAGCAGTAGGAAGCCTGTATGGGACGGTGGTGGGGACAGACCAGTTTTAAAATGAGTTTTATTCCAATAGCCATGCATTTTGATTTTTTTGATGCCAATGAAGAGATATCATGTGGGCCTGAGCCCATATCGTTCAGTGCTTGGGCCAATTATAAACAAGCAACCCTATGGAAAAGGAAACTAGATGTTGTTTGAGACGTGGGGTTATATAATTCACGGAGAGTTGTAGTACACCTTTCCCAAGATAGCAGATATACTCGCCGTGAAGGTCAAGAGGTGACAGTAGGAGACATCGTGGCAGCACTGGCTTCTTGGAAGTTATTTGCCATTCCAGAAATGGCCTAGGTGTCTCGCAGAAAGTCCCTGCCCTGATTGCATGCTAGTCTTAGTTAATAAGTACAGCAGTCTTCATGGTGTTGGCCTTGGTGGGAGAATAGTCATTGACTGAAATCCATTCCCATAAGTGCTCTAAACTGAATGAATGTTAAGTCTCATGAAGGAACCCTTTGGGGTAGCTTATTGATGCCTGTTTTCTAGCCCTCTTCCTTGGGCAATATTTCTCTTTGTTTGGAAGGTAAGCAATGGCAGCACAGCCCTTAATCCTCTGCTCTGTTCTGATCTGACAAATGCACTGTTTTGTTACAAAGTTCTTTTAAGTCAACAGGTGGATTGAGTCAGGGATGGTCCTTTGTTAAGTTGCTAAAATGTTTTGGCTGGCATCATTAGAAAAGATGATTCAGCTCTTTCTGAGGCAGCATTTGCTTTGTCTTCTAAACATAAAACATCACAATTAGTGTGTTTGAATGTCATCTCTTCCTCTCTAGTTTTCTGGGCTTCCTCTCTAGTTTTCTGGGCTGTTTCATAAAGAGTAGTAAGAGGACTTGAGCAGGATGTGGAACGAATGTATGCCTATGACCTGAGCTGCTTGAGCAGGATGTGGAACGAATGTATGCCTATGACCTGAGCTGCTTCATCAGAGTGGCCTTTGTTGCTGGTTGTTGTGACATAGAAATCCAATAAATAAATAAATATTTGTGGAATGCTGAGATGGCTCACAAAGACTTCAGAGCTGTGTGATTTGGGAGGTCTGGTAATCTATTGAAGGCCTGGTCGTTGGCCAACCCAGTGGCTTAGGATAACTCAAAAATGACTAAAATCTTATGGAGAAAATTCTTCTGTACATGGCAAAAATGCAAGTTGTGCTAGATGATCTTGTGTAGCTTTCACTTTATGTATATACTAGGAAGTTCTTTGTAGCTTCTGTGAAGCACACTGAGGGATGTGCCTCACATGCATGGAACCTCTTTGGAATGTTCCAAAGCTTCTGTATAGATAAAATGAGTCATTAGCATAGCCCCCCCCCCCACCAGTATATATATTTTGGAGCTATGTGACTCCCTCCAGTTCTTTTTTTATTGCCGCTTTGCGACCTTACTAAATGCTTTCCCCAATCTTTCTGGGAGTTGTTTCCAGATTAAAAAAGAACCAATACAGTAACCCCCCACTTATCACGGGGGTTAGGAACCCGACCCAACCCATGATAAAGGAACATCCGTGATATGCAAATCCTGGGTCAAGTTGGGACTGGGGGGCCCTGTTTGGGGCCTCTCGCACTTATCCCTGGCCTGGCGCTGCCCTGAATGGGCCTCCAATGGGCTTCCCAGGCCTTTTTGAGGCCCCCAAAGTGGTTTTGGGCGATCTGGAAGGCATTTCCGCTTTTTCGGAAGTGACTTCCCGTTCACCAGAGACCACTTCTGGAGCCTCCAACAGGACTGGGAAGCTTGTTGGAGGTCCCACAAGTGGGTTTAACTTCCAGTTTTCTGGAAGTGACTTCTGGTTTGCCAGAAACTATTCCTGGGGCCTCTGACAGGCCCAGAAAGCCCGTCGGAGGCCCGCTTGGGGCAGCAAAGGGGTAAGTGCAGGAGGCCTCAAACAGGCCCACACAGCTTGCCCCCGGGGTGTGTGCTTTGCCTTTATATACTGCAGTCCCACAATATACCAGGACCGCAGTATATGAACCACGAAATGATGGGGAACGACTGTACTTTATAAAATGATTATTAGTTGCTTTCCCCCCTACAGCTTTCCATCCCACAATATTCAGTTAGTTTTATTCATGCCCCCTAAGGCCCCATTTACACATTGTATTTCTTGCAACAATAACATCCCATTGTCCAACAGCCACTCCGAGTGACTTTTTTGCTTGGGACTGGCCCACCGGAGATCTTCTTGCTCTCATTGCAATAACATTAATCAAGGAGTCGTCTGTTGCCTCCCTTGAGACGTCATCAGTCTTGCTCATATTTCCTGATCCTGAGCTTGCTGATCTGTATATTCCCTCTCCAGCGGAGGAGTTTCTTATCTACTCCCAACTCATCATACGGATGACCAAAGTAATTAATTGCCTTTAAATATGCACCGTCCAACCACAACTCCTTCAGACCATCTTTATGTGCCAATTAGAGTGGCCAGTTGGTCAGATATGTGGGATATAAATGCAGTAAATAAATAAATAAATAGATAGATAGATAGATAGATAGATAGATAGATAGATAGATAGATAGATAGATAGATAGATAGATAGATAGATAGATAGATAGATAGATAGATAGA
>JAHTLZ010003468.1:10645381-10667337 GCA_023846285.1 Phrynocephalus versicolor | reverse complement strand
TACATACATACATACATACATACATACATACATACATACATACATACATACATACATACATACATACATACATACATACATAGTTTCTGACCTGTTGATTGTAGTAATAAAAATATATATACATATGAACGAAAATGTAGATCAGAGTGGTTCTTTGCCACTAGCCCACCCCACCTCAAAAATGCCAAATTTGGTAACTGAAATGAATGACAGTATATTCAATGGACTGCCATTCATAAATATTGCTGATTTGTAAATTTAATGTATGTGTATGTTTGGGTATTCGTACTTTGTTTGAGAGCCTTTTCTGATGTGGGTGAAAATGGGGCCATTACTCAATTTTTAGGGACTCTGGGGGAGTCATTTTATAAGGTGGTAATGTGTTTATCTCTATGACAGTGATGGCAAACCTTTTAGAGACTGAGTGCCCAAAGTGCGATTCAAAATCCACGTTTTTTGCAAAGTGCCAATACAGCAATTTCACCTGAATAATGGTGGCTGTGAAGGGGCGATGGCACTCGTGCCATAGGTTCGGCAATGCTGCTCTTTGACATGAAAAAAAATGGTATACGTATATGTGTATGCACTTTACACACACACACACACACACACAGGGGGGGGGAGAAATATTTTGGGATGCTTCCCACAAACAAGAAAATTGTAGAATAATTAATTTGTATTTTTCACTTTGTAAAATGCCCAGAGTAGCCTTTGAGCTAGATGGCTGCGGTAAATAAATAAATAAATAAATAAATAAATAAATAAATAAACAAACAAACAACATGATCATGGTGCTCATGTTACTATTTTTAAGTTTTTTGATGTTAAGAATCAGCTTCAAATGGGCAGCATAGAGAAATGGGAAATGATAAGTCCCACTGTGGTGGTGGTGGTGGTGGGAGGGGATTTTGAAAGTATCTCGCTTTTGATGTGTTCTCGAAGGGTTTCACGGCCAGGTTCTGATGGTTGTGGTGGGTTTTCCTGCAGTCTGGAAGACCCACAACAACTACCTCCCTTCCATTCTCCTTTCTTATATATGTCAGTCGATGAAACTTTAGCTGGGAGCAAGATTGGTGAAATAAATGCAGGGTGTGTGGTCATATTTGAGTGAGCTGTCTTCTGGGGGAGCTTTTAACTATTCATTTAGTGGGTTGTGAGCTAACACATAAAGCTCAGGAGGAGGCTTAAATGTAATATTGAGAAAGAGGATGTGTTGACATTGGTGGCTGTTGGGAGTGACAATCTTTTCGATTTAAAAGTGAGGATTATTTACTATGGTCAGTTGCTTTTTTTTTGTATCAATGAAAGATTTCACAAATGATGAATCCAAAAATGAGTGATTTTTATAATCCCCATTGTTGTTGTCACTGCCTTTTCCCATACAAAACTCAGCATAAAGCAGGCCACAGAATTTGAATCCCAGTCCTCAGTACAACAAAGTCAAGTGTGCTATATCAAGAGGGGATAATTTTGGGGCCAGATGTTTGCTTCTAGCACATATAAAAGTGTGGCTGGAATATGAAATCTCTTTTAAACAAACAAATGGAAACAAAACCAGACGTCTACAGAGGTCCTATTCTACTTTTGATTTTTGAACATGGGGCTTTTAGGGATTGGCAGCTGGGAGATCACCCAGGTAGTTCTGCTTGAAGACTGATTGTTCCAGGAAGCCTCCAGAATCAGAAAAACATTTGTTGTCATCGTTGTCATTGTCGTTGTTGTCGTCGTTGTTCCCCCACCCCAGGTGAGAACATGGAAAGCTCTTGAGTGAGGTTAGGGGAAGCTGAATGTGGTCCATAGGCTTCATGATGAAAATCACAGGGCTGATACAGAGGTTTTTTTAATGTGCTAAGATTTAAATTAAGCAGGATTCAGTTTCACTTCTATTTAGATGGAGGGCTTTGGTCCAGCCCTGGATTACAAGAATGGAGGGATGGCTGACCGTGCAGGGAGGTATTTATCTGCACCCACCTGGAATTGCCATCTGGGGACTTGTTGTTGTTATTGAAGTGTTCCGTCTAGCCAGGAGAGTACTATTTTTATTTACACCTACCTGGTGCATTTTATTTCCCTGTAAAGGTCTGTCCCTCAGTACCCCAGAAGGGTGTAGCCAAGTCTCCTCTGCTCAGCCTGGCCGAGGCCTCTTGCCCTGTGCTGCCCAGCAACAGCAGCAGCAGCAGCAGCATCAACCACTTCCACCTACTCCCCAGCAACAGCCGGCGATGAGTAACCACATCATATCACAGGTGAGTCACTCTTCAATGTCACCAGGTTCTGAGAGAGCTCCTCTTCCTGGTTCTTTAGGCGGCAGCAGAGTGTGTGCTGTGCAAGTACCTCCTGTACAGAACTTAGAGCAGCGTAATGGCTGTAGTACTCTAGGAGTTGGGAACCACCGGTTCAAAGGTGGGATGCATCCATGGGATGCTCTTGATCCAGCAAGCAAGCATCTTATCTGCTGTTGTCTCCATTCCCTGCACTAACCATATATGTGCTTTCTAGACAGATGAAGCTGTTGCAGAGAATCATAAAACAGGAATGCTATTGCTATAGGCTCACCCTGAGCAATCAGTTGCTGAATTGAGCTATGCTTTGTACGCTTGGCAGGAAAGTTATCCAGATTGGAGAGAATTATTACATTTCTCCATTCATTTTACTTTGATTGCTTCTGCCCTATGCTTATGTCCATCCTGTTCCATAACCCCCTCCCTGCTGCAGCAATTCACATCCTGAGGTCCATTCTAATTTAAATTTTGTATAAGCTTTGCCTTGTTGGGCAGATTTTTTATACCATATTTTTCGCTCTGTAAGACACACTCCCCCCAAAAGTAAGGGGAAATGTCTGTCTGTCTTATAGAGCAAATGCAGTCGTCCCCGTTACGTATATATCACAGATTTTCATTTAGAAAAGTTACCTGCATGGTTACTTGCACGGAGTTACCTGCACGGAGCCTCTCGCGTCCCCTGCTGCAGCCGGGATTCAGCGGTTCCAATCACCTCATTTGCAAAGAGGTTTCCTCCAGGGAGCCTATCCCCGCCTCCTTCTGCAGCCAAGATTCTCCAGTCAAAAATAACCTCGTTTACAAGGAGGCCTCTGCCCTCCCCTTTTGCAGCTAGGATTCCCCTGCCACATTTTTTCTTGTTTTCCTCCTCTAAAAACTAGGAGCATCTTATGGTCAGGTGTGTCTTTTAGAGCTAAAATTCCGGTAAATCCTACTGTTGGAGTGACAGAACAACACTCTCAGCTATATAAATGTGTCTGTGAGACAGTGCTATATATGCTCTGCATTTAATGCTCTCCCTCCTACAAAAGACTCTGCATTTTTCATTGACAAGTGGAATTTTGCACCCAAGATAAGTCATTCAGATTGATTCAAGAAGCCTTGAAGAATGAGGAGTGATATACAGTGGTACCTCCACTTACGAATTTAATACATTCCAAGTGCATGCTCGTTAAGCAGAAAAAAATTGTAGGCAGAACAGCGGTTTCCCATACAAATGCATTGAAAATCAATCAATCCATTCCAGAGGGAACAGATTTCAGTGCATTCCTATGGGAAGGTTGAACATGCACACACCTCTCTTGCACCTACTTGAGCCACGCCAAGTGTTTGCTGGTGCGGCTCGAGTGGGTGCAAGGGAAGCGTGTGCATGCTCAACCTTCCCATAGGAATGTACTGAAATCCAATCCCTCCTGAACAGATTAATTGATTATCAATGCATTCCTATGGGAAACCGCTGCTCTGCTTACAATTTTTTCTACTTAACGAGCATGCACTTGGAATGTATTAAATTCATAAGTAGAGGCACCACTGTGTATCTTTGAAGTCATGTGTATTGTAAAGCTGCTCTCCCAAGGAAGGAAAGCTGCTGTTTTGAGGATGCTGGAATATGTTCCAGATTTTTTAAAAATAAAAAACATAGCACGAAGAATAAAGACAACCATAGTGCAAAGACACACTGGATGGAATCATTTTGTTCACCTCCATTCATATAAAGCTGTGGACTTTAATTTTTATTTTAAACTTTACTATTCTCCTCCTCCACTCAGGTTCTGAGGCTTTCTAAGGATCCGTTTTCTACCTGGGGAATCCTTGGGATAGAGGCTTGAATATCCCAAATCACCTGCCACCAGTCCCACCACTTGGGTGCAGGGGAAGGAATAGGAAATTTTAAAGATCAACATCTGCAGTTAAATATGTCAGTAGCATTTAAGGCCACAGAGTTGTGCCATAGAATCTTGGCCATAGCTTTCTATGCTCTTATTGTTTTGTTACTTGCATGTACACACCAGCAGGATGACTCTTACCAAGCATCTTGCCCTGCAGTCAAAGGGCATTTCTTTTGTGTGCGCAGGTGCTACGGAGTCAATTTCATATATGTCTAGCTTGCAGGAGTTAGATACATTTAATATTTAGCTTGGATTATCCTATCTTGACTTGTTAACATTTTGTCCTTCTGTGCACTTCATTTGTGCGAAGAACAATTAAATAAGTATCTAATTGCATTTTTTTTCTTTTGCCAGAAGCAAAAAAATGTGGTTACAGGTTTTAAGTGAAGCCCAAACCATGGTTTAAAACTGGAATCTTGGTTTGGTTTAAACTTAGAGCCAGTGACCATGGTTTCTTAAACTATGATTTTCCACTTCAGAAAATACAGGAAAAAATTAGAGTTCCACATTGCATTCCAGCTCCTGCCAAACTAGCAGTTTGGAAGCATGTAAATGCAGGTAGATAAATAGGTACCGCCGTGAAAAGCGAGAAAGTAAGCAGTGTTCTGTGCGCAGAATTGCATTCGGCCATGCCGGCCACATGGCCACAGCACTGGCTTTTTGGCTTAGAAACAGAGATGAGTCCCACCCCTAGAGTAGGACACAACTAGCATGCATGTGCAGGGGGAATTGTGCAAGTAAAAGTAGTGTTTTTATCTTTGTATCAAGAGCTGAACTCCTGTTGCTCAGTATGGTAAATCATACTAGACTAAGCCCATTGAGTCAGTGGGAATTTCTCCAGTCGATTCTATATATCCCATTGGGTCAAATAGGTCTTCTCTAATTTAAATTACAACTAGAGTAGATCCTTTCAAACCAGTGGAACTTACAAAAGTGTTAACTCAACAAATCCCCATTGATTCAGTGGCCCTCTAGTGCCACTTACTGTACCAGTGGTGACAAACCATCCCACTCCAGATGTTTTGGACCACAACTCCCACCGGCCTTTGTCATTGGCAACACATGCTTGGAATTCTGGGAGTTGTGGTCCAAAACATCTGGAGTGTCGAAGGTTTGCCACCACTGTAGTATACTAAAGCCATGGGATTTCAGCCATTCTGTGATAAGACACAGAGCTTGAGTGTTATTCCCATCTTTAAGAGTTCAGGGTGTTAAGCTGTTGCATCTAAGAAATCTTCATTAAAATATCTCTCATCCAGAGATTTAGTTCTTAGAGATCTTGACTTTTAGTACTTTTTAGTAACTTTTGATATCCTACTGTAGGACGAGCCTTAGAAGAAATGTAAGTAGGAGGAGAGTTACGGTACTTGCAACATAATTAATTTTTGAGTATCAATGTTACCATTGTTGTTGCTTTTAAAAAGTAGTGTAGTGACTTGTTACCTCAAAATTGTCACTTTGAGAGTTATTTTGAGAGGATTCATAGATTACTTAATTTAATTTAAGAATTATTAGCCAGAATCCTGTTGGTGATTTTATGTGTACAAAAGTTAAACTCATCTTAGTTAATTGCTGCTAACTATTGAGGTGCTAGTTGCATTATTATATGTATAATTGTACAGTCAAACTTGCTCCTCATAGTGTGACTGGCACCTTGTTAGGTAGCTTCCATGTTTTGCAGTTTAATTTACACGTAAATCTCCAGTGGGATTTTAGCCAGTTCTAGCTATAAATGGATATTGCTAAAATAGTATAGCCAATTAGTTACTTTAAAATTCAGTGGTCAAATTCTTTTTTAAAAAATAATCTTCTAGATTATTAGTAGGTTAGGGTTAGCTCTTATGTCTGATGAAGTGGACTTGTCCATGAACACTCACATTTAAAACGATAAAAGTTAATTTTTAGGGGGCCGCTACGTTTTGTCTTTTTTAAAAAATGTTTTTATTTATTTATTTTCATTTTCATTTTATCTATAATGCTTGCGCAGACTAGCATGGCTACCCCTTCTGCAACTATTCTTTGACCTGTGATTCATTGAGTAGATTAATGTAAGCAGAGTAATTTAAGAGCAAAGCTTTAAAAGATTGTTTTGGATATTTTGATGTGGGGCTATGTTCTTTTCAAATAGAGGTCTTTGGGAAGCGGAAATATTTTGTAATCAGAGCCAGGTCTGTTGTACTGCTTTGACTGCAGTGCTGCACATACTTGGGAATAAGCTGTTCTGAACTCATTCTCTGTGTTTGCTCATAACACTGAGCTAAGACTGGAACTGTGACTCACTGAACAACCCAGAGCCAGTCTTGCAAAAGAGCCAAGGAATTGCAGATTCCAAGGAATTGCAAATTCTCTTTTCTTCCTTCTAATATTTAAGGCTTAGAAGCTTTAAAGGGTTGTTTTATCTGGGTTTTTGAATGTGGCTTTTGTCTTGTGGGATGCGTTTTGCCAATTTGATTATATGGGCTCAGAAACAGTGTATCTTTGCAGTGGGTGGGGTTGCAAGGTTTGTGAGTGATTGTGTATGTTTGGGTTTTTTTTTGGCAGTGTGTGGACTGTTCTGCCTATGTCTTTGTTTTTGTGTGGATTTTGCTTTCTGTGTGGTGGTCTTGTTGAGGCTTTGAATGAAATGTGTGCATTTTTACTGTATGTGGCTTGTTTGTTGTGGGGTGTATGTTTTGCCTGTTTGAGTGTTTTGGGGGCATCATCAATTTCCCTTCAATGGAATGAGTATTGTCCTGAGCTTTATGAGCATAAATATTAGTCTGGGATTTGAAGACTATCCCCCGTCTTGACCTTGTCCCCTGAAGGAACCAGATATGGTAAGAAGACTCTTCCCGGGAAAATGCAGATAGATAGAAAGTTTAACGAAAATGCAAGCAAAAGGGGTTTAGCCTGAGAGAGGTGGTTCCTTTTGGCTTGTACTTCTGGGTTGTTAAGGGGTTTGGCCAGGCATTCATGGTTCTGGATTTGAACACCACAACAAACTGTGTTTAAAGACAGAACTTGTAATCACAAATTAAGCTGCACTGTTTTGACAAAATTTCATAGAATCATAGAGTTGGAAGAGACCTCAAGGGCTATCTAGTCCAACCCCCCTGCCATGCAGGAACCCCCTTCATGGGACTCCTGACAGATGGCCATACAGCCTTTGCTTAAAAACCTCCAAAGGAGACTCCACCACCCTCCGTGGAAGCATATTCCATTCTTGAACAGCGCTAACTGTCATGAAATTCTTCCTAATGTTTAAACTGAATCTCTTTTCCTGTAGTTTTAGGCCATTGCCCCATGTCCTAGTCTCTGAAACCATGGAAAATAAACCAGTCCCTCATGTATTGCTTGTTATTAATTCACCCATATACTAAACAAATCCTGGCCTAACTTTATTTATCAGGCAGAGACTTAGATGCACCTTCTAAGTAGACAAGTATATGAATGTGCCATTTAAGTGTGAGACATGGCATGTACTGTATCACACCATGTTATACTTATGGGGTGGTGAATAGCTTCATGTAAATAAAACTGGAACTGAGTTGCTCTCTAAAAAATATAGCTTTTGTTACTCAGAAGAAAGCTTTATTAGGAGGTGTGAAAAGACAAAACAAGGAGATTTTATTACCTGGACTGACAAACAGTATATTTTTAGTACTGTTAGACAGAAAAAGGAAGGTGCATATGTTCAGGAGGAGAACTTAGACCAACACCCTATTGAGCTTCCACTGAGCAGAAGGTCCTGCCAGTGTACCAGTATGGGTTTGCATACTTGTGTCTTTGTTGCTGTTGCACACACAGGAATCATCATGAAGGGAAACTTCTCTCTGCTTCTGGAACAGCAACATTGGTACAGGTGATGTGGTCCTGCATTCCCTGTGCTAGTAGGATTTTCTACTGTGCAGCAGCTCTGTCACACACAACCATGAGAAATTAAGCATCTGTATAATGTACCATATTTTTCAGTGTATTGTTTTTTCTAAAATCATGACACTAAAAATTAAGAGGCATCACCGAAGTAAACCTTTTCTGAGGGGTAGCAGTGGGGTAGAGGAGAACCCAAAGTGACCTTGCTGTTTTCTCTTCCTTTGTTTACTCCTTGTGTCCTGAAGACTTCTCTGTGCTTTGGGGTTGTTGTTTTTTTTACAGAGATTGCCCCTTCTTTTCAGCAGGGAAAGCCTTGGGGATTGAGTAGCCTATTAAGAAGTGCCTTTACACACTGAAAAGAAGCCTCTGATATTGTTGCAAATGCAAGTGCTGCCGGAGAGAAAGTGAAATAGTGAGATAAAGCAAAGCAAAGTGAAGTGGTCTGCTTATACTGTATACCGCCCCATACCATTTCAAGTAGTCTCTGGGCAATTTGCAGTTTTAATTACAGTATGCAGGCTACACATCCCACCCACCCCCCGGCAAGCTGGGTACTCATTTTACTGGCCTCAGAAGGATGGAAGGCTGAGTCAACCATGAGCCAGCTACCTGGGACTGAACCCCAGGTCGTGAGCACAGTTTTACCTGCATTACAGGCATTTAACCACTGCGCAACAAGACATCTTAGGTTTGAGTTAAGAACTTTGATAAGTTTGAGTTCTTCCCTATCCCACCCCTGCTGTTTCCCACCCCCTGCTATTTTCTTTCCAGTGGCACATGCTTTTGCAGTGGTATCGGAGGCGTCTTTTCAGCGTGGAAAGACATGCTGCTCAACCCCCGAGGCTTTCCCCGCTGAAAAGAAAGAGCAATCTCTGCAAAAAACAAAGTGTGACGGAGTCTTCAGAATGCGGAAAGAAAAGGAAATAGCAGGATGGGGGGTGGAGGAGACCTCAAGGAGTGTTCATTAATGTTATTAATTTAGGGTCTTACAAGTAGGGGTGTCTAATATATGGCAGTGTCATATAGACGGGAAAATGCAGTAATTAAGGAGCAGTGACAAACTTAAAAATCGAACAATATTTCAGTTTTGTTTTCTTGGCAGGGTGGATGAAATCAATGTGTTTTTAAAAATAGATTTAAATAACATTAAAATGATTTTAAAAACTGAAAATCCACCCTTATCAAGTGAGTAGCAGATTAACCTCATGACTATGTCATCATTCTCTTTTGCTCCTTTCCAAATAATACAGCCATATTATACAGGTAAAACTCAACAAATTAGAATATCATGCAAAAGTTAATTTATTTCAGTAATGCAACTTTAAAGGTGAAACAAATATATGTGATAGACTCATTACATGCAAAGTGAGATCATTCAAGCCTTAATTTGTTATAATTTGTTTTTTGTGATTAGGATTGAAGTATAAAGTGTAACACCCCCCTTCTTCTTCTGGTGTCTGGACCTTCATGTTTCTAACTGTGAAAGAAATTAAGATGCTGCAGTTTTTAAACAAACCAAGCATTTGTGTTCTCTTGTTCAAGTGTCGTGGTAAAGTAATCCCCTGCCTATTGTGGGGGTTAGGAGCTCGACCGACCTGCAATAATTGAAAATCTGCGATATGCGGATGCTGGGTCAGGTTGGGACTGGGAGGGCTGTCTGGGGCCTCCTGCACTTATCTGAGGCCTGGCACTGCCCCAAACAGGCCTCTGAATGGCTTCCCAGGCCTGTCAGAGGCCCCAGAGGTGGTTTGGGGTAATCCAGAAGGCACTTCCGGTTCGCTGGAAACCACTTCTGGGACCTCCAACAGACCCGGGAAACCCAAGCGGAGGCCTGTTCAGGGCAGCACCAGGCCTAGGGTAAGTGCAGGAGGCCTCAAATGCAGGTTGCCCCAGGAGCTCTTTGTTTCAGATACAGTAACCCCCCGCCTATCGCAGGGGTTAAGAACCCACCCGACCCGCGATACATTGCTCCCCGCCCCCCCTCCCGCAGGTACTGCGATCCCGCAATATAGTGGGACCGCAGTACCTGAACCGCGAAATGGCAGGGGGTGACTGTACTACGATCCCGCGATATACCGGGACTGCAGTATATGAAACGCGAAATGGCGGGGTGGGGGTGACTGTATTTTTCTGATTGCATTCTTTCTTGCTGTGGGCACAAGGTGCAGTCATCCCATGAGAGATGCCAAAAATGATTCTGCAAGAGATGTGGTGGCCATTTCCCCTATTTTTCTCCCCTTGTTTCTTCTGTGCAACCCCCAGAGCATCATGTGAACTTCTCCTCCTTGGCTTTCTGGCTGATTGGCTACCAGACCGCACAGTTTGAATAAGCAGTTGGATTTATTTTCATGGAGCTTATTCTGGTGTGATTTAGATAAACTCATTCTGCCATGTGGGATGGGATGGGGTTCTGGAGAAGGTTCCTTCTTAAGCTCTGGAGCAGTTCTTGCATTAAAAAAAACTTCAGCATTACTAAAATGGGCTGCATAACTGACTGTGATGGAAGATGTATCTGCACATTCCATCTCAGATGTCTCAGTTCTCCATTCTCTTTTTCTCCCTACTACCTTTTTGCTTGGGGTGAAAGGTTTCCGAGACTATTTCTTTCTTGCCTTGCAATTTCCCCCCCTAAAGATAGAAAATAGCCAGTAACTGGCCCTGTGGTTTCAGTCCTCTTCACTCTGTATTACAATGACTAACTGTGTTTCTGCCTTTTCTTCTCTCCCCCTCCTCCACTTTCCCCCCTACCCTTTTCTTATGCCTGTTTCTTCTCCCCTTTCCCTTCCTGTTTTTCTTTGCTCTACCCTCAGCCGGTCCCAGCTCTGCAGCCCTCTCCACAGCCTGTTCAGTATTCTCCAAGCTCCTGCCCCCAAGTCCTCCTGCCAGTTTCTCCACCCCAGCAGTACAACATGGTATTAACGCCCCGCTTCATAGATCATCCCTCTGTCTCTCATTCTCTCTTTCACTCTCTCTCTCTCTCTCTCTCTCTCTTTTCTTTTTAATGCTTGGCATGTATTTGTGCTTTGCTGAACCAAGGATGTGTTGTATCCCTCTGCTGATTTTGTTAGCTATCTTGTGTATTAGGATATAAATATTCTAATGATGACGACGACGATGTGCTAATACTGGAATTAAAGCAAGCTATAAATGAATGCAAGTCAGATTCTCTCTACCTGTGGCTTCATTTCAAGAAGCTTTCAGGACATCTGTTTACAATCATTGTTGCTAATTGACTCTGTGGGTTGCAGGCATGTGTCCTCAAAGAAAAGGCACATTGCAATTTCCTAGCCTTGGAGAGCAGTAATAAGTCATCTTGGCAAATAAAAAACTGGCTCCCCAGACAGCAGGCATGCTGCAGTTCCGAGTGCTATGTGGAATGTAGTTGCATGAGAGTGCTGTGGAGCTGCTTATTTCAGCATCATGGATGACAAGTCTCTTTCCCTCTCCCTGCAATGTTTTTACCATGTTGTCACCCTTATATCCACTGCGGCATGCAAAAACACACCAGTGTTGAAGCTAAAACGTACTTCAGGGCATAGCATGGAGTGGCCTTCTGTCCATTTCTTAACGTCACCCACTTAAAACTTGGACAAGTTACATTTTTGGATAGTAATTTCCAGAATCCTCCAACCTTCATGCATGATTCTGGGAACTATAGTACAACACAGTAAAGTTTCTTCTCCACCTCATTTCCATCTTGAAAGCAGTACGTTTTAGCTTCTGCGTCATCTTTGTAGGCTGAGTCCATAACCTTTTCCCAAGCTTTTGTTTTGGGGCTCAGGGGATGTGAAGTAGAAGAACAGCATGATTTCTATTTGCAGTCTGAAATAAGCTTCCTGCAACCCACTTGATACCTTCCCCATGCAGCGTGTAGCTCTCGTGTGTGTGTGTGTGTGCGCGTGTGCGTGTGTGTGTGTTTGGGGGAGGTGATTTTGAATATTGATGTTGGATTAAGATATGCCAAACCCTTTCATGTATTCACAATCAACGCAACCAGGGTTTTCTAGAAACCAGATGCTCAGGAGGGAGTTGCATCTGATCCTCAGCCTATAATATTTTGCATATGTTAAAGAAGCCATCTCAGCGCCACGGCATGCGGACATTGAAAACATTTTCTAGATTTTGTGAAACTCATGGCCTTAACAGCTACCAGATGGCACTTGTTTACCTAGCCTGTACTTAAAGAGAATGTAAGGTGAGGGACATTTTAAGGGGGATATGACCATTTACCTACTCTATTAGTGACAGTTTTTTCACCACATATATGTTTGCCATAGGACATTCATGAGAGGGAGCTTCAGTGAGTGAGTGTGATGTTTATTTATTTTATTTAAGATGTTTTTACCCCACCTTTCTCCTTGGAAAGGACCCACATCATCAATATTATGAAATAACTAGTTAATCTTTATATGTTATCTCCCCCAGCTCCCACTATGAGTCATAGATTTGTATGGCATTTTAAAAATTACATTTCAGAACACAGTGATTTAAAATTTGAGGGGTTAGAGAGTTGCCTTTGGATTGTTAGTCCAATGTAAGCAATGGAGACCCTTGTCCTACTTTTTCTCCTGTTCTTTGCTTGCAGCATACTAGCTGGATCGATTTGTGAAGGATTAGGTGTAGAGAGAATTCTAGCATGGGGCAAAGAGTTTTCTTTTTGTGGATTTTTCGCCCTCCCTGTGGCCAAAGGCTTTGAGAATTCTGCACGTGATGGCAGGTTAATTGCCTGGATCATGCTCAGAGTCAGATTTTCGGCAGACGCCACCACACCAAAAGGCATACAAACTTTCGGCAATGGTGAAAACGACAGGTGCAAGCTTGACCGGTCTTTTATGTGGGCTGCCATCCCCAGGCAGTATCTTCCCCACCGAGCTTCACTAAAAGGGAGATGAGTTGCATGAGAGCACATTGGTGTTTTTAGAGAGCTCCAGATCGTTTCAGTTGCATTTGCACAAGTTCCTGATGGATTGTGTTTGTTGGCTGCTAGCAGATGGATAAGACTGCCAGTTGCGTTTTACTGTCTCTGCTGGTCTTAGTATCTTTGAGGCTCGCCCTGGAAGGGTAGATGACATGGTGGGGTTGCCTCTGTATAAAAGTTAAAGATGCTGTGCTTCTCACACCCTTCTCTGTGTTTTTGTGTTGTGCTTTAGATCAGTGTTTCCCAACCTTGGCTTCCCAGGTGTTCTTGGACTGCAATTCCCATTTATCCCAGCCAGCACAGCTAGTGGCGAAGGCTTCTAGGGATTTTACTCCACCTTGGGGATCCAAGGTTGAGAACTGCTGCTGTCGACGAAAGTGTGACTGCTGAGTCTTCTCTCAAAAGAAGGTGAAAGAAAAGGAGTAGTCCCAGCAGGAACTCTTGAAAAGATTGAAACAGCTTGAGAATCTGACCCACAAGTGAAAATACTGTGGGCAATTTGCTCTTAACCGAGGCTCTGGCTTGCGCGGGATTGGATTGCGCAACACTTGGCCCCTTTCTTTCATAATACGAGATTTCGATATTATTAAATTGCAGGTCTCAGTTTTGTCTGGTAGACGATATTGAATAAAATGGGCAATTGTTTTGTCTAAAAATGGTCCCCTATCTAGAATCACATTGTGTTATACACATTCGTCTTTCTTTTGGAGGAACAGAGAGTGGACACTTTGCTTGATATGAAAGGTCTTCTATCTCCCCCTCCTACCTTTGCTAATTTCAACAGATGCAGCCTCTTTCACAAGCCTGTCTTACGGCACATGAGTGGTTGTTGCTATCTGCCTTTCCTAGCTTCAGGTTCTATCCAGGTTCCCTGAGGCTGGTTTCAAGGGGGTATGGCAGTGGTTGGGAGTTCCATCCACATGCTTGGTGGTGGAAAGCACATGAGGACACCGTGACTCAGTCCTTCCTTCTCCTGTCCTCTGGCCGCAGGCTGACGAACTCAGCAACCCCTTTGGCCAAATCAGCCTCAGCCGCCAGAGTTCTGCTGAAACACCAGATCCGTCCTCGTCCATGTTCCAGCCACCAATCATGTCCCAGCATCCTCAGCAGACTGGATTCATTATGGCTTCCCCTGGGCAGCCAATCACAGCCTCCAACTTCTCTGCCTCTGGACACACAGCGCCCGCCCAGCAAGTCTTGCAGCCCCAGAGCTATATGCAGCCTCCCCAGCAAGTAAGCCGTGCCGTGTGTGCGTGCGTGCGTGCGTGCGTGTGCATGCCTATGCAAGTGTCGATTGATTCCGAAATCAGTGGGCACAACCCACTCGGCCAACCTCCTCTCTGTGAACCTGCATGAGTACGAGTCAGTCATGAAAGAAGGGCTTTTGCCAGAGGGTTGTGGGGAGAGACCGCACGAGTTTTCAGTGGCTGCAGATTCTGTGGTCCCGTCCCAAGTCTCTTTTTGCATATGTATAATTAGCCAGAATTTTAAGAGTCCAGAAGGAATGGGAAGAATTTTTGTTTTGCTTTTGGGAATTTGGGGTGGGTGGGTGGAGGAGGTAGTACTTCTGGAGTTAACAAAAAATGTGTGCATTTTTTCAGACTATTTGCCAGGGATCTGTGGTTCCCTGTTACCTTATATGTGTATCTTAACACTGATTCAGTAGCGTGCAGGTTGCTTGCGACTGTCTCCCACGGGTGTCCCTTCCAAGGCTCTCTCAAACTCTGTTTATTGCCGCAACGAGTTATCGCTTGGAGTGACTTGTCTGCTGCGACTCCGGCGCTCAGATTTGCCCTCTTGTTTTAATTTGCTGTCTTTATTTACCGACTCTTTCCTTTATCCTCCTGACAGATTCAGGTTTCTTACTACCCGCCCGGGCAGTACCCAAACTCGACCCAGCAATATCGACCTCTCTCTCACCCGGTGGCCTACAGCCCACAGCGCAGCCAAGCGCTTCCTCAGCAGTCACAGCAGTCTGGTAAGTAGGCAGCAAAGGCAGCGCCAAAACAGGGGGGAAGTGTGTGTGTGTGTGTGTGTGTGTGTGTGTGTGTGTGTGTGATGCCCTTTCTTTGAGCCAGGTGGGGGGATTTGGCTGCCTCCTGGCTCCAAGCAACTGCATGCTAATGACCTTTGTAAACACAAATGTAACTTTCCGTAAAGCATGGCTTGTCAGCCTGTGTCCCTTCAGATCCCGGGGAAATCAAGGCTTGTGAGATTCTTCAGGTGTTCATACCATTGAAAACCCTGATCTGATCATGAGTTTAAAATACGGTACATAGGCACAGAAACGGGACCACTTTTTAAAAATGACACATGTCTAATTAATATCAGATGCTTTAGCTGACATTAGAAGAGATCCTTTTTTTTTTAAATGTCACCTAAGATTTAAAACTGATTCAGCAGTTTAGGCAGGCTTTAGGAGAAGTGGTCTCTTCTGGTATTTGAATCTCTGACTTTTAAGAAAATTATGAAGGGTGGGCCTTTGAGTGGGTGAGTTCCCTGGAATTGGATCCTCTTTAGATTAAAGTAGACAAAATGGAATACATATGCAGCAGCCAACGACTCTAGGGTCACCCACACATTTGGCGAGGGCTCTGTCTCAAGGAAATTTGCCCTCATGCCACAGCGTCATGAGATTTGGAGTTTTGCCTCTCTGCCCGTGACAGCCAATGATAGAGGAGCATGGATAAAATTCAGAAGCACATGATCTCATATCCTGTTGCTTTTGGGAATGTGTGTGTGTGTGTGTGTGTGTGTGTGTGTGTGTGTGTGTTGTGGTGTGTTGTGGTGTGGCGAGGAAAGCACAGATGGTTTGTGAGGGGACACCTGTGCAGCTGGTGCAGAGGGTGGCAGCTAAACATTTATCGTAAGAAACAATGTGGCCCCTACCTGTTTGAATTAGTGGAGCAGAAGACCTTGGAGGGAAATGAAACAGAGTAACCTTAAGAAGGGCAGGGTTGGCTGCCGGGAACTCACCACAGGAGCCCTCCATCTGCATCTCCCCATGGCAAAATGGAGTGCATCTTAGCCTCTTCTCTCTCCCTGGTGCAGGTTTGCAGCCAATCATGTCCAACCAGCAGCAGACGTACCAAGGTATAATGGGAGTGCAGCCGTCCCAGGGCCAGAATCTCCTCAGCAACCAGCGCAACAGCATGGGCGGCCAGATGCAGAGCATGATGGGGGTTCAGCAGTCTCAAAGCCAGAGCCTCCTCAACAATCAGCGAGGAAACATGGGCAGTCAGATGCAAGGCCTGATGGTCCAGTACGCTCCGCTGCCTTCATATCAAGTGAGTAGCCACCCCAAAAAGGAAAGGCGGCCGGCCGGCTGAAGGGCTGTTGAAGAGACAGTTCTCTGGTGGTAAAACGGAGGTCCTGGGGTGGTGGGGAAGATCCCACGTGGCCTCTCGGGTGGTCTGAAAATCCTCTGGTCTTTGAGGTGTAATTCATATACAACTCACTGGACTTCAGGCAAGACTCATGGTCATATTGAGTTATGTGTAGTAGAAGTTATCAACTGGACTCAAATATTGTTAGTCACAACTGTTGTTTGCCATGGTTTTTAAATGGGATGAAGAAAGGCACAAGCTTGAAGACATCAGGGGATTGATACCAATTAATGTCCATTATGATGGAGAAGAGAGAGACCTCACTGTGCTCCTGATGGGTTTGGAGAACAGCTCAGTGTTTACTGTAAAGTTTGTTGAAAAAGAACCATGGAAACCCAGACTTTCCTTCTCTTAAGGTTCATAGAATAGAATCATAGAATAATGAAGTTGGAAGGGGCCTATGAGGCCATCGGTTTGCTGGCAAACACAATTCATTATGATGTGTTCCACCATGCTGTGGCTGCCACCTCTTTTCCGAGAGTCTCATCTTTAACAAATACTGTATATGGCTGGCAAAACGCAATGTGATCTGCCTGTCAAAATAACCCCATGCTCGAGATCCCTAATTTCATTTCCAAAGGGGCCCACAAACACATACACATTCCCTTTCCGCAATCCCTTCTGGAAGCCGAGTGCCAGTTCCTTTTGTGGCCAACGTCCCCCTTATTTGAGCGTGATAAGAAGTCAGTAGCATCCCTTTCGCATATAATATTTTATTGTCCTTTGCATAGTACAACTAGGGAATTTTTTTAAAGTCTTATTATACAGAAGCTAGCTGATAAGCCTGTTGAGCACCACATGGCCTTACTATTACAGGACATTGATTTACACACAACCTTGCAAGTGGCGAGATTTCTCAACAGGTTTTTTTCTTAAAAAAAAAACAAAAAAACGGGCAGGACAGCTATAATAGGGAGTAGATTATTCACTTTGGGCAATCTACTCATTGCTGAATACTCCCGGTATCCCGACGTATGTGCAATGAGCTCTGATGTATGAACGCTGTTTACCCTTATATTACGGCTTATGTATTTTATACGTCTCTTTTAACAATTAATGGGCTTATAGCTGAAATAAACTTGACTTGACTTGACTTTGTGGCCAAAAAAAGGGGGGGGGCAAATGCTATTTTAGGCTGCATTTACAGAAGTATACTTTCCAAGTCCTGTGAGGTGCTTGTCCCCTTCTTTTCAGCAGTGGTTAGACCTCATCTTGAGTTTTGTGTCCAGTTCTGGAAACCACATTTCCAAGAAACCATGCCCTGTGAGGAAAAATTGAAAGAATTGGGCATGTCTAGCCTAGATAAAAGAAGACTGAGGGGCAATATGATAGGACTTTTCAAATACAGTGGGCCCTCGTATAACAGGCAGTTTGTTTAACAGAAAATCCGCTTAAATGAAAAAATTTCCGGAGATAGGGGGAAATGGCTTAACAGAATTGCCTACATGGCAAATCCGTACACAAGAAAAACGGTTGCAATTAGGGATTAATCCTTTTTCAATGCATTCCTATGGGAAATTTGTACAAACGAAAATTTGCTGAACAGAATTTCATTTGGAACTAATTAATTCCTTTATACAAGGTACCACTGTATTTGAAGGGCTTCCATACAGAGGAGGGGCAGGAGCTGTTCTCAATCATCCCAGAGTGCGGGACAGGTAACAATGGGATCAACTTGCAAGAACCCAGCTTTGGGCTGAATATCAGGAAAAACTTTGTAACTCTTAGAGCAGTACAGCAATGGAACCAATCAAGAGGTAGTGAGTGCTCCAACACTGGACACATCTAAGGGAAATGTTGACACCACCTGGCAGATACTGTTTGATCTGTTTTCCGCCATGGAGCAGGGGGTTGGACTTGATGGTCATATAAGTCCCTTCCAACTTCCATATCCTCTGATTATATGACTCTATAACTTGTTCTAAAGGTGCAAGAGAGTTAGCATTGACTCTGTGCTGGGTGTCATACAGGAGCTGTTCTCAGTCTTTTTATGATCGGTAAGTAAATAAGTCAGTCAGTCAGTCTTCTGCCCTATATGGGAGGCAGGTTTGCATCTCATGTCCCCTTTGCTTGTGAATTACCACTTTTGGAGTCTCCACAGGCTGTCTGCTTTAACTAGCTTGGTACAATTTTTTTTCTGTATAATTTTCTGAATATTTCCTCTCTCTTGCTTCCCCAAGCAGGTGCCAGTGGCGAATGAGTCTCAGGGCGTGGTCCAGCAGCCCTTTCAACAACCTGTGCTAGTCCCTGCCAACCAGTCTGTTCAAGGAGGACTACAAGCTGGAGGAATGCCAGTTTATTACAGTGTTATCCCACCAGCCCAACAGAACGGCACCAGGTAACGGCCTGAGCCAAGGCTCTACACAGTGTCTCTACTTTGGCAGGCACTGGGTGGAGACTCCTGGGAGCTAAGCTGTCATGAAACACTTGTAGGGGCCCATCTACTAACAAAATAAACTTGTTGGAACTGCATTCCTGAAGGTGGTCTGCAGGGGTGCTTTCCTAATGGTTGTTTGGAATCCAAGCTTGATTATGGTGGTAGGCTCTTGATATATTACAACTTCATATGCTTTTGTAGTTGATTTGGAGATTTTGAAAACTGATACAATGGTTTTATGCTTCAAGTTTGTGGTTTCTTTTGAGGATTTGGTTAACTTATGGTTTTTGTCTGACTTTAACTGCAATTTCCTTTGGATGTTTGTTGGGGGGAAAGCTGTTTAGAAATTTCAGAATTAAATTAAAAAATTAATTAAGAATTAAATTAACAGAATTTAAAAACTTTAGAAATTTAAGATTAAAACAAGAGCCTGTGCAAGTCAAGGATATTTGTATGCATGAATTAACAATATTTCTATTCTGGCATTAAAGGGAAACCATTTAAAGCTGAAATTCAGAAAGAAATAGCAATAAAAGCATAGCCTTAAAAACACAACAGCAAAAGCAGTTGGGCACCTTATCTTTAAAAAGCAACAAAATCCTTTAATGATGTTAATAGAGAGTTGCTTCCAGATTTATTTTTCACTTCCCTGGATCTACTTCAGAGCTGTGGGAAGCCTAGTGAAATTATATGTGCCACCATTTGGCCTGTTTCTCCCTTGGGGCCTTTGGTGGCTGAGCGATAGCGCACTGGTCTGCCTGGTCTCTGCAAAGGCAGGTGCAGCTTTCTAAAAGTTGCTTGTGTCCTTTGTTCCAGTGCAGAGAGTGCAGCAGGATGATTTATATGGCCCAGTAAGCCATAAAAACTAGAATGAGCCCAAGATTCTTCTTCTCCGGTTTGCTTGAGGGAGTGGCAAACCATGAAGGGCGCTGCTTCCATATTTCAGTTACGTTGCCACGCAATCTGCAGAGCAAAGCTGTATGTTGGGTTTAACCATGCCCAGTCTGTGGGAACAGATAGACGACATTGACCAGCACATTTGTCATAACTTGATAAGCTGGGGCTTCCTCAGTCATCACATTGCCCAGACTACGTTAAAGTGCAGTGCTCTCCAAAACTGGCACAATTCTAAAGAAATGTAAAGCCCATTTCAGTCTTTCAAGAACTCAGAACAGCAGACGATTTGGTGTTTTGCCTTGGGATTTTGCATAATTCGTTGGGTGTCTCTTGACTTCCAAAGCGCCCTTGTTTCTCTCCCAGTGATCCTCAGAGCAGCTCATCCACTTCTGGGAGCCAGACAAAGAAGGGAAGCTCCTGGGTGTGTGGTGGAAAGACGCTGCGGTGTCCCTGCCATCTGTAGCGCTACTGAACAAGTGTTTCCTTAATCAAAAGATGATCAGAGGAGGAATCTCAGTAATTATCATTGAAGCCGATGAATGGGCTGGCCCCCGAGGGAAATGGCTGCCTCTCTGGAGAAGCACAGCTGTCGTCTCTCCCCCATCCTGCAGCTTCTGCTGCCTCACCAGCTCTCTCCCTCTTTCCTCCTCAGCCCTTCCGTTGGCTTCCTCCAGCCTCCTGGGACAGAGCAGTACCAGATGCCCCAGTCCCCTTCACCCTGCAGCCCACCACAGATGCAGCAGCAGCAGTATTCAGGTAATGTCGATGGCCATCTCACCTAAGGGGCAATAAGCTAGGTTGGATGGCCTTTTCTGCCTAGACCCGCTCCCCCAGAGGGTGGCAGAACCTGGCCCGTTTTGAACTTAGAAGCTCCCCGTCGCCTAATCTGGAGGATAACGGCTTCTCTTTTGCTACCAAAAAGAGGGAACAAAAGAGGTGGGGAAGACGTCGATCCACCACGTTAGGTGCAGCACCGACTCTTTTCCCATTTAAAAAAAGAACCCATTACGCCTGGTTGTGTCAACAAAATATCTCAGTGCTATGCCTTGGCCCTTGGTTTGTGTGAAAGTGTGAGTGCCACTCAAGTTTGGCTAGCACCGCGGAAGTCAAAGGAGAGAGATTTATCTAGGTATGTAATATTGTTTCCTGGGTTTAAGAGTCTTATCCTACTTCTCAGATATATAAAACACTTCCACCAGCCTGTGGGGAGTCAATTTTTTTTTTCTGGCTGTAGAACCTCTTTGAAGGAGAGGCGTGGTGGCCTCTTCTCTATCCACAAGGAGGCAACAGCACTTTTTTTTCATACAAACTTTTAGCCCATAAAACAGCTTATGCACACATCACAGTTGGCTTTCACTCATGTCCTGTTACATTTGTATTTTATTGTGTTTGCAATGGTTAAACTTGGGTGGGAAAGTGGGTTACAAAATTAACGGGTGAGCAGTGCAAAACACAGAGCTTGGACAAGTTAACTAGGGATGGGATTTCTTGGATTTGGTACCCAATAGCTGCCATGCTGGATAAGGAGGATTCAGGGACTTGAATCCCCCAAAGTATATTTTCCAAGCTCTGGTCAAACATGGCAGTAGATGTTCTTATTGTCTCACATGTCTGCTCCCGTTAAATTGATTTGTGTTTTGATAAAACCACCTTGATAACCGGGTCACTCCAACATGAGTCCTAGCTTGGTCGTTGCTGCCCATGCACACCTTCTGTCTCTGTTGTTCTTCCTGACTGCAAACCTCAAATAGGGGCGGGGTGGCTCAGTGGGCTAGAGCGCTGAAATGTTGAAATGTCGGCTCCTCGGCAGTACGAATCCCGGGTGCCACTCAGCAGAGTGTGCTCGCTCTGTTAACCCCAGCTCCTGCCAACTCAGCAGTTTGAAAGCATGTAAATGCAAGTAGATAAATAGGTGCTGCCATAAAAAGTGGGAAGGTAAACAGTGTTCCATGTGCAGAAATTCATTCAGCTATGCCAGCCACACAGCCACGGACTTGCACAACAATGGCTCTTTGGCTTGCAAACGGAGATGAGCACCACCCCTAGAGTCGGACACGACTAGCACACAAGTGCGGGAGGAACCTTAACCTTTACCTTACAGACCTAAAACCTACTGCTAGCTGTCTCTCTGGGATCTCCTTTGTGGTCTAGGCTGCTTTTGACTTGTGATGAATAAATGAAGGCACAAAGCAAGCTCCAGTCATTCAGAATAGGGTCTCCCCTTTCCCTTTCAGAAGAGTGGCATTCATTTAGGTTTCTGGCACCATCTTCTGGTGGCTGTGATGTACTACAAATCAGAGTTCTGTTAGTTAGTTAGTTAGTTAGTTAGTTAGTTAGTTAGTTAGTTAGTTAGTTAGT
>JAHTLZ010003468.1:10604434-10639943 GCA_023846285.1 Phrynocephalus versicolor | reverse complement strand
ATTATTATTATTATTATTATTATTATTATTATTATTATTATTATTATAAGTGAGTAGGGATAGGGAGGGAAGTGGACGAAGGCTTCTCGTGGAGTCTGCAGCAACCTGATCCCATTCTGCTTGGCTTCCCTTGTAGGGGTGTCTCCAACCGGGCCTGGCGTTGTAGTCATGCAACTCAATGTCCCCAATGGACCCCAGCCTGCCCAGAACCCTTCAATGGTGCAATGGAACCACTGCAAGTACTATAGTTTGGACCAGCGGGGTCAGAAGCCTGGAGACATCTATAGTCCAGACACCAGTGCTCAGGTAGAGGAGGTGTGGAGGACTGGTTCAGATGGAAAAACGGGAAGGGTCAGCTGGGAATGCCATTGGTTGCAGTCGCTCCCAGCCTGTAAGCCTCTTCTTCTTCTTCTTCTTCTTCTCTGTTTCCAGGCCAGCAACACTCAGCTGAACAGCCCCATCACATCCCCTACCCAGTCACCAACACCATCACCGGTCACCAGTCTCAACAGCGTCTGCACGGGTCTCAGCCCGCTCCCGGTGCTCACACAGTTCCCCCGGCCGGTGGGCCCAGCACAAGGTAAGGAGGAACCTGGGGACGTTTCCTCGTGGCTATAAGGGGGTTAGGGCATCAGGGCTACGGCAGGTGAAAAAAACCTTGTGAGTAAGTAGTTGGTTGGTTTATTTCAAGTGTTTTACAAGACCCAAGGCAACTTGCATTATGGGAAGGGAAAGAAACACACACACACACACACACACACAAATTGCAACACTGCACTAAAAATGCAAAGGAATATTTTCTAAAAATAGTTTAAGCATGCCTGAGCACACAGGCACACAGGTTTTTAGACCAATGAAAAACAACAGGCAACATTAAAAACATTTTCTCTGCTCTCCATCTTGTTAACCAAAGTTTGCCTGACAAAAAGATCTTTGCTGGCAGGGGCACACCTCGTCTCCTTTGAAACAAGCTTCCACAGCTTTAGAGCAGCCACTGGAAAGGCCCTCTTGAGTCCTCAGTGAGCAAACCAATGAAAGCATCCGAGGAAGGGAAAGAAGGTTCCCCCCCACTTAAAGATCTTAAAGCCTGTGTAGGTTCATATGAGGAGCTGTGTCTTTCAGGTAGCCTGATTGCAAGCCCTTTATAGATAGTTGTATTTTATTTTATTTATTTGTTTTGAATATTTTTACCCCTCCCCTTCTCCTTGGAAAAGGAGCCAAGGTGGCTTACAGTATTGAAGGACAATATGATAACCATCCTTTTGATGGCTTCTGGAGATGTGTGTGTTGTCACTAGAGGTTTGCAGCGTGAGAGTTTTCTGCTGCTTGTAGCTGGCCACAGTCAGCCACTTGGCTGCGGCATTTTGGGCTACATGAAATTTCCCAGCACTCTTCATGTAGACCTTGTTACAGGAATCCAGGGAGGATGTTACTGAAACATGTGTCTTTATAGCCAGAGTGGACATCTCAAAACAAAACAAAAATAGTTACACCTTACGCACTGTGCCACCATTGGAGTCTTGGGCGTCAAGGCTCAGACCTGAATTTAGGGGTGTTCCCAGACTATGAATTTTTCAGGGAGCGTTTCATTTCATCAAGCAGTGTCTGCATATCTAATTTATATCTACTTTTTGACTGATGGGAATATTCAGTTCATTTGCCTTCATCAGTCTATCGGTGACAGCAGACATTGATTTAGAATGAGAACAGCTTCCTTGGAGCTAAATGGGAAGGAGACATAGAAGTGTGTGTGTGTGTGTGTGTGTGTGTGTGTGTGTGTGTGTGTGTGTTTGTTTGTTTGTTTGTTTGTTGGATTTCGATACCGCCCATCTGGCAGCATGGTCACTCTGGGTGGTTAACAACAATTGATGAATACAATATAGTGCAAATAAACTCATGGTAGGTAATAGGTAAAAAAAACTCAAATAATTGGTACAATGCAAAAAGCATAAAATACAGTAATATAATAAAAATAACATTAACATTAACATTAACATTAAAGTGATATAAAATAGTGTATATGTATTGTTATTGGCAGGCAAATCAGTTAAAATCATGTTTTAATAGGTGAATGCTGAAATTACATTATATTTGAGGGAATGTCTGCTTAAATAGCGAAGTTTTTAATAGTTTTTTAAAGGCAGCCAAAGAGGGGTCCAGGCAGACGTCTGGTGGAAGATTATTCCACAAGCAAGGGGCAACGGCGGAAAAGGCCCTATTTCTAGTTTTTTTTTTCTTTGGGGCCTCTCGTGGTGTTAATTGCCTCAAACACCTAGCCTGGGAAGATCAGGTATTATGGGAAGTTTTCAGTGGGAGAAGGTGCTCTGACAAGTAGTGAGGTCCTAAACTGTGTAGGGCTTTGTATGTCATAGTTAAGTCATATTGGTGGAACTGAAACTCAAAACTTCCAGACAGACTAGCAGTTTCATGTATCTATTATATAGCATAGGAGGTATGAAAGAACCCTGAGGGGCACCAGTGGCTCATGGCCAGGGCATTGAATGGAATAGTCCAGAGACTGCATGGCACAGTGGTTAAATTGATGTGCTGCAGCTAAAACTGTGCTCACGACCTGGGGCTCAATTCCAGGTAGCTGGTTGACTCAGCCTTCTATCCTTCTGAAGTTTGTAAAATGAGTACCCAGCTTGCTGGTGGGCTGAAATGTGTAGCTGGCATGGTTAAATTATAAAGCGTCCAGAGAGTGTTTTAAGCACTGTAGGGCAGGATATAAGCAGACCTTTTTCCCCGCTCCAAGAAAAACTGAAGCCACTGTAAAACAATGTCTCTGAGACCTATGGTGGAAAGACACCCCAACAGGACCCTCTGGTTAAAAGCCATCCAGGGATCCAGCTGCCTCAGGCTCAACAAATATGAGCAGCATGGACTCTTTTAAGTCGGTTCCCTTGAACTGCAGCTCCCAGAAATCATGGCCAGCACAGCTAGCGGTGAAGGCTTGGGGCAGCTACAATTCAAAATAACAGTGGATCCAAGGTTGGAAGCCACTGCTTTATGTCATTATGTACAGTATTTGATGTTGTACAAGCCGTTGAACTGCACTGTTGAGTAGTAGCACTTCCTTTGGAATTCCTTTTGTTGTTGTTGTTGTTGTACATCATGCTGGACACGAACAACTACTTTTGAAAAATGTTTCCAGACAAGTATAAAATCAGCTCTCTGTTGTCAAAGGGCGTGATTCAGAATAATCAATGTGACGTCCCCAAACATGGAGGCTTGAGGTGTATATAATTCAAATACAGTGGTACCTCGACTTACAAATTTAATCCATTCTGAATGCATGCTACTCTTAAGTCGGGGTACCTCTCTAAAAATTGAAAAAATAAGTAAAAAAAAAATGTAAGTCAAGCAGACCATATCTAAAATTTGTAAGGCAGCAGTTAAAATGCCAACAGTTTTTCTACTCTTAAGTCGAGCTGCTCTTAAATCAGGGTATCACTGTATTGATATGCTGACTCTTCGCCCAGAGAGAAGCCCTCCTCCTCTATAACCGAGCTAGGAAATGGTTCCACCTAGGATTACCCCAGTAGAAGCACAGCCCTGTGGCCATGTGCTTGTGCAGAAGAATGAGGATCCTTCAGCAGTGCCCTATTGGAAAGGTTTGTTTCAGGCGTTGTCCCCTTTGTGAATCCCAGCTTACAAGATAGAAAGGGGTACCAAGGACCACTATCCTCTTTGATCCCTGTTTCGTTCTGTTTCGTTCTCTAGGTGATGGGCGCTACTCCTTGCTGGGCCAGCCGCTGCAGTACAATCTCTCTATTTGCCCCCCACCTTTGCTGCACAACCAGTCCAGCTATACAGCACACCAGGTGAGCGCGGACGACAGTTCAGCCCTGCCCGCAGAGAAAGTCTGCCCTCTTTACAACTCAGGTTGAGGCCGTAAAGACTCAGGCAAAACCTTCCATTATAGTAGAAATGGGCGTGCAACATTGGACCCACCATACCCTTTGTAAGCCACACCATCTTGGGAAATGGGGGGAAATGGAATGGGATGAAAAAAAGGAAGTGACCTCCAGTTTTAAAGCTGGGATTTCGGAAGATGGGCTTCACCGTTGGATACTTTTCCCATTCAAGAATTGTTGCTCTAGTGCAGGGGTGCCCAAACTTTTTGTAAGGAGAGCCAGATTTGGTGGCTGAAAATGTGTCTGGGGCCGGTGGCAGCAGCCCGCACGATGGCTGGCCGGCCGGCCCGCCCAGCCCCACAAGCGTCCTGGCGGTGCTGCTGCTGGTGGCCTGCCCCCTTGCCCGCCCAACCAGCCCCATAAGCTTCTGCTCACCGGCCGGCCCAGCCCCTCAAGCTTCCCAGCAGTGTCAGTGTTGGTGGAAGATTTAAAAAAAAAAAAACATGGGGCGAAGGAGGGGGAGGGAGGGGCGGGCCAGCCAGCCACGGGCCACTCAGAATGGCCTGACGGGCCGGATTTGCCCCCCCCCCCCGGGCCGGACTTTGGGCAGGCCTGCTCTAGTGGCTTCCAGGAGTCGGAAAGCAACTTTTATGGGTAAAGGATTTTGTTGTCGTTGCACGACAGGCAGTTGGGGCCCAGAAAGAAATGGGAAAGGGTCACATGATCCCCTGAACAAGACATATGCAGGGACAGGTGATACTTTTATTAGGCCATTAAGAAAATAAAAGGGAAAGAAAGCAGGAGGCTTTCCATGAGAATTCATCTTTGGGCTGTGTGCCAAGTTCTCGTGAGTAGTCTCCCAAATGATGTGCTTAAGTCCGAAAGTCCCGTGGCCACTGTGGGGCCAAGTTTAACTCCATAGATAGAAATAGCTGACCGCCCAGAGTAGCTTTTTGCTATATGGTTGATATAAATCAAATAAATAATAAATATGTGTGGCTTGAAACCCCTCCCCAGCCAGTATTTTGAAGTTTACCGCCCAGCAAAGGGCCTCTGAACCATCTGAACCCTTCTTATTTCTCCCTTCCACCTTATTTTGAAATTCAATGTACAGTGGTACCTTGTATAAAGGAATTAATTTGTTCCAAATGGAATTATGTTAAGTAAATTTTCCTTTATACAAAATTCCCATAGGAATGCATTGAAAATGGTGTAATCCCTAATCACAATCATTTTTATGTTGTACAGATCTGCCCAATAGGCGATTCTGTTAAGCAAATTTCCCCTATCCCTGGAATTTTTTTATGTTGTACAGATTTTATGTTGTACAAATCGTTTGTTATACCAGGGTCCACTGGCTAGGGAATTGAATAACTGAGAAGTCTGGCAAGTCTTCATCAGAGTTGGAATATTTTTTAAAAGAATGTTTTTAGTTAAAACACCAGGAAGAGTCAATTTTAGCCAAATTAAAGCCAAATCAATAGTTTTACCTGGTGGATGCTTTCCTTAGCAGAACTGCTTGTCTGGTGTCACAAGTCCATGATGTCCAATGACTCACCTTGATCTTCAGTTGGTGCCCTGATTGACCATTCTTGGGCATCTTACACAGTTCGGGGGAGGGGGGGAAATCAGGAAAGGCTGAATGGTTTCCTTGAACAATAAATACAAAAGCATGAGTAGGTGATGCCTTTATTTGACCATTAATAAAATAAAACCCCCAAAACAAGAAAGAAAAACAGCAAGCTTTCAATGAGAATTCACCACTCCTATAGAAGCCATGTGACTTTGTGATTTTAATACAAACATCTAATTTGGGAACCACCCATAAGAATTTGGCGCTTAACCTGAAGAAGCTGAATTATGATCACAATCTCGTGGTTTGTTTTTTTAATTCTTGATCCAATAAAGGTATCACCTTTTCTTACATTTGTGAGGTCCAGAGGATATAATTTTTGACTTTTCATTGGCTGACCTGCTGCATGTTGCCCAGCCCAGCTGTATAGGCGGGTACGTGGGTCAGGGTTTGCTGCTGCTTCGGGACACTGGCTTCCAGAGCCCTGTCAGCTACGCTCACAGCCCGCTGTCCCAGAGCTCTCCACCTTCTCCTTCCATATCCAGGAGTGCAGAAGCAATAACCAGCCAGATATGCCTCTTGAGAATTCAACTTCATGCTGTTTCCCACTCAGGCACCTGGAAGACCAGAAGGTTTCAAAATGCTTTCAGTCTTGATTAGTCAGCCTAGGGCAGGCATGTCCAAACTTTGGCCCTCCAGATGTTTTGGACCACAACAACCACAGTCCTTTCTCATTGATAATCTAAGCTTAGAATTCTGGGAGTTGTGGTCCAAAACATCAGGAGGGCTGAAGTTTGGGGATGCCTAGACTAGGGAGAAAGTCTCATATGCTATAAGAAAACAAATGCAGATGTGGTGGAGAGGATTGAGAGCCAGATATCCTCAATCTCACTACATCTACATGATCATGATGGGCTGCCAAGTCTATTCCAACTTACGGTGACCTTTTCCAGGGTTTAGGTAGAGAATGCTTAGAAGGGATTTACCATTCCCTTCTGCTAGGGGTGCTCTGTGTCCGTGAAGTTTGCCCAAAGCCACACAGGCTGGCTCTTCTCACAGGAGGGACAGTGGGGGCATTGAATTCCTAACCTCTGGCTCTGCAACCAGATAGCTATCCACCCACCCACCATATTTTTACTCTCGTTTTATTTACGTCTTGGTACCTGTATTCAAAATTATTTTAGGCAGTTTATAAGGGTAGGATTTTCAACGAAAGGGCCTGTTGCTTCATCTTTCAAAATCAAGTGATGATGCTAGCCGATACTTCGGAGCCATAGAGACTGCAAAGCTGATGCATGTCAATTGCTTCCCAGTTAGAAATACAGTGTCTAAATTCTCCATGCTATTGTTAATGAGCATAAGCTAAAAAAAACCCTAAAAAACTGAACATCGAGTTGCTGAGAATCTTGTGGTTGCCACTTTCTTGCCCAGTTTCCACATATGTGCCATTTTTCATCTCTTAACCAACCTCTGACAGCCTGGGGGGGGAAAGTCACAGTTATTG
Source organism: Phrynocephalus versicolor (assembly GCA_023846285.1). Classification (NCBI taxonomy): domain Eukaryota; kingdom Metazoa; phylum Chordata; class Lepidosauria; order Squamata; family Agamidae; genus Phrynocephalus; species Phrynocephalus versicolor. The sequence continues at coordinate 10,633,009 of JAHTLZ010003468.1, read as the reverse complement.
GGAAGAACAAAGTAGGATTAAAACAGAATTTGGAAGCTTAATATGAAAGATACCATCTCCTTGTAACCTGTTATATTTCATTTCCCTCCCCCCACACTGATTAGATTGATTTTCTTTGTATCCCATTTTTATTCTTAGAGAGGTGTACTTCGGCATTCTGTTGAAACTCTGGACATACTCAGAGAATATAAGCAAGGGTTTCCGCTTCAGGGGTGTGTACTCCTCGTTGTCAGAATATACGTGATTGGTATTTTCAGTGCCTTGCCTTCATTCCTGAAATGGGTTCCAGTCCCCAGCGCTGAACAAATTAAAATGCCAGGGATGCTCCATGGGCAAACATGAAAGTACTGTCATTCTGTTGCTCTTCCATTACAGGGACAGGCAGGAATGAAACATGGCAATCGCAACAAGAAGCAGGCTCTCAAGTCAGCATCCACGGACCTTGGGACAAGTGATGTAGGCAAGTCAAAAACACTTATGTACCAAACCAGTTTATTCCTCTCTAATTCTTACAGAACATCCCACTCCATCTGTCTTCTCTTTGCCTTGTGTTCAGTGTAAGTGAAATAAATCCTGAGTTTGGGAAAGGATGCTTATTTAATGGAGAGCTGCTGCTTCCCTCCCTAAATCTTCATGGGATTCCTTGCGTTGGTGTTCTGATGGGACTGCCCTGAAGGCAACCAAAGAAGATGGGGAACCTCTTTACAATTGATCCTTCCCTCAGGAGAGGGTCTCCCAAACCACTGGCTTCTAACTAAAGAGAATAGGTATAAGCAGAGGGTAACAATTAGGGCTGTACTAGAAGATTCATTGTGAACCTAATAAATCCTTGGTCAAGGAGCCCTCTGAGTCCAAGCTTAATTGATTTCATCCTCTTTTAATTCTGCCATCTGAAAGCAAGATTAGAATGGTCCCTAAACATAGGTCCTCATATAAAACTGGGCTACAGCTCTCATGATCTTTAGCCAGCATGGCCCAGGATCAAGAATGACAGGAGTTGTAGACAACGAACATCTGGAAGCCCAGGTTTGGGAACCACTGGAACAGGTAACCTACCTGCCTGGTTTTTAAAACTGTCAAGGGCAAATCCAGCACACTTTGGCCATGAAGGTTGGTTGTTTCTTGTGGATAACTACTTCTCTTAAAGAGCCAAAGCCATCAAAATTATGCCATTAAATTTAGACTCAGTGATGTGAAAGCCTTTTGCTTTCTTACAGACAGTAAGGTGTCATTTAATAAGCTTTAGAATATAGAATGCCAAGGCTGTAATCTGTTTGTGTGGTTAACTTTTTGGTGGGCTCATCAAAACACATTTGATGGAATTCCTTTTTTTAGGCCAGTCCTCGGTAGGGCTACCTGGTGGGCTCAGGGTGCAGCAGCCAACAGGAAGATTCCATAGAGCAGTGGTGGTGAACCTTCAGCACTCCAGAGGTTTTGGACCACAGCTCCCAGAATTCTGAGCCTAGATTCCCAAGTTGTGGCCCAAAACATCTGGAGTGCCATAGAGCTTTTTAATATCTCATCATGCCCTAGGAATTGTGTTGTTGCTATTTTTTTTGAAGTTTTCTCTTTATCTCCCTGAAGCAAATATTTATAATCAATTAGAGGAAGGAGCTGTTGTTCTTTACAACCCATATTTGCTAGTATTTGTCAGTACGCTAGTGACATATTCCCTAATAGAGGTGGGGAACTTTTAAGCATCCAGTTTTTTTCCCAAATACTTCTTATCAGCTCCACCCTGGATGGCACCCAGTTCTGGTTGCCTCAACAGATAACCCACACCAGCTCTTCTTGCAACCATGTTTGTCGCATCATCCGTAGAGCTCAGCGCTTTCTATCTAAAATTGAGAATTTTGGTGTGCAGCACTAGAGATGGGCACGACTCAGAAAAATTGTTCGTTTTCGTTTTCGTCTAGGGGTCCGTTTCAGCTCGTTTCCGTTTTCGTGAGCTAATTTTCAAAATTTTTCATTTTCGTTTCGTTGTGTAACGAAAACGACAAACGAAAACTAAAACGAAATTTTTTTCGTTTCTTCCCATTTAGCTCCATTAAGTGCTTTTCCAGTAACGAAAAACGAAAACTGGCTCGAAATTAGTCGTTTCGTTTCCATTTTTGTTCCAGTTTTGAGCCGTTTTTCGTTTCGTTACGTAACGGAAACGAAAATTCCGCTAAGTCGTGCCCATCTCTATGCAGCACTATAAAGCAGTCTTTCTCCCCCAGGGCAACTCAAGGGGGTATTGGACTTGCAGTGGGTCTTAAGCAATCTGAAGAAAAGCACTGGATGCTGCTAACTTTTCTTGTGACAGTTTTTAGCTATGGTTAGTGATAGGAACAGTGTCACAGCTTCCTACTTAGACAGGGCAAGGTAAACTGGTGAGCTTCCTCCGCGCACCAGCAGATGTGGAGTGTTGAAAATGCTCTCATAAACAAACTGCACTGCAATATATTCTTCTGTTTCTTTAAGGCTCACTTTAAAGCATGAAACCTCTGTATACCCACCCGCCCCCCTTCCAATGGAAAATAGCCTGGGGCGGGCCGGCTATATTTGTTACGTGCCTGTTTAATATTAGCAAAGAATCCCGCCTGCCAGGACCCAGCACTGTTGCTAACTGGAAACTAGAACTGCCACGCAGCTCCTTACTGGAGGAATGGATCCAGAGCTATTGCTGAGATGCAGCCCTGGCTGCAGTGCGCCGTCAGGAACCTGCGGAAGACGACTGGCAGCCTGCTTGGAGCAAACATTCTTTTCTGCTTAGAGCAATGTTTCCCAACTGGGGTGGGGCCCACAGGGGAGAGAAGGAAGTGTTTTTGCTCCTGTGATAGGTAATAGGCCTCAAATAGCCAAGTCCCAGAGGTGTATTTGGGTCACAGACTCAACGGGATAGTTGGGAAGGGGAGCCACCAAGCTCCCGATTGCTACCAGCTTCTGGCTGACTGAAGGTTGGAGATGCCACGTTGGACACATATTTTTTAAAAAATGACAACCTGTGTCAGGGAAGAAAATGGCTTATTTGAAAGTTGAAGATGGAGCAACGAGACAGACTGGGAACAGGGATGTGGGTGAGAGAGCAAGAGTACTCATAGCATCTGTACCGCTATTTGGAGCAGCAAGCGCTGAGATATTTTAATAGAAAAGGGGTGTTGGCCATACTATAATGGTAACCTCTTGGCATGTTTCCATTGCTTCCATCTAAGTTTCTGTGCTCAGTTCAAGGTGTTGGTCCTTACCTGTTGTTGTTGTGTTGTTACAGTCATGACCAACTCTTCGTGACCCCATGCACATGGCATTTTCTTGGCAGGAATACTGGAGTGGTTTGCCAGTTCCTACTCCAGGTGCCTACAGCACCTGGTATTCCTTGGAGGTCTCCCATCCAAGTACTAACCAGGGCTGACCCTGCTTAGCTTCCGAATCGGATGCTATATAGCCCTAAATGGTTTAGGACAACACCCTTGAGAATGTCTCTTCTACAAAGCAGCTATCCTTCCCACAAACTCTTCACTAGAGATGGGCACGACTCGGCAAAATTGTCATTTCCGTTTTCGGTTGTCGTTTCCGTTACGTAACGAGAACGGTAACGACAATTAAGCCATCAGAACTCGAACTCGAACCGATAAACAATAAATTGGGTCTGATTTGTCGTTGTCGTTCATGGCATCGCAGCGCCGGCGATCGCGCGATGCCAAGCAGCGCAGCACAGAAAAAAAGTTTTAAAAATGAAAACCCCCCGATTCCCGGCCATAAAAGCAGGCGAAAATATGCCTGCCTGGGGGCACCTACCGAGGGGTGGTTTCTGGGGGGGGGGTCCCAGCTTCCCCCCCTCCTGTCCTGGGCTGCTGGTACCAGGCTGGGGGGGGCATCGTCGTCTCCATTTGCCATGCGGTGGGGGGGATCCAAAATGGCGACCGCAATATATTTTTTTTAAATCGTGGTCCAAAAACCCACCAGAGCACCACAGAAACATGTGAAAATTAGGTATTTTAAATGCCTGGTTTTTTATAGTAGCAGCAGTGGATTTTTCTTGCAACAAAACGTTTCCATTGATTTTATTTTATTTTATTTTTATTTTTTTTATACCTGCGCTGGCGCAATGATGGGCTGGCCATGGGATGGGACCATGCAAATTTTTGGACGCATTCCACCAATCGCATGGCCAGGTCATTGCAGGACCCGCAGCCGCTGCCCGCCCGCACCTCCCCGCCCCCGCCCCCCACCCGCCGCCTAGGGCGCAAAAACACCTAGCGCCAGCCCTGATTGCGGGACGCCAATGGGACGTCAAATCGCGCGAAATCGCGGTGGTAACGACAAACGACACGACGAAACGACAAATTTGTAAAAAATTTCGTGACAAACGGAAACAACCCGAAATGGACCCGTCCCGACAAACGACAACTCGAAAAAAAAAATTTCCTGGTCATGCCCATCTCTACTCTTCACAGCCCAGGATTTTTTTTTTTAAAAAAAGAACACTACAGAAGCCAGAAACCAGCCTCTCTCGGTTGTAGCCCCTCACCTCCGGAATACACTGCCAGGAGACATTTGCCAAGCTCCTTCCCTCGCTCTCTTTATGATGGCAGTAAAAACAGAAAAGTTTAAAGCTACTTTTTATTAGTTATTGTACTTTTCATGTCCAGTGATGTTTTAAAGTCAGTATTTATTTACAGATAAGTTTGCCATTCAGTGATTTGGTTGATGTCAGTTGATTTTCATTAGTATATTATTTTGTATTTGTTTGTTGTTTGCTTTGCTGTATGTAAATCACCCAGAGAATACATTGCACTATGTGGCAGTATATAGGTCAAAATTTATTGATTGATGAATTGATTGATTGCCTGGCTGGCTGACTGACTGACTGATTGATTGATTGAAATAATCACCCAGGTGTGGGAACTGATAACAAAACAAACCTGTGCCAGGCAAGAAAATGGCTTACAGTCACCCCCCCCGCCACTTCACTGTTCAGGTATTGCGGTCCCACTATATCGCAGGATCGCAGTACCTACGGGGGGGGCGCGGCGGGGAGCAATGCAATTGCTCCCTGCCGCCGCCCCCGACCCGTCTGGGAGGCCTCGGAGCCGCCGCCCCCAGATGCGTCCAGGAGGCCTCGGAGCCGTGGGGGAGGGGCGGGAGCGGTGCGATCACTCCCCGCCGTCCCCCAGGCCCCTCTGATTACCCCCCCCGCCCCCACCTGACCCGCTTCCGCATATCACGGATTTTCATGTATCGCGGGTCGGGTGGGTCCCTAACCCCTGTGATAGGCAGTGGGTTACTGTATTTGAAAGCTGAAGATGGAGCCACAAGGCAGACTGGGAACAGTTGGCATGCAGTCTCTGAAAAACGTTGCCTGTCTTGTCTTGGCTGTTTACAGATGTGCATGTGTATTCTGGAATTATAGTAGATTTTCTGGCAGGGTCACGTCGATGGCCCAGATACCAGTGAATGCTTTGACAATTTGCATTCAGGAGAGGGTGAAGTCACGTTGTTCTGCCATAAAATGCACCAGTTGTGTACTGAGTTCGATACCGCAAATCACTTTGGTGCTTATTGTACCTGTTTGTTCATCACGTGAACTGAGGGTGGACTGGCTTTGAACAGGCACAGTATGCTTAATGTACACTGCATTAACTCCAGTGATGGCGGATATGGAGACATAAGAAGGGAGGGCAGTAACGCATTAAAGCCAATTGGTTTTGCTGTATGCACATGGTCTTTTAATAGAGATGGGCTTGAATCCTGATAAACTCCTTCACACCGAGCAGTCAGTGCAGCACCACACCTCCTGTGCTTTGCCTCCACCCACCTGATGGAACTGATGAAGGGCAAAGACCTAACAGAAGGCAAGAGATAATTGGAAGCCACTCGATAATGTTTATGAAAAAGAAAATTCATAACAACATTGCTACAAAATAAGGATTATAGTGTTAAAATAAGAGGAACACTGCAAGCATGCCACCTGAACTCCCCACTTTTATCTTTAGAATCCCTACCCATTGCCTGTCCTCCGGAGAGAACCCTCTACGTGTGGGAAATAACAATAACATTTATTTTAAAAAAGAGTAATACATTTATTAGCAGATGAATCATTATGATCTGTTTTCCACCTCACTAGACAGATGAAGGGTTATCCCTAATACAATATTATCCCTAATACAAGGCACATAGTTAGGAATGTGAGTAGGTAGTGAGATTCAAAGGAAATTGCGTGCAGGAAGTAGAAGCAGTAACTCCTTTTCTGCATAGCTTTTGTTACATGCCATCAGGTTATTTCAGACTTATGGCAACACTGTAGATGAATGACACCCCAAGGGTCCTATCTTTAACAGCCCTGCGTGCAGACTGAAGGTGCTGATTTCCACGTGTCAGACCCTCTCGTGTTAGATTTTCTTCCTCTGTCTAAAATATTGTTGTGCTGTTTTTTAACATTGCAATAGGATCTGCATTAGAGCTTTCTTAGGTGATTCTTAAGAGTTGTTTTTTCTTTAGGCTTTTTCGACAGCCGTGGTTGTTTCTACCACTGTCCCATGTAATGAACAACATTAAAGGGATTGTGGGTGGGAGTACATTCCAGTAGAAATTATTTGGAACAGGGATGTAGACTGCTTACCTTAAACTGGTTGCTTGTGTTTGTACTTGGCCAAAACTGCCCAGTGTCTGAAGCTCTGAGAAATGAGGAGGACCAACTGAAGGAATTTGATCTATCTGGGAATGTGCTTATTGCAGTCTTAGGGGAGGTATTCAAAAGGAGTGAGGGGACAGCGTGTACATCAATGAAGTGGCAGGGGACACACAATGCCTCAGTTGACCCAGAAGGGAGCAAGTCGCTCGTTGCTTCGTGATGGTTCATCTCAGAGGAAACAGCTTGTATTATTTCCATCTGATCAGCAGACTGTGATGTCTGAAACAACTACAGTGGTACCTTGTATATAAAGGAATTAATTTGTTCCAAATGAAATTATGTTAAGCAAATTTTCCGTTATACAAATTTCCCATAGGAATGCAACCATTTTATGTTGTACGGATTCACCCCATAGACGATTCTGTTAAGCAAATTTCCCCCATCTCCGGAATTTTTTATGTTATACAAACTGTTTGTCATGCGAGGGTCCCCTGTATTCTCATTCTCCCTCTTCCCCTAGATCAGTGGTGTCCAAACTTTGGCCCTCCAGATGTTTTGGACCACAACTCCCACAGTCCTTTGTCATTGGTAATACAAGCTTGGAATTCTGGGAGTTGTGGTCCAAAACATCTGGAGGGCCAAAGTTTGGACACCTCTGCCCTAGATTTACTGAAACCGAGGCCTCCAAGAAGACAGTGGATAGGGGCTGTTCCTGGTTCTGTATCTAATCCAGACTTTAGAAAAGGGACGTTTGAGAGCTGCAAATCCCAGAATCCCCCAGCATGGTGACTGTAGTTCCTGGTAGCTGTAGTCTACAACAACTTTTCCAAACTCGAAGCTAGCCAGCATTGGTGGCCCAGACAGCCTTGGGACCATGCCAGATCTTCTGGGTCATGACTGCAAGGTTTTGTCAGTCAACTTTCTAGCCAGTTGCCTTTGCTACTGTTGGGATTAATGGCAGTGTTTCTCATGTCTCTCTCCTCCCTGTGCCTCTTCCATCAGTCCTGGGCCGTGTCCTGGAGGTGACCGACCTACCTGAGGGCATCACGCGTACCGAAGCCGACAAGCTCTTCACTCAACTCGCCATGTCCGGTGCCAAAATCCAGTGGCTCAAAGAGACTCATGGGCGCCCCGGGGGAGGCAGCGGTGGCGGCGGCGACAACAACCACGGGACTGCGGAGAACGGCAGGCATACTGACCTTGCTGCCTTATACACCATTGTGGCCGTCTTCCCCAGCCCTTTGGCAGCCCAGAATGCCTCCCTGCGTCTCAACAACTCCCTTAGCTGCTTCAAGTTGCGAATGGCCAAAAAGAACTATGACCTGCGTGTCCTGGAGCGTGCCAGCTCCCAATAGGGACAGGTGGAGGGGCAGGGCGTGGGGGGGGGTCCCACAAGCACACTGGACTGGCCTTTCCGCCCCCCCCCCACTCCGTCCCTTGACTGGCCCTCTCTTCTGCCTCCCACCCTCCTTTGTTTCCACATGCATCTCCTTTTTCTTTCTTGGTTTTTTTTTTTTTAATGGTGGGAAATTGAGGGGGGCGCGCGGAATCTTTCTGGAGATATTTATACGGACAGAATGAAGAGAAAAGACATTGATTTTTGTTTTGGGGGTTTCTGTTTTTATTTTTTATTTTTTATTTTGGCGTGGAAGAACATGTCCCACCCCCTTGCCCCTCCTTTCCACAACATGTGTATATTGTTTTTGTTCAGCGTTGTGCCGCGGTACGCAGCCGTATTTAATTGCACATACAGATGTTGGCTGGGTATGTTCACTGTACATTTTATTTAATCTGGGTTTATTATTATTAATATTATTATTTGGTTTTTAAATATAAAAACAAATTGTCTGTCACTTTAAAGCTGCTTCTTCCCTGTCTCTCTCTTTCTGGATGTCGTGAGAATGAAGCGGATCCACAAGCAGGCGGCATGGTACCACTGAGAATCCAAGAATTGTCCATCTTCAACCTCTTGCTAAGGGTATTAGCTAGTCGAGGGTATAAAGTTGCCATATAGAGTATATCACTCTTGGGTACTCATGTGGCATGGTAGTAATTACAATATCTCTGTTTATTGTCCAGGGATTGGGTTCTTGAATCATGGAACTAGCTGTCAACTCAATCTTAAGTCTCTCTGGTGACTCAATTTGTGTTGTTTCCTCCATTTTTCTGAGGGCTGGGAGCTTGTTTTTAATAGGGTCTTGTGCCCCAAGACTTGCTAGTATCCCTGTTCTTATCTTTATAAAAATAAGACGAAATTCTGTTTGAAAAGGCTCCACCTTTTTGGGCCACTGCTTATGTTGTTGTTGTTTTAAAAAATACAATATGACAGATATTACAAAGAGGACATATCAAAGAAATACTGCATTTAAGCCATTGTTAAGATAATAGCATTGCATTTGGATCCTGTTCTGACAAGAACCTCGTTTGGACAAAAATGAAAAGAGTTTCCTCATATCTTCTCCTGGGTGCACCAGAAGCGGGGGGGGGGGGGCGCAAGAGCGGTCCTACGTGAGTCTTGTTTGTGTAGCCCTCAGCCTAAGGTAAGGTCTGAGAGCTTGAGGTCCCCAAGATTCAGGGCCCCTCCCTTGTCATGTCGCATGAGGTCTGGGAATGAACAGGTATGGCCATTTATAAAGGAAGCATGGTTGGTTTGGTTTTCGAGAGTGTATTGGGGGACTCCTCCCCCCTCCAATCCCTAGGTGTGTAAAAATGCTCCTTCTGGGACTTGTTTAATTTTCTTTCTTTTCTGTCAGAATAGGCCTATATTCTTTGGTGGGTTTTTTGTTTGATTTCTTGGGGGGTAGTGATTTTTTATAATGGTGGGATTTTTTTATAATGGTGGTATTGGTAGGAAGAAGAAAAAAGAATGTTTTTACTCAGTTGGCTCTGGGTTGTGGATTGGTGGGTGGCAATTTAGGGCCTAATGCATCCTTCAGTTTGCCTTTAGTTTACACAATCCTGCTCCAAACTATAGCTTGGCCTCACATCCAACTAGAGCAGTGGTGGTGAACCTTTGGCACCCTGGATATTTTGGACCACAACTCCCGGAATTCCAGGCCTGCATTGCTGATGACAAAAGACTGTGGGGGTTGTGGTCCAAAACATCTGGAGTGCCGAAGGTTCGCCACCACTGAACTAGAGACAATATTAGTCATAAGATTCCAACCAATTTTCCATAACATTTGTATGTCTAGCTCTTGACCCTCCTGAGATCAAATCATAGATGGCAGTCACCCTGCATGTGCTATTCTTCAGCCTTGTGTTAGCCAAACATGTATTCTTCCAGTTCCAGCTCATAGCAGCTGGCCGTTTTGACAGCTGCTAAAGGATAAGACTGTTCTACAGACACGTTTTAAAAAAGAAAAGAAAAGCACTCATTAAAAGGAAAAGTGATGACAATGTGTTAGGCTGGACACAAGATGGCTACTTGAAAAAAAGACAGGTACTTCCTCTGTCGGATAGCATATATGTGGCCATATTGATGTGGTGCATGTGCTGATCTCTACTTCAGATCATTGATTGGAAGGCCAGAGAAATGATAGCCTGAGGGGGGATATGATTGAGATGTACAAAATAATGCAGGGCATGAGTAAAGTGGATAGAGGGAAGCTCTTCTCCCTCTCCCAAAATACCAGAACTAGGGGACATACACTCAAATTGAGGGCTGGGAGAGTAAGAACAGACAAAAGAAAATATTTTTCACCCAGCGCGTTGTTAGTCTGTGGAACTCCCTGCCACAGGATGTGGTGATGGCATCTGGCCTGGATGCCTTCAAAAAGGCATTGGACAGGTTCCTGGAGGAGAAGTCCATCACAGGTTACAAATCATGAGGGAGATGTGTAATCGCTAGGCTTAAAAATGGGGTACTTCAAGGGCCAGATCCAGGGGAGTAGTAGCAGGAGACAGATACCTAGTCTCATGCGCTCCCAAACGCATTCGGTGGGGCCACTGTGAGATACAGGAAGCTGGACTAGATGGGCCTTTAGCCTGATCCAGCATGGCTCTTCTTATGTTCTTATGTTCTTATGAGAATGTTGAAATTCTCCAGGGAGAGGTGGCTGAACTGAACACAGGGCTGCCTCTCTCTCTCTCTCTCTCTCTCTCTCTCTCTCTCTCTCTCTCTCTCGGCAAACCTCTATTGAGGGTGTGACTTTCTCTATCCTCAGCCAGGCAGCAATGTCGTATTTGAATTGCATGGCTTTAAAAAAAAGGATGAAGAGTGCTTTTTGATCAGACTGAAGACACACGTTTGTCATTTTGCAGGTTTTATAAGCTGCAAATACAAGCTTTTATACAATATCTCTTTGTAAGCTTGCAAAAGACGAGATGCACAGCTAGCTTTCTAGCTGCTTGAAATTTGGTATGGAGTGAATCTGGCCACTGGGCAGAGAGAAATCCATTCAGTTATGGATCTGAAGCTTTGGTGGTGACAGAGGCTCAGGGGGCAAAGAATTAAATAGATTTCCGGCCCCCCCCCCCCCCGTGTCAGGGATCAGGCTTGGAACAAGTGACGTGTGATAAGCAAGAGTACATATCTGCAAGTGTGCAGCTCATCAAAAAACTGACCACATACCTGGGATTTAAAGGTAAGAGCATCCAAGTTGGAACACTGACATATTGGCAAATGTTACCTCTGGAATCTCTTAATTTTAGATAAATACCATGGTTAAAAGGCATCAAGGACATAAATTTTGAATTGTGAAATTTAACCAATTTGTGATTTTGCCTTCATACAAAATTGTATCCACTTCAAAACATAAATACACAGGTTCATCCTCCTTTTAGGAGAGTTTATATTGACTTTCTTGTTTAAAATAGTGGCAAAGAAATTAATAGCTTCCCCCTTACCCAGAGAGATGGAGATGCTTTTGCCTCATTCTTTCCAATTATATCGGTTGCCAGATTGCCACTGTGCTAATTCCAACTGCAAAATACTTTGGCTTTTAAGATGTTTACATACAAGCATCCAGATGCTTGCTTGCTTTTAAAAAAAGCCAAGTCAAATTTCAGATGCCGTATACTCCAGAAACTGTGAATTGTGCAAAATAAAAGTGCCTAGGCCTGTCCATACTTGGCATACTTAATTTGCCTTCTGTTAGCTTGGGTAGGAGCCTAAATGTGTGAGAGATACTCATGCTAAACCTACTCATAATTATAACCTGTGGTCTGTGCCTCCCCAGTGATGACTGAGTCTTAAAGAGTTTGCCAGCCACTACGATGGAGCACAAACGTCATTTTCAGAGGTGAGAATACTGTGTGTAAGGTTTTTGTTTTTGTTATCTGATGAGGTGCCAGGATTCCTCTTGGTCTGCACCATCAGCTGCCTAGCCAGATATATAAATGAAATGTACCTCGTCACCTTGTTAGGCAAGGGCAGTGAAATAACTGCTTTTTTTTAAAAAAAAATCACATCCAGTTTTGGAATATAAAGTGAAAGCACAGACTTGAATAAAGATGTGTTTATAAATCAAGTTGGGGAAGGGGCTACAATTCCCATACTCCTCCACTGTCCTTTGTGCTGGCTAGGGCTGAGGAGAGTTCTGGGACAAAAACATTGAGTACTACAGTCTTGGTGTTGCACCCCAGTTATAAATTGGCAACAGTATACATGACACTTGGCATAATTCTCTTTTGCTGCCCTACATGCATATGAAAAATCTGCAATAGTTGGGCATCTGTCTAGGAACTATAGCAAGCAGAATGACCCTAATTTAATCAATAGCATAACTTTGGGGAGTCAAGATGTCTGTGGTAGCTAATAACTTTCTTGGCCTGAAGTTTTGGAGAGATGTTGCCAGTCACATTGTAGACTCCTGATCCAAAGTGGGTGTTGACAGATCTAATACAAGGAGCTTTCCTATATACTGTACTTTACACAGTACTCTGTACTCTACATTTTGGCCTTTGTCTGGTATGTATGGGCAACATTCAAAACTTGGCCAACAGAAATGATTAACCTGTATGAACTCTTGAAGTAGGTTGGTTTGTTTTTACTTTGATTGGCAGGTGGTGATTGTTATGTGCCATCAAGTCATAACCAACTTATGGTGACCTTAATAGGGCTTTCAAGGTAAGTGAGGAACTGGAGAACATTTTGGAGAACATTTGTCAGGGACTGGAGAACATTTTGGGATAAGCCAAACCTGTTCAGGAAGGATGGGTTGCACTTGAACCATGATGGGACCAGATTGCTGGCACTCAATATCAAAAAGGCTGCGGAGCAGCTTTTAAACTGATAAGTGGGGGAAAGCCAACAGGAGCTGAGTGGCATCTGGTTTAGAACCCCTCGTCCCTGTGGAAAGAGGTTGGAGAGGGTAGAGAACCACCAAGGGATGACATAGTAGATATTAGCACTGGGATAATAATTGGATGTGGTGGTTTGTCTACTAGAATTAAAAGCTGTGGTGGGGAAGGAAAAAAGCAGCTCTTCTACAGGTGCTTCTACACCAATACTAGAAGCCTCCGAGCAAAGATGGGAGAACTTGAACATTTGGCAGCTAGAGATAACCTTGATATAATAGCCATAACAGAAACCTGGTGGAATGTGGAGAACCAGTGGGATACAGCAATCCCAGGCTATAAACTCAATAGAAGGGATAGAGAGAGACGGGTTGGAGGTGGAGTGGCCATCTATGTCAAAGAAGGGGTAAAATCCAGCAGAATGGATGTTGATGGTGGATCTGACTCCACCATAGAATCACTGTGGATTAAACTACCAAGTCCAATGAGCGATGTGTTAGTGGGGGTCTGCTATCGTCCATCAGATCAAAAACTTGAAGGGGACCTTGAAATGAGGAGACAAATCATGGAGGTGTCTAAGAGGGACAGGATAGTAATCATGGGGGACTTCAATTATCCCCACATTTACTGGGCCAATGTGAGCTCGGGGCAAGAAAGAAAAACCGGGTTTCTCGACATGCTGAATGACTGTGCCTTAGAGCAACTTGTCATGGAGCCCACCTGAGAACAGGCAACTCTGGATCTATTATTGTGTGATACTCAGGACCTGGTCAGGGATGTGAATGTCACTGAGCCTCTGGAGAACAGTGACCATGCTGCAATCTCCTTTGTCATGCATGTCGGGGGAAGAGTGTCAAGCAAATCAGACACCAAAAACCCTTGATTTCCGAAGGGCAAACTTCCCTCAGATGAGGAAACTAGCTAGAAAGAAATTGAAGGGGAAAGTTACAAGAATCCAATCTCTCCAGAGTGCATGGAGCCTATTTAAAACAATGGTAATAGAGGCCCAGCACAAGTGCATACCACAAAGAAAGAATAGCTCATCTAAATCCTAGAGGGCGCCAGCATGGTTAACGAGTGGAGTTAGAGAGCCTCTAAAGCACAAGGGGAGGTATTTCCGTAAATGGAAATCCTCCCTAAAGAGGAAAATAAAAAAGAACGCAAACTCTGGCAAAAGAAATGTAAGAAGATGATAAGAGAGGCAAAGAAAGACTTTGAGGAACGTATGGCTAGCAATATAAAGGGAAATAAGAAAAGCTTATTTAAATGTGTTAGAAGTAAAAAACCTGCCAGAGAACCAGTTGGTCCTCTGGATGGTGAGGGAGGAAAAGGGGAGATAAAGGAGGACTTGGAAATTGCAGATAAATTAAATGAGTTCTTTGCGTCTGTCTTCACGACAGAAGATCTTGAGCAGATTCTGCTGCCCGAAAGGCCCCTCTTGACTAGAGAATTAAATCAAATACAGGTTAAAAGAGAGGATGTTTTAGGTTTACTTGATAAATTGAAGACCAATAAGTCACCAGGCCCAGATGGCATCCACCCAAGGGTTATTAAGGAACTGAGAAATGAAATTGCAGATCTCAATGAAATTGCAGATCTCTTAACAGTAATATGCAACTTGTCTCTTAAAATGACCACAGTGCCGGAGGACTGGAGGATACCGAATGTCACACCAATTTTTAAAAAAGGAAGGAGGGGGGAACTGGGAAACTACAGGCCGGTTAGCCTTACGTCTGTCCCAGGGAAGATGGTGGAAAGCCTCATCCAAGAGAAAATCTTAAAACACATAGAAGAACAAACTTTGCTGAGAGAAAATCAGCATGGCTTCTGTAAGGGTAAGTCTTGCCTGACAAACCTTTTAGAATTCTTTGAAAAGGTCAACAGGCATGTGGATTTGGGTGAACCAGTAGATATTATCTATCTTGATTCTTAGAAGGCTTTTGACACAGTCCCTCACCGAAGGCTGCTGAGAAAATTGCACAGTCAGGGGATAAGAGGGCAGGTCCTCTTATGGACTGAGAACTGGTTGAGATCCAGGAAACAAAGAGTAGGTGTCAATGGGAAATTTTCACAATGGAGAGAAGTGAAAAGCGGTGTGCCCCAGGGATCTTTCCTGGGTCCGGTGCTTTTCAATCTGTTCATAAATGACCTGGAGACAGGGATAAGCAGTGAAGTGGCCAAGTTTGCAGATAACACAAAACTTTTCCGTGTGGTAAAAACCAGAGAAGATGGTGAAGAGCTCCAGAAGGATCTCTCCAAACTTGGGGGAATGGGCTGCGAAATGGCAAATGTGTTTCAATGTAGCAAAATGTAAAGTAATGCATATTGGGGCAAAAAATCTAAACTTTATCTATCAACTCATGGGCTCTGAGCTATCCATGACAGATCAGGAAAGAGATCTTGGTGTATTGGTGGACAACTCAATGAAGGTGTCTCCCCAGTGTATGGCAGCGGTGAAGAAGGCCAATTCCATGCTAGGGATAATTAAAAAGGGGATTGAAAATAAAACAGCCAACATTTTAATGCCATTGTACAAACGATAGTAAGCCCGCACCTGGAGTATTGTGTACAATTCTGATCACCACATCTCAAAAAAGACAGTGGAGCTGGAAAAGGTGCAGAGGAGAGAGACTAAAATGATTACTGGTCTGGGGGACCTCCCTTATGAGGAAAGGCTAAAATATTTGGGGCTCTTTAGTCTGGAAAAAAGGCGCCTGAGGGGGGATATGATTGAGACGTACAAAATAATGCAGGGCATGAGTCAAGTGGATAGAGGGACACTCTTCTCTCACAAAATACCATAACTAGGGAAGATCCACTCAAACTGGGGGTTGGGAGAGTGAGAACAGACAAAAGAAAATATTTTTTTACCCAGCATGTTGTTAGTCTGTGAAACTCCCTGCCACAAGAGGTGGTAATGGCATTTAACCTGGATGCCTTCAAAAGAGGATTGGACAGATTCCTGGAGGAGAAGTCCATCACAGGTTACAAACCATGATGGAGATGCATAATCTCCAGGCTTAAAACCAGGGTACTTCAGGGGCCAGATGGAGGTTGGTGGTATCAGGAGACAGATATCTAGTCTCATGCGCTCCCAGACGCATCTGGTGGGGCCACTGTAAGATACAGGAAGCTGGACTAGATGGGCCTTTGGCCTGATCCAGCATGGCTTTTCTTATATTCTTATGTTATGTTCTTATGAGAAATTCAAGGAGTCGTTTTACAAGTTCTGCACACCCCCAGTGAGTTTCCATGGCCAGGGATGGAGGGAATTCAAACCCAGGCCTCCTACATCCTAGCCCATCATTCTGTCCACTACACCACACTTGATGGAGTTCGCTGGCAACAAAGTGGATACAGTAGATGGGAAAATAGATTATGCATGTTTTAGATCCATTTTTTAGGTAATCAGTACTAAAGGGGAGGTGCCAAGTGTCACCCAGGGCAAACATGGATTCCATGCTCCCCCCCCCCCCGCAAAAAAAAAGAGCAGGGGTGTGTGGGATAATACAGAATACAAATACACTACTATTTTGGCACCCAACCAGCCAGCCAGCATGGCGCCAGGGGCATATGACAGACATACACACCCAAGTTGCAGTCCTGTACGCATGCAGGCCTAGGGGAAACTTTTGCCAACAGAAGTGAGGAAAGGCCTAGTTTTGGTCACCTTAGACCAATGTTGGTGAACCTATGGCACAAATGCCAAAGGTGGCACTCTGAGCCCTTTCTGTGGGCACCCGACACTGCCCCTTCACAGGCACCTGTATTCAGGTTAAATTGCTGTATTGGTGCTTTGCGAAAAATTGGTGGGTTTTGAATCACAGTTTGGGCACTCGTTCTCCAAAAGGTTCGCCATCCCTGCCTTAGACTCTTACCAGCTTTGAGTCGGTGGAGTGTGGGAAACAACTTTGTTCATGCTGCTGTCTTAAGTCCCTTGTGTGTGGGAATGTGAATTTGACCCTATTGCAGCAGGGAGATGTAAATCAGGAGGCCTGGTCCTCATATGCATTAGCACTTCTGCACTCATCAAGTTGTACTTAACCTTGGATATTCTGCTGAGGTGCCAATTTGCAGCACTCAGGCACAGGGCCACAACCCAGGGCCCATGTCCAGCTTGCCCCTCCCTAGTGGAGGCCCTGCGCTGACATGGGAAGCCTTGGAGACCAGGATGTCTTTTCGGCTCAGAGACCTCACCTAGGCCAGTGGACCTGAGTATTGTCCCCTCTCAATACCTCTTATCGGAAAAGTTCCCACCCCTCTTGGGTCCCTCAGTGTGAACCCTGAGCTGCTGCATTGCTGTCTTGGGCCGTTTGGGCCACCGTTTGTATTCATGCTCCTCTCCAGTGTCCAATTTCTCTGTGTCAGCCCTCCCCATGGATGGCAGCTGTCTTTTCCCCTCTCGCCCTGTCACTTGGGCTGCTGCTGGTGCGGCTGGGACGGCAAACTTTTACGTGTTAAGAGCCAGGAAGGGGGAACTCTTGATCGACCACGGATCTCTAAAGTGAGATGTTGGGCAGGGCGAGGGAGAGCTGAGTTTCCAAAGGGGACTCCTGGATAATTTCAAAAGGATTTAATCTGCCGGAACTGCCCACCTTCGTTCTCCAAGGTAAGTGGTATTTTCCTCTCGCTCGCAGTCTCCCCAGCCCTCCCTTACGAGCGGCTGTCTGGAGCCGCCAAGAAACATGGCAAACATGTCTTAACAAGACAGCATGGCACCTCTCCTCGTTGCTGGAGGAACACTTGTTGGCTCTCCGAGGCTGGGCAACATGTGTGTCGAATCTGGTTTAAAAAGGCCGAGGAAAAGGAAAGGGGAGGGCCTGGTACTGCAGGGACACTTGTGTGTTTTTTACAGTTGTCTGTCGTCCAGGGAGCATTTGGTTACACGAGAGAAGAGGGCTCAAGGTTTCCTGAGGTGGTTTTCCGTTCTGCACTTTGCGTGGCCTGGCGCCTGCAAAAAGATGAATTCCCTCCAAAAAGCTGTAAGCCGGCGAGGTGCCGTCGCCTCCCCAGTGACTGCCATTTTGGAAAGGAAGGGAAGGGAGGGCTGTTGGTAAATTTTCATAGGCGTCTTAAGGAGGAGAAATAAGGGGCCGGCCATCCTGCTGGAAAGGCAAAGAACATTTTGTCCTGTGGGGGGGGCTTGGGGGCAGGAGGAGGAGGAAATGGCGGTTTCAGATGTTGAAGGCAAGAGAGAATAAGATTTGCACCAGAGGAGAAGCCCTTGTGAAATGGTGCCTACTGTGTTGGCCTCGCCGGCCCTGCATCCTGTACCCCGAGCTGGTAAATGACCAGCTGACTGGGCGCAGAGGGCCGGGTGGCCAGGATGAAAACCTTGAGGAATCTGAGGATCGTGGCTGCTGTGACTGGTGCCAGGCCTTTCTTTGAATCTGTTGAGGGACTCTGGAGACCTCCAGGACACCCACACAGAAAGCCCCAAGGTTGCCTGGCTGAGGTCCTGACAATTACATGGTTAACGGGCAGGCAGTGGGGATCTGCCTGGTGGTGGACACAGTCTGGTTTATTCATAAAGGCTTGAGAGATGAGGTAGGATAAATGTCTCCCCCCACTCCCAAGATATTTGTTAACGAACAGAAGCCTTAAGAAAAATTCTGGGGAAGCCCAGATGTCTTAAGAGTGGTTCCCCTCCCACACCCCCTGCCTCTTAATTACAGTGCAGTGGTACCTCTACTTACCAGTTTAATCCGTTCTGAATGCATGCTCATAAATCGAACAACTCCTAAGTAGAGCAGCCGCATCTTTAAAAATCAAATAAATAAATAAATAAATAAATAAAAAAATTACAAAAAATTGTAAGTAGAGCAGACCGCATCTAAAATTTGTAAGGCAGCAGTTACAATGCCAATGGATTTCTGCTCTTAAGTCAAATTGCTCATAAGTAGAGCTGCTTGTAAGTAGAGGTACCACTGCATTACTAATGCCACAGGACGAATAAAGCAACAATAAAATGAAAATACAAACAAAACCCCAAACCACCTGCATCTGTTTTTAAACCAGATCTTCTGTCAGTGGAGCAGCAATAACAAAAGCACCCCTGAGTTTATGCAGAGTGCTGTCTCTTCAAATTACTATGTAATCACAGCTTGTTCTGAAACAGCAAGGAAAAGAGATTTCTACCAGCTGCCTTTTAAAGTAATGAAGCACTTGCTTCTATTTTTCCTGTGCTGGAATCCGGCTTATCTCCTCACACGCTGAGTGCCACGTAAATCAACTCCTTTCTAGTTTTGTATACAAGTTCCTTTCAAGAATGAATCACTCATGGCAACTGTTTTTTTATTCTCTCTAACTGTAATGAATTCTGGGATGCTACCCCTACCCTCCTCCCTCCGGGAAATAAACCGTGGAACATTCTGCAATGGCTCCCTGATGTTGACATCATCCTCCAAGAGGATTTTATTACAGGCCGAAACATATTTAAGTCATGCACGCTTAGGAATTGTACTTCCACCAGTGGGAGGCTAAGGATCATTTCTCAGCACCCTGATCAAACTACGTGTCCCAGCGTTATTGGGGGGTGGTAGCTCTCACAGTTTGTCCAATATAAATCCATATGATAGTGTGTCATTGCAGCAGCAACTCTTGAGCGTAACTTAGAAAACATTTTTGGGATGCATTTTTTTAAAAGCCTAAATGTACTGTTTCTGTACTTGCAAAGTGAAAACTGGCCTGGAATTCCTTGTTCTTCTATGTAATGGCACGCTTGTTGACCAAACTAAACCCCGAAGGTTAAAAAATAGGCTTAGCCAGGGATAATTTATATTAGGTGTAACTAAGACCAAGGGGTATCTTAGTGCCATCATCTATGCCCCTGCAATAGTGGTGACGTGGAAACCGTGGAGCATGTGCTTCTCTATTGCGGATTTTATAGGGACCTACGTGAAGATATTTTGTACCCAATTCTCCAAAAGTTCCCGGGGAGACCTACAGAATTTTATACTCACTATTTACTTGCTGACAGGGTTACATATATTACAATGGCAGTGGCTAAATTTTGTGCAGCAGCTATGGCTTGCCATAAAATGATGTCCATATCCGAACCCTAGATTTCCAGAGCCTTAGTAGCACATGGCTTTATATCTGTTATTTTAACTGTTATATATATATATAATATTTTAATATTTTAATTGTTAGGTATAAGACTATTACTCTTTGTAATCCTGTTTTTATCCATAATTTTTAATTTTTAGCATATTTAATTTATTAGTATATCTAGCTGTAAATTTTACTCCTGTGTGGTTTTACATGATTTCTAATTTTTGACTGGATCTTGATGGTCATATGTATTATTTGCATTACTCCTTATTTTAGATTGCATATTTAGTACTTTGATCTAAGACAATAAACTAACTAACTAACTAACTAACTAACTAACTAACTAACTAACTAACTAACTAACTAACCAACCAACCAACTAAGACCTTAGGAATGGCAACAGTTAGCATTTACAAACAATCCTGGCAGTGGCGTCAGGGTTCATATTATGTGGCAGGCATTGTCAAAACCAGGGGTCCTCAAAGTTTTCAAACAGTGGGCCGGTCTACCACCACCCAGACACCACTGGGGGGCGGATCACAGTCCAAAAGCAGCTGCGGAGGCTGGCTTGCTCACAAAACAGGGGGTAGGTGGGGGGGTTGCAATTGGTCCCAGGGGCCAGATTCAGGACCTTGGGGGGCCGCATCCGGCCCCGGGGCCTTAGGTTGAGGACCCCTGGTCAAAACACTCCTGCCCGTGTAGGTGATGGCATGACAGGCTGAGATTTGCAGCTCAGCCACATCTACTTACCTCTATTCCTTACTTCTACTAAACTCAGTGCTGTTCTCAAATGAGCAAGGGGTTGGGTCTGGTGGCCTTTATAAGCCCCTTCCAGCTCTATGACTCTGTGATTCATGTGCGTACTCAGGAGCAGTATCGACATGTTGCTCTTTGCCCTTATTTGCTAGCCTGTAATAATATATCTACTGGACACTAAAATATCATAAATACACAGGTTTTTGCCTTCTGTGAGACTCTTCCAACAAAGTAAAGTTTGGGAGAAACACAAAAGCCCCTGCCACCCCTAAATCATCCTGGATTGATATTAAAATTTCAGGATCTCTGATGAAGTTTCAGGATGAGAACTGCAGACATAAAAATTTGTTTTAAAGTATGTTGGTGATATCAGAGTTCACTTCAAGGGGTACCTAGTCCATTGTCTTTCATGATCTCTATAGACCAAGGGGTGCCAGTCAGTCAGTGAACCCTCCACGGCTCTATATTATTGTCTGCTCCTGTTTTGTCCAGAAACATGGCAATCACCATACCAGAAAAGCAGGAAGCAGGAAAACAGGAGGAAAAACAAACAGGCAGATAAAAATAGTCAATGGATAAAATCTTTAGTCTTGACTGTCATTCTGGAAGGACAATACTACATTGAGGACTCAGTCCCATCTTCCTCTATCCACTTATAATTATGAATTTGGCTCTCTCTTTCTTTAAAGGTCTTGCTCTCTTACAGTATCCTGCAAAGATCTGAAAATATATCCTTTTCAGTGGCCCAATATGAATACCACCCATTTCTGTTTCTGGTTTTTGTACACCGTCCATGCCACTCAGTTTCTTTTTATTCTTATTACCCTTTTTACAGTTACAGTTTTATTCTTATTACCCTTCTGGTGCTGTGTTCTGGACTAAAAGGAAATGTTGACACAGTGGCTGAAAATGCCATTTAAAATGTAATAGACCATTGGTTCCCAGCCTCAGGTCTCCAGATGTTCTTGGACTGCAACTTTCAGAAATGCTCACCCACCCAGCTAGTGCTGAAGGCTTCTCAGAGTTGCAGCGAAAGAACATCTGGGGACCCAAGGTTGAGAACCACTGAAATAGAAGGAAGTTCTAGTACATCGCTCCCACCAGATTCCACCTATAGACAGCTTGCTACCCCATCACCAGTCTCCCTCTGCTTGTGCATTGTAGACAGAGCTTGGAAGTGCGGAAGGGAATGTAGATGAGGCCCAAACTTGTCCTGCTCTATCATCCTGTTCCAAGTTGGCGGAGCTTCCTTTCCACCTCTTCCTCGTGTTGATTTTTTTATGATTTACTGGCTTGAACAAATTGCCTATCTATAGCAGGTGAGAATTCTTCAGGAAGATAACTAGCTATGATGGATCTCTGGATGTTAAGACATAAGCCTGTCCTCCGTATCCCAAGCCAGCATTGTAGGTGTCCCTGGGATAACAAGAAGCGGTGCACCTCTCTCATGTTGTGTTCTGCTCCTGGAATAACGGAGAGGATGTGGAGAAGGGCACCTCAAAGAAACAGTTGTGTGTGTGTTTGTTTTAAGGCCTCTAAATGGCCTAAAGAGAGAAGGTTCACAGCCATGCAAGAAGTCCAGCTGTTCAAGGTTCCATTTGGGGCTGGAGGCTGCCAGTTGCTGACTTCTGGAATACTATTTGCTGAGCTGCTTTCCTGGGGCAGGTTAAATTGTAAGTGTTGTATATATGCATGGCGGAACACTGAGCATACTAGTACTCGGTGGCTTTAACCTTATAAAAAAGAGTGCTATTCACGGTGGGGGCCAGGCAAGCAGGGCAATCCCACCCACCCCCGGTGAAGTTGACAGGTATCTGCGTCAAATTGTTCACTATACTTATCATCAAGTATTGCCAAGAACCGGTCCCACTTCCCATGCTGGCAGAGATAGTATTTTAGGCGCCGCCGCCGCAGCCCTTGCCTCTGATAAGGAGAGAGATGAACCAAGAGAGGAGGCAAAACACCGCTATGTGTGGGCCAGAGACTGCCTCTTTCTGTGACAGCAATGAATTTTGCTGTGCCATTTAAATATCTTGTCACATCAGGCTGGAGACAAGCTAAAGAGCTGCTAAATAGTCTTCCACCTCAGGAATGACAATATCTGGCTGTTCAGCCAAGGAGGTGGGGGAATTACAGATCTGTCCGTACTTGCTCATTCAGCTAGCTTGGGGGGCCAGTGTATACCATCACCCGAATAAAGTGGACTATACTAACTACACTAGGTCTGAGAATCATAGTTGTTTTGGTCTTTCTAGCGATAACGTTTGGAGTATTTGCATTTGCACGATTCTCGTGCTAATGAGGAAAAGTTATAAGATCACTTTTCCTGTCTGCACCTCCTCCTCCTCCATCACCACCAGGGAACACAAACATGGTGACCACACTTCCATCTGTATCTGGTGTGGTATAATCTAAGGAACATGCTGCATACAACCCTAATAGAATCCTATATTTGAGCCTGCATGGATGTGAATGCAGAGGACTAAACTCAGTAAGGAATCAGTCCAGGGATTTGTACATCCTAACTGAAGATCTTGGCTGGGAACCAGCTGTCTCCTACCAAAAAGGTATAATTCTAGGAATCAGAAGTGATTCAGATAAGGACCAGTTTGATCTATGATTGGTCCAGCATTATTATCCAGATGCCACTTAGACAGCATCAGACTTTTCCCTAGCCATGGTGGTGTTGGGAAGAGGCAGTTATGAGTTGATCAGGATGTAGAAAGCTATCTGTTACCTAATTTCTAACATAAAAAGGTGGGCTATATCACTGGGATACAGCCCATGGTTTGTCATATAGGAGGCCTCTCCTTATCTTTCCTGTATCTCCATTTTTTTTAAAGAAAAAGGGATCCAGCAAATAGTAACAGGAAGAATCCTCTTCCATCTGAGAGCCAGTTTCCCGTCAGAGTGAGTGATGTGACCAGGCTGGCAGACAAAACAGTCTGGCATGGCACAAAGGAAACTGCAGTGTGTTCCTAAAAGGGACAACCTGTAGTTTGTCTTAGGGTTAAGAGTGTGTCTCCTCCATTGTTGGTGCACTCACCCCTAAACAGGCTTGCTCTCTCATTCATAAATGTTAAGGGCGGTGCCTATTTCGGAAGCTCTCCATTCTGTGGAATCTTGTAGCAAGTTAATTTCTGGCAACGTCATAAACAGAACAAGGAAGAGGCTTGCAATGGAAGAACTGGGGATTGCATTCTAGCGAGCCCTGTCTGCTCTTGACTCCAGAGATGCATATTGAGAAGCAGAAGGAATGCTCCGGGTAGTAATGTGAGAATGCAGATGCAAAACACCTGAGTTGTTCCACTGATATAAAAGACATGAAGGGCTCTGCTTCGTTATGGAAACTGAAATTGCTGGGTCAATTACTAAGACCATATATGGATCATAACATCACAGACTTGGAAATTAAAAAGCTGACATCTGGCCCTGTTGGTTCTATGTATACTGGGCTGCCTCTAGTTCAGCAGTTGTGTGTGTGTGTGTGTGTGTGTGCTGTGTTGGTGTGGTCATGACCATCTCTTCGCGACTCCATCCATGTCCATGGAGTTTTCTCGGCAGGAATACTGGAGTGGCTTGCCAGTTCCTACTCCAGGCGCCTACAGCACCTGGTATTCCCTGGTGGTCTCCCATCCAAGTACTAACCAGGGCCGACCCTGCTTAGCTTCCGAAATCAGGCGAGATCACATGCACTTGCATCTAGACAGCAAGAGTTCAGCAATTAAATATGTATAAATGCCAATAACATAAGAGTCTGTCTCAGTGTGCCCAAAGGTAATATATTTTTTGATATCTGGGGCATGTTTCTGCACTGAAATCTGGTTCTAGGGATTATTTATGCATTTATTTAAAATATTTTTACCCTGACTTTCTCCTAAGAAAGAACCCAAGGTGACTTATACCATTGAAACACAATATTAAAGCTAAAAATGGAAAATTATTCAAATATTAAATCAGATTATTAACATTATCTTATGCAAAGTATCTCATTTTAAAGCCTCTCCTAGACTGTCAGTCACCATGAAAAGCCTGCCTGAAAAGGTCTTCACCGGCTTGAAGGAGAACAAAAAGGTGGGACCAGTCAGGGCTCTTGTGGGAGGGAGTTCCAAAGTCTGAGAGCAGCAAGAGAGAAAACCTTCTTTGGTGTCCCCACCGAACATACCACACTTGTGAGGATGATGAAAGGCCTCCCCTGAAGATCTTAACAACTGAGCAGGCTCATAGGATATGTGATCTTTGAAATAGCTTGGAGCCAAGTAGTTTTGAGCTCTATAGAATTGGCACTTTGAACTATGCCCAGAAATGGATTGGTAGGCGGTGGACCTCCTTGTCATTAATTCTTGGTTGAAGGAAGACACAGTCCCAGAATCTGCATTCTCTCCCTTGGCCAGATGTCATGCCTCTCTTCTACTGCCTGGCATGCCAGTGGTTATAGAGTTGAGAGACGGAAAAACTGCTAAAGGTTTGTGTTTTCACAAGGGGGAGAATTACATAAATATTTGAAGTTCTGAGGCAGAAGCAGTCTTTGCCAAGCCTGTGAAGTTGGCAATGGGGAAATGCCTGTTTCATTCTCTCCCATAATGGCTTTCTCCCACATTAGATCAACGTCTGCATGTTCAGACCTTTGCAGATTTATGTTAATTTCAAAATGAAGTGGAATGAAATTTCTCCCCTCTTGCAGCAGCTAAATTCAATAGGTTCCTGTTTTAGTGAGGGTTCTATTGTTCCTCCTAGAGATGGGCATGAAACAGAAAATAGTGTTTTGTTTTGTTTTGCTTTGTTTCATTTTGTTGCTAACAAATTTTAATAGAATTTTTGTAACGAACTGAAATGAGCAACGAAATGATTCAGAAGCTGCCATCACCCAGCTGGTTTTTTTGACAGGTTGGGCTGTGAGGAAGAGGGCCACACTCCCTCCCCACAGCCCGACCTGTCAAAAAACATCAGTTGGGTGGCGTGGAAGGGGGCAAGAACTGGAGAGTGGGGCAGGGTTTTGAATTTGGCGCTGCCTGCTCCGCTCTCCAATTCTCCCCACCGCCACCCAGGTGTTTTTTTTTTTTTTGACAGGTTGGGATGTGGGGATTAGGGGCCACTCCCCACAGCCCTGCCTTTTAAAAAAACCCAACTGGGAGGCGGGGAGGCAAGGGAGAATGAATTGTTTCATTTCAACAGTAAAATGGCATTTTGTTTCGTAACGAAACACTGTCTGCTGTTTTGTTACATTATGAAACATTTTGTAACCTTACGACATGACGAAACAGCAAACGGGTTAAAAATGAGAGCCACTCAGAAAAGAGGTAGCAAACTTCTTAACCCACCTTTAACATGACTTGTTATTCAGCAACTGACACCCAAATTTTTAAGACTTGACCACTCAAAATTGTCCGTCTGGATGGACAAATCTGGGCAGCTTTGGTTTCTCCTGAATTAAATTGTTGTCCCCTGCCCCCCCTCCAATTTTTTTCAACCTGAAGATTTTTGCAAGCCTTGATAAATCTTTCTAAAATGCACGAAGAGAATTTAAATTCTTACCCACTACTAAATTGTGCACTTGGGCCGGGACTGGATTCTAATTATTGCAGTTGTATATCTGCTTGTGCTCTCTTCTCTCTGTAGAATGACAGAAAAGGAGATCCTTGAGCCTCCTGCATCACCCACTTCGGAAGCTGGGAAATCCACAGAGGGGGTAAGTCCTGTTGTGGGTTATTCTGGGAGCCCCTCTTTGGAGTCCACGTTCCCACACAATCAGCCATACAATCTGTCTGAAGTTCTTCTTCAGAATGTCCTCTGATGCCGGAACCTTCTGACTATAACCTGTTTGGTCATGACAGTGCAACCAGTTAGAGATGGGAAGAGCCCCCTCCTTGGCTGAGACCAGGCCTTCCCATCTGACATGATCTATCTGCTTGCCTGCTTGTGTCTTCGTGACAGCTGCCGCCTTTGGTGCCTTCCTATACTGTAGAAACAAGAGGATCACATGTCTTTCTCGTGGTTTCTCCCAAAGGGTAGGCCTGCCACTAGGCGAGCGTGTCCAGCTTTAGATGTGAGCTAATTTTTCTTTCATGGCTACAATCGAAAGGAGGTGCTTCAACTTGAGTTTTAACAGTATAATTTCTTGAACAGAAAGCCACCATGCTGGGGGACAAATGGTAGCAAGAAGCTTGTCTCCAGAAACTGTTGGACAATTGCTACCATGAGTACCAGCCTTCTTTAAACCCTATGACAATTGCCATAGTTCTTCCCCAATTGTACCAACATTGAGGTTAAGCAAGTAGTGTTGAATAATTACAAAGGTGTCTTCAAGCCAACCCCTGCTCATAGGAGGAACTCCAAAGTAGCGATGGGCACGAATGGCTTAGAGCTGGGGTGTTGCAAGTTGTTGGTGCAGCACCACAGGTGCCATGCGTTCCCTTCCTCCACTCCCGCCTGGCTTTGTCCCCTACTCACCAGCCAGTGCACGCTGCTTTTCTCCTGCTCTTGGTGCAGTCATCCAGTTGCAGCAGGAACATAGACTTCCCTTCTCTGCCTCCTCTGGCAGCTGCCCATTCAGATGAGGAGGGGTGATAGGTTGGGCAGCTGCCGGAGGAGGCTGAGAAAGGAAATCCATGTTCTTGATGTGACTGGATGATCGTGTGAAGAGCAAGAGGAAAGCAGTGTGTGTCAGTTGATGAGTGAGTGAGCCTGCTGGGAGGGTTGGGGATCGGGAACAAGCAGCATCCGTTGTGGTGCACCAAAGACCCACAGCTATCCAGCTCGAAGCAATTTGCCCATCTCTAGGTAGAACATCGCAAAGAGATGGATACCCACCCTCGGTTGGCAGCCCAGCTCACTACTCTAGGTAATTGGATACACTATCTTTCTCTTACTATTTAAGATGTTTCTTCTAATATTCAACCAAAACCAATTGTTCCATAACTGAAGCCCATTAGAACTAGTCCATGGCCATAGGGAACCCATCTTTACCTTCTTATGTAAGTTAGCCCTTCAGTCTATCCCCTGAAACTGCTACATGGTTGGACTCTACCTGCCTTATCCCATATCCTCCCAGGAACCAAGATTTCTCGGAATCAACCCCTGCAAACTTGCACATCCTACACTACTTCTGGGCCACCATGGTGCATGGAGGGCTGCTGTTCAAGAAATACAAGCCCAACCTCCTTTTAGGTGGCCAACACGAGCTGCGTGGATCTGTTATAGTTTGGAATCCTGGTCTAAAATATGCAAAGCATGCTGGGAATTCTGCTGCAAGGAGGTCAAAGTTCAGGGACAGGGTAGTTTTATTGCTCCAGGGATGCATACGAATGTTTTCCAGCTGCGTAAATCCGCTGAAGCTGCAGAATTTTGAAAAGGTTGGCGGAATTTGGAAGAACCAGCAGAGACTTGATAAGCTTGGGAAGTCATGGAAGAACCAATGGGCAGGTCTAGAATGAATCTCATGCCCAGAACATATGCTTAGGTTTAGGTAAAGATATGCATCAAACAATGTAAGGGTGAATCACTTACTGATAGACAACACTCCTTGGTGATACTAACAATGTAGGAATCGTAGAAAGTGATGAACTAAAGCAGTGGTTCCCAACTTTGAGTCCCCAGGTGTTCTTGGACTAAAACTCCCAGAAACCTTCACCATTAGCTAGCTGGGCTGCCCAGGATTTCTGGGAGTTGTAGTCCAATAACATCCAGGGATCCAGGTTTGGGAGCCACTAGGGTAAGCACTCCCATTCAGAGTGATATTTTGACACCTAGTTGACTTATTTGTATTCTAGCCTTTTCAGGATTCCTTAACATCTAGAGTTGGAAAAAAAACCCAAAAGCGCTGGAAATGAAAGTGTATGTCTATGACCAGACACTTCCATAGCATCACTTTCTTTCTTTCTTTCTTTCTTTCTTTCTTTCTTTCTTTCTTTCTT
>JAHTLZ010003468.1:10561456-10589690 GCA_023846285.1 Phrynocephalus versicolor | reverse complement strand
TCTCTCTCTCTCTCTCTCTCTCTCTCTCTCTCTCTCTCTCTCTCTCTTTGTGGGAATAAAGTCCAGGGTATGTATGCCAAGGTGCATTCATGCCCCCAGCATGTGGGTCTCCTGTACTCGTGCAGAATGCCATCTAAGCATTTGGCTCACCTCATCCACATTCTCCGGTGAAGATTGTCCTATGTTGTCACTGGGTGGCTTAGTGATT
The DNA here is from genome assembly GCA_023846285.1 of Phrynocephalus versicolor. Taxonomy (NCBI): domain Eukaryota; kingdom Metazoa; phylum Chordata; class Lepidosauria; order Squamata; family Agamidae; genus Phrynocephalus; species Phrynocephalus versicolor. The sequence continues at coordinate 10,589,482 of JAHTLZ010003468.1, read as the reverse complement.
TTCCTACCCTATTTTATAGCTCCACTTATGAGATAGTAAAGCAGGATTGGGCAACCATCAGCAGTGGAAGGCCCACTTGGGTCTCCTTAAACCTACCCAAGGTACAGTAACCACTAAATTTCAGCAGCAAAACACTGCAATTTTACTTTAAAACAGAGGCTGAAGTCTTGATGCTTCATGTAGTAAGTGGCTCATTTTTTGAGTCAACACCTGTCAAATGGGCCTGCTTTGTTTGCGTAGTAACTAAGCTTTTGGTGTAGCAAGCCACAACTTTGAGTCCATGGAACTTACAGTATATGGAGAGGGGTTCACTTGCCAAACTACCAGTGATCCCATGGGCCTGCAGCTCATAGAATTATGAGATTTTGAAGAGACCTCAAGGGCCATCCAATCCAACCCCCTGCCATGCAGGAACTTACTATGCAAAAGCAACAGGATTTTAACTGATGTGTGCAGAGAGCATGTGCCTTGTTGTTTTTTTTTAAAGATGGAACAGCTTTCCAGCACTAATTGGCATACCCCACATATATCTGACACCCAAAGTGATTGTGATTCCTCCCCCCCCCCCCCACTCCCCAAACAAACCATCCAGTTCAACAAGGGCTGCAAAATGGGGAAAGGGCCAGCATGTAGCTAGCTGTGAGTTTCCCTTTCCTGCAATAACGGAAGCTCAATCGCCTTCTGTTTCCCTTTCTAGCAATTAGCTGCTATGATGGAAGAGGAAACAGAAGCCCCTAAGCAAGAGGGTGGCAAAGCCGAGGAAGGTAAGTGGTCGGCCTTGTAGAGGCCCCCCCCCCCCGTCCACAAGGCTCAGCAGTCCACACGTTTGCACACCAAGCACTGTATTCAGAAAGATCAATGACAGAAGAGACAGGTGAACATTAGTAGGGAAGGGGAGATGGTTGACTCTTCAATTTTAGCTTCCTTTGGGCAGCGGGCGGCGGTAGGGATGGGCACATACAGCTGGCTTGGCTGTTCATGCTGGTTCATTTTTCAGCAGGAAAAATGTTTGTGGGTTCCCAGCCCCACCTCCACTGGTGGGTGCCTGATCAGAGGCAGCACCGGGAGGAGGCGGGGCAGGGAAGCTGGGGTGCTGCTTCTGATTGGCCGCCTGCTAGAGAAGGCAGAACCAGGAAGCACCAAATATTTGTTCAGCCAAAAAAAACCAAACCGGCACAAATTGCAGAATCAGCAGTTTGTGCCCAACTCTATTTGAGGGCTCTCGTGGGCTGATAATTGGTAAGTAAATATTTTTGATAATTAGATATTTAATCCTGCCACTCTCGGAGTTCCATCTGTTGGAGGACAGCAGGGCAACGTGATCAAGATGTGTGTAGAGATGATGCCAGTGCATACCATAAGAGCATCTATGTGTCTGTGCCTTCAGCCAGTGCAAGCCCAGGAGAAGTGCTTAGTAGAATATGGTACTGACTAGTAAACTCAGTTCAGCAGCCTACACATTTCATCTTTGATTAAATCAAATAACCAAGTTCAAGGGTCTAGCCCTTATGATGGCAAAAGTAACCTTGACAGTGTTTGTGCCCCAGTAGGATAAATGTTCTTAAAGCCAGGAGCGGCTACCCTGGGAGTTTTGTAGTTATGGACTTCAAGACTGCCGTGTGCATTTTCTGTTACTTACGACCTCCTGCAGATTATATGATGCCATCTGTTCAGCATAACTGTCCAAACTGAAATATCCAAGGGGCTTGGGGCTGATTTTTTTTTAAATTATGGGTCACAGAACTTTTTTTCTGACACGTTGAAGTGCTGACTAATTCTTAAAAGCAGCATCTTGGACACATATTTGACCTCACTCATAGCAGTGATTCACAATGAGTTGCTCTCTGCCTTGTGAAAAGTGTGTAGGGGGAAGTAGATTAATATAGGTGATGCAGGCACCATTGCCCAGTTCTTAATTGCACTCTCTGTTATGTAGCATGCTTCAGAATTATTTGTGCTCAAACTGGAAATGTTAGGCTTTCTTGGGAACTCTTTTGGTCTGAAAGGTAACTTGGAAACATTTTAATATGAACCAAAGGAATTACCCGTATTTTTCCATATATAAGACCCCCCCCATGTTTAAGACAACCCCCAATGTGTGTGCGTGTGTGTTGTGTTGTTACAGTCGTGACCCACTCTTTGTGACCCCATGTCCTTGGAGGTTTTTTTTGGCAGGAATACTGGAGTGGCTTGCCAGTTCCTATGCCAGATGCCTACAGCACCTGGTGTTTCCTGGTGGTCTCCCATCCAAGTACACTATTAACTAGGTCAGACCCTGCTTAGCTTCTGAAATCAGGCGAGATTGGATCCAAAATTACAGTTTTGCAACTGCACTTACTGGCACTTCCGTGTTTAAACCTTGGCTTACTTCCATGTAAGACTACCCTCAATTTTAGACAAAAACATAGTCTTATACACGAAAAAATACTTTAAATGTATTCATGCTGATGGCAGCTTCCACTGTAACAGCAAAAGGTTGGAAAACTGTAGCGCTTAGAAATTAAAACCTGTATACGAACCAAAACTAATCAAAAACAAATTTTATACAATATATCCTGATTTCATCCATGTTATAGAACATGCACAGAAAAGCTTCTCTTCAGATTATGGAAAGGGGCAACGGCAGGGGAGGGCTTATTTATTTTATTTTATTTTATTTTATTTTATTCACAAATGGTACCCCACTACCAAATGGTCTTTGGGCGGCATACAACAATGTATTAAAACTATAACTAAAACAACATCATTATTAAAACTATAAAATATAATGCTTTGTTTTCATAAGTAACTATGGAGAGAGCTCTCCAACCTGCCATAAAATTTTATGTACATTTTCTGTCTGTGATTTATTTATTTATTTATTTGTTTGTTTGTTTGTTTGTTTGTTTGTTTGTTACATTTATATACCGCCCCATCTTCCAAAGCGGAACTCTGTGCGGTGTACACTTAAAAACAGACAGCAGCAAACAAACATGAGAATCAGAGGCAAACTACTAATAAAAATAGGGGGGGGGTACAATACCCTCCACAAAAGATGGTGTGGGCGGCGACAAAAAATAATTAAAAATTAAATAGGAAGGTCGCCAAATGCCTCCTTGAAGAGATGTGTTTTCAAGGCTTTTTTAAAGTAAAAAAATTTATTTTACTTTTTTTAAGTAAAGAAAGGAACAACTATAGTGAAGTCAGCACCTTCTGTTATTAATAATAGCTTCTGGGGTTTTTTTTGCTTTTACAGTAATTGTTTTTTGTTTTTTTGTTTTTTTTAAAAAAGATTTTGCTTCTGTTCTACAACTAGCAGAATAAACCATAGTGAAGTCAACACCTTCTGTTAATAATAAGTTTCTGTTTTTGTTTTGCTTTTAATTTTTTTTTTGTTTTTTTTTAAGATTTTGCTTCTGTTCTACAACTAGCAGAATAAACCATTGAATATAGATAAGTGTGTAGGGATATCTGAGAAAGATATATCTAGCATCCCTCAACAAGTCTTTTTTTGCCTCAGAAAAAACCTCTGCTCCCCCCTCCCCCGTTCTTTACCACAGAGAATGACCTGTATCACCTCAGGGCTTGCTGTTATGGATCACAGAATGCCAATTTCCCATGTCTCCCCAAATGGGGAGAGAGGCCCCTCCTGCTTCCTGACACTGTAGAACAACATATATTACATGGTTAATGGTGGTCCAATTTCCCACATGTATGTTTATCAGATATGGCCTGTCAAAGCACTAATGGCATGGCGTTTAACACCATGATGAATCCAGTTGCCATAATGAAATTTGTTAATGTTTCAAGTGCCAGCAATCTACTCACCCAAGTATCTTCTAGGAGGGAAAAATTCCCATAAAGATAGTATCTCATGTTTATAAAAAGCCAAAGTGTAAATGTTCTTGCTGTTAAAATCCACTTTTTTGTTCATGTGAGCAGAATAATGCATCAGAATAGGATTTTTTTGAGCCCCAGCTGAATGAATGTAAAAGTAATCAGTGTTACATCAATGCAAATCTGTCCTGATTTATTTCTTCCTGCCTGTAGCCTCACAGGTGAAAAATATAAAATTGTAATCTTGTAGGGTTTTTCTTTTAAATGAAAGCAATAGAAAGTCGAGCTATTTAAACATAATCTCGTTTACTTCTCTGCAAGCTCTTGCTTTGAGGTAGGTAGGTGTTTAGAGCTGTCCTGCGGCTACTCAGTGGAGAGGCAAAGCACTTTGAATATGCCCAGAGATACTCTTTTAAAGTCTCATACCTTCACTGGGTAGTGTGCCCTGGCAAGGGAAACCCTTTCTGAAGCAATTTCATAAGGGTGCGGCTGTCGTTGGGGATTGTCCTGATGCCCAATGGCCATCGATCAGACCATATTTTACCCCTGCCCTCCGCTTCCTTGTGACTGTAATTATTGCCAGTTGTTGCTGTTTATCCTTAGAAGAAAGGTGGAGACATGTGGAAGTGTTAATGGGGGTGGATGCAATCCACACCACAGAGAACTAACCTTGCAACTTGCTATAAAGTACAACATAAGAACAAGCATCTTAAAAGCACGAGAACCAGATCGCAAGACTAAATGGCATGTTTCCAGTGTTGTGTGCCCACAAAATTAGTGGCCAAGTTCGGCGATCCTTTGCTCGCACAGTCGCCAGCAGGCCTGTTGGATTTGTTGCCAGGGAGCAAGGCTGAAAGCTATAAACAAATACAGTATTGCAGTAAACTTTGGTTTATGAGCATAATCCATTCTGGAAACATGCTAGTAAACCAAAACACTCTTATATCAAAGCAGATTTCTGCATAAGAAATCATTGAAACTTGGATGATTCAATCTGGGGTCCCATAGACCAAATACTGTACACACAAAATGCCAAAACTCACAAAAGAAGTTGGCTAGAAGTCCACGTCCACACCATGGCTTAGGTACCTGACTACGGAATCTGCTCTGCTTGGGACTAACAACTGGATTTTACTCTGTGTTTTTAATGTGACAATAATAAAGTGCAATTTGTAGCCCTATACACACTTGACTAGCTGCCCCCTGACAAAAAATTGTTTGAAAAAAATAAGAATGAACGTTGAAAACAAATTAAATAAAATATAAACATGAAGAAGTAATTTCAGAACCATTGGCAATAATCTTTGAGAATTCCTGGAGAACAGGGGAAGTCCTCATAGACTGGAGGAGAGCAAATGTTGTCCCCATCTTCAAAAAGGGGGGAAAGAGAATCCAAATAATTACTGCCCAGTCAGCTTGAGCTCTATTCCTAGAAAGATTATAGAACAGATTATTAAGCAGACTGCCTGCAATTATTTAACAAGTAATGCCATCATTAATAGAAGTCAACACAGGTTTCTCAAAAACAAGTAATTCAGACTAATTAATTTTTTGATAGAGTTACATGCCTAGTAGATGAAGGGAATGCTGTAGATGTTGTTTATCTTGATTTCAGTAAGGCCTTCGATAAGATTTAATGATTGAGGCATGTCTACGGTGTCATGGATAGAATGTTGGATTAGGACTCAAAAGATCTGGGTTCAAACCCCAAGTTGGCCAGGGGAAACCACTCCTTAAATATCTCACTTATGTTGAAAGCTCTGCTAAGTTTGCTATAAGTCTGATGCAACTTTATGGCACATCACTGAAAGAGAGAGAGAGAGAGAGAGAGAGAGAGAGAAATGCATAGACACAGATAGGTGAATAGAAAGGCACCCTGTTACACTTTGAGGAAGCTCTCTGTCTAATCACATGAAAATTGTATCATCTAGTTTTCCCTTTGCCTAGAACTCTCTGTCTTATCCCCCTGATGTCTTCCTAAGCCTTCCCTTTTCTTTCGCGTTCAGGGAACCCAGAAGGACAGAAGGCTGAGAAGAACACTCCTGATGACAAGGTAATCACTTGCCTGCTCCCACCAGTTTTGAGATGGTGTTGGGTTGGAAGAAGGGAGGAGAGGGGGCAGAGTGTGCCGTTCTGGCAAGAAGGCACCTGAGCTTAAGCCTGCCTGGAAGCCAGGCACTCGGAGTGACCAGTGTCTTTCTTTGCACGCATGCACGCACGCACACACGCACCCACACCCCAAACCCAGAGGGATGCTGAGTTACTCAAGGTGGTTTTTCTCATCAGCTGCTGGGACAATTGGAATCACAGCAGGCTGTGAATAGCGTGTCAGACTCCAGCGGGAACCTCCCTTACATGGAAAGTATTGTGGAAAAGAAAAAGGAGCCCAACAGAGATTGTGAGCCCAACTCAAAATGGGCAGGGATTTAAAAACAAATTGAAAAAAAAGTTTAAAAACCGCTAAATAGAGATGGGCACGAACTGAAAAAATGGTGATTCATTTCATTTCGTTTTGTTTCATTTTTAATATTTTTTGAAGAATTTGTTTCATTGGTTCGTTAATTTGTTATTCATTTTTACCTGCTTTGCGCAATTTAATGCATTTGACAGCGCGTGGGCATCCCAACGCCCCAGACCAGACAGAAAACATTACAAAAAAATTAAAAAATATTTTTAAAAAGTGATCTGAGAAAACACATAAATAGACATTTTAAGCACCCCCCGCACTCCCCCCCACTAGGTATTATCGGGCAGAAAAAATATTTTTTTCTGGGTTTTTAAGTATATTCAGGACGTTTTAATACCTTAAAAATGCCATTCTGCACAGATTCGCCGTCATTAATAAAACTATGAGGCAGCCATTTTGTCCCCTTTAAAAAAAAAACGATCTCTTTAAAAACAAATTTTTACATGTTTTAAATCACTGGCATCAACCTAATAGCTATAATCAGGCATTAAAAAATTTAACGTATTTTTGAAGTGTTTCTCATCCGTTTAAAGCATTAAAAACAGCTCATTTCTTCGCGCGCCACCATTAAAGAAACAAAACGTAACGAACCAATTTTTCCCAGTTCGTTTCGTTCGGATTTTACTCCTAGGTTCATTATTTGTTTCATTACATAATGAAATGAATAACAAATAACGAAACAAATAAAAATTCATTTCATGCCCATCTCTACCACTAAACTGTTGGTTCGTATTCATGAGTACTGATAACCCTCATGAATACGGACTAACACATTTTTAGCGATTTTTAATTTGTCAATTCATTCTGATCTACAAGGCCCCTGAGGCACCCAGAGGCACCAAAATCGCAGAGAAGCATCTTCTGGCTCTCCTCTACGATCCCTCCAAGTTTGGCCAAGATTGGATATCCGATGTCAGAGTTATGCACCATCTCCAAAAGGACCTCCCTGGGAAGGTTCCCCATCCCACCCAAGTACCTAGAGATGCCAAACTTCCAGAGAGGCTTCCTCTGACTCTCCTCTATACCCCCCCCCCAAGATTTGGTGGAAATTGGGCTTCCCAAGCCCGTTGGTACTGGCAAGCCACTCCAGTATTCCTGCCAAGAAAACTCCATGTGCATGGGGTCACAAAGAGTCGCTCACGATTGTTAACGCATAACGAATCAACAGCAAGCCAGTTGCTAAAGGGCACTTTTCTTGGGGGAGCACTTTGTGGGTGTAGAACTCAGATATCTGGAACCCAGTCTTTATCAGACTTGAAGGGTATGTAGAGGAGAGTTGAAAGAAGCTTCTCTAAAAAAGTTTGGTGTCTCTAGGTGTCTGGCGGGCACTTTCTTAGGTGGGTTTTCTTTGGGGATGCTTAACTCTGGAACCCAGTCTCCTCCAAACTTGCAATGCCTGTAGAGGAGAGTCTGGGAGAGCATCTAGATGATTTTGCTGTTTCTAGTGCTCGGGTGGAGGTGAGGGTGGGCTGTTACATAGGGTCTTAAAGGCAAAAATGAATCAACAATTCATCAATTCCTAAGAAAAAATAATAAAATCATTATTTGTGACAAATCACAAGTAGAAACAAACTGCCATTTTTCTGATTCGTGCCCATCTCCTAAGCCCAGCCCCTCATGTTGAGCTCTCACAGAACACGGCCAAACAGCCCGAAAAACTCACAACAACTTACAATATTTCTGTTCAGTCATTCTTCCTCTTTACAAAATCACCTCTATTTTCTTTCTGATATTAAAAAAAATAGGCTCCACATTTTTATCTTAGTGAATCCTAGCAAACTGTCAATGGGAAATGTTCTGTTGGGCAGACCTTTATCATCTGGTATCTCCCAGCATCCAGTAATTGGAACCTTGTAGGATAAACCCATTTTGGAAGTGTTTGCTTTAAAAACAAACAGACAAAAAATATCCCTCCTACCCCAGGTACTAATTCCAAGCACCACAAAAATAAAAACCTGGAATCAAAGACTTTCAGCGTCCAGGAATTTTACTAAATGGAGCTCACCAAAAAATTAGTGTCCAGTTACCTCTTTCTTGTGTTGCAGATGGATAATTGGGAAACAGGTGTGTTTTTTTGTTTTTTTTTTGCAGCCTTTGCTTAATAAATGGGAATCCAATATTCAGATGGCTTTGACTGTGATTTATTATGAAGGAGTAGATCCAGGTCAATCTTTTGCCCCGAACTTTCAGATACTACAGTATCGTGTAACACTTGTAACCAACAGTAATTTTTTAGCCACAACATGGTGCTTCTTTTGTGACAGCTAAGGCATATGAGTGTTTCATATTGGCTAAACCGCTGTTGCATAATGTAGTGGGTTTGCACTAGAGTGGTCCCATTAAATCAAGGAAGATCTGGCCAGTTAACTCCTCTGTCCGCTTTGTTGATTCCAATGGGCCCACTCTTGTTGTGATGATAGTAGGACCAGTTGAATCGGTGGAGCTTAAGAAGGCATTAACTTACCAAATCCTCGCTGATTCAGTGGGCTTACTCGTGCAATTTACTGTTCCAATCAGCCAGATTTCAACATTATTTCTTAAAAATTAATGTTTCATGATTTGGGATATAAATGAGTAACATTTGCTTGCTGTTTCACAATGACTGGTTTATAATGAGTCGCTGTCAAAGACTTTCAGCTTTCCCCCTTTCTCTCCTCCTTTCTTCTTCTTGTTAATGGACATGCTTTCTTCCTCTTTGTTGAGGCTGCGGCTACTGACTTATCCTCTGCTTAATCATAGCATTGTCTTTTCTTCTCTCGAACAGAGTAAGAAGCAGCAGGCTGGGTTCCAACAGTCGCACTATTTTATCGCACTGTATCGCTTCAAAGCCTTAGAAAAGGATGACCTAGATTTCCAGTGAGTGGTGCTCATGATCAAGTGGTGGGTCACAACAGGCTGAGAAAAAATGGGTTTGGACCTCATTGACTCGCAAAGGGGCCAATATGGAACCATTGGGGTTGTGTTCCTGAAGTCAACAGAAATAAAACTGGGTCCTACAGGGGCAGCTTTCTTGCATAAGGCAACTTCCTCCAATGGGATCCTAAACATGAAGAAGCTCTAGAACCTTGGACCATTGATTTCCTACCACTGGTCAGTATAACCCTCTGAATCATGAAGAGGCTTGCTTTCTGTCTCCATCAAATATTCTGAATGAGCAGAGGGATCATTATTTCTCCCAGATTCTAGTAAACCTTGTATTGCCATCATGGTTTTGACCCGAGGCCTGTTTCTCTTTCAGTCCGGGAGACAAAATTATCATTGTGGATGACTCCAATGAAGAATGGTGGCGGGTAAGGGAAACTTTTTATTTATTTATTTTTGCTTCAAGGTTGAACCTAGGCATTTTAAATGAAAGAGTTGGTTGTGGTTGTTTATTATCTCAGAAACAATATTTCCGAGTTCAAAAGACCAGCGGCTGTAAAAGCATAACTGAGATCTTGACTCAGTTCAGTTGCTGTGGCTTTGTAATGGCGGCCCAGAGACCTTGGGGTAGGGGGTGGCATATAAGTTGACGAAAGAAAGAAAGAAAGAAAGAAAGAAAGAATGAATGAATGAATGAATGAATGAATGAATGAATAAATAAATAAATAAATAAATAAATAAATAGCTATTGTTCAGGGGCGTCAGTTGACTCCTATTAAATGCCACCTGAGAGCGCCTGGTTTCACTCCTCCCTGACATTCACTACACAGAGAACAAGGAGGAGCAAAGCTTGGTTTGACCAGCCAAAAGTCAAGGGGGCAGGTGATATCAGGGAGCCTAGCAACCTGGCATAAAGCAGAATTGCAGGGGATAGCGTTGGGCATTGTGGTGTGCTCTTTCATCTTTTTCGGATGTCAACTTCCAGATTTTTGTGTGTGTGTTTGTGGGTTGAAACACCCAGAATTCTGCCTGGGGAATTCTTGGAGAATTCTGGAAATTGGAGTCTTTAAAAAACAAACAAACCCAGGAATGGTTCCCCTATTTTGCTTTAGAATTGGTATCCTTTAGTTCTGACTTGTAGCCTCTGTGGTATCTCCTTGTGAGTTTTCTTCTCCCTCCTTCAGTGCTGTCCAAGTCATGTTTGTAAGAAGAACAGAAACTGGTTTTAACCCTTAGTGCTAAGAGTGGTTTTGCTCTGACCAAGTGAAGGACGAAATCCCATGTGCCATTATGTCTGCTTTTGAAGGCAATTGATTAGTCATTGCTGCTCTTAGTATCCATGATCAATACTTAGATATCTTTCTCTTGAACACAACAGCTAGACTTGAGGGGTCACCAGCCACACACAGTCGCAATAAGATAGATGCAGAGGAGACAATGCCATGAACAATGGCAACAGAGCTGGCCCTGCCATTAGGCAGAGTGAGGTGACTGCTTCGAATGGAAGATGGTGGGAGATGAGGAGAAGCAGGAAGAATTGAAGGACAGAGCCTTGACTGCCACACAGGCTGTCCTGTGCCTCCTACCTTAGCCTCCTGTGTTCAGATGGGTTAAGGGACCCTGTCCCCTAACCAGTGCTAAAGGGCAATTCAACCTGCCAGTCTGGTTCATTCCCTTTTATAGAAACAGGAATATTTGTGCTCTTGACCAGGAGGGTCAGGCAGGTGAGAAGATCCAGTAGACTATGTAAAATATTTCGATCACCTTTTGAGGCAATCATCTACTGTATGATGCTGTGAGGATCATTTGAAATCAGGGTATTCGTCTTCTAAAAACAAACACAACAAAACTCCAGGCCTTGTGTGTTTTTTATGCTCTTTAAGTCTTGAAAAGACTTAAGATATTTAGCACTTAATCTTTCTGCCATCTTCATGGTTTGCAGGGCAAGGACATGATGGTTGGATCACTCTTGAACTTTTGGTGACCCATTCTTTCTTTAAAAGTTGACCATGGATCTTCAAATGTAAGATCACTGGTTGATCACTTTTATTGGACCACTAAAACTTGCCAGCTTTCGTGGAGAAAATTCCACTTCTTTAGACTTGGCTCAACCCCTTTGTGGACAATGTAGAACAATTGTGCACAAAAGTTTTTTTAAAATGCTGGTACATGACTGTGAGAGTTGATTCCAGACCTCTGAGGCTGTGTTCTCCAGCCTCACAGCAGCACGACTAGGAATTTATACACCCTTCTCTGAGGACCAAAAGGCTACTGCTGTTGTTGTGTATGACATCCACCTTTTACTGAAAATAACACCCAGAAGCAAGGGAGATGGGGTGTTTTTCCGGGGAAATGGGGTGTACTGAGGAGGAAAACAAAAGAAAGGAAGAAATAATTTCAGAAAGCAATGTGTGCTGCTTATATACCACACCATAGCACTTAAAGCACTGTCTGGGTCATTTACAAGTTAATTACGTATTTAGGCTACACATTGCTTAATTCTTTGCCTGACAATAATTTTTCCACTTCCAACCAGCCATGCTGGCAGAGAATGGGGAATGTCTGATGCTTGTCTCCTTCCATCCCCAAGCAGATTCTAGGTTGTAGTTCTTGTTGGGCAAAACATTAAATGTGGAAGACTGGAGCTGTGAGGGGAACAGGTAGAGAAGTGAGTCTTCCCTGCAAACGTCCCCTACCTTGTCATTAGTGTTATAAAGAGCCAACAGGATGTCAAACCCAATATACACCTCTTACCCCATTAATTCAACCCCAAACAATCATCTATGCTTAATAAAACCTGCCCTGTTTTAGGTGGTAACAAACAAAGTGAAGGAAGTTCAAGAAAATCTGCAAAATTATTTTCAAGCAAAGTGTTCTGTTTATATACCGCCCCATACCACTCTGTTGTAAATACTGCGTTTGGGGGTGGGGTGGGGTCAGTAGCTTCTCTTTAGCATATTCTAAATGTTTTCCATTTAGAATATGAAAAGTTGCTATTCGAAGAAAAAGTGAAGCGGAATCTGGATGGGCAACCATGTACATATTTTGAGGAGGAAGAAGAAATTGAAAATGCGCCCCTCTGGGAACAACATATATCCAAACGGAGAGTTACTACAGTGGTGCCTCTAGATACGAAATTAATTTTTTCCTTCAAGACACTTTGTAACTTGGAAATGTTTGTATCTCAATCTGAATGAGGTGTAGTGCACCCTGGGAATTGAAGTATTCCGCAATTTTTTTTGTATCTTGAGTTTTCCCATAGAGAATTTTCGTATCTTGAGTTTTTGCAGAGGTTTCTTTGGCAGATTTCCATTCTCAGGGTGCATTGCACCCCAGATGGACTTTCCTTCATATCACGATTTTTTTTCGTAATTAGAGACAATCTTATCTAGAGGTACCACTGTATTTTATCTCTCCCTTTTTTTTGTAGGGCAGGAAGAAGCCTAAACATTCTCATTCTTGGTGTCTTGCTCAATAAATCAATACCTTAGCCACTCTGCTATTTCCATCTAGGTTAATGGCGGTAGAACTCAAAGTTGACTTGACAACTCTGCTTTTGCTTGTGGGCCTCCTAGGGCAAGAAAGCTGGAGATGTCGGAGACAAAATAGGATACTTTCCACCAAACTTCATCATACGGGTGCGTGCAGGAGAACGAGTACTCAAGGTGATGCGTTCCTTTGTTGGCAACAAAGAGATTGGGCAGATCACATTAAAAAAGGATCAGGTAGGTTGTCTGGGGTGTCACCAACACAGACCCTTCCCTGAAAATTGGAATGGGGTTGAAATTCAGAGCAAATGTTGGGGATGGACGAAGAGATGGCAGTCAAGTGCTCTGGTCTGTAGAAAGGATCTTCCTTCAGTAGTGTTAAATATCTCCCTGTCTGGCTGACACACGTATTCATCATACCAATAATTCTTTAAACTCATGCACATGTACAAAAGACGGAGGTAACACTGGTAGCAGCTTTTGGGAACAAAATGGGAAGGAAATTACATTATTGGTGCAAAAAGTAATTGAAGTAATTTTTAACAAGTTATTTTTTCAGGATATTTTAAAGCCATTTTAGAGACTTTGTAAATGGATTATTTGGGATAAAATCCCCCTCCCACAATTATAAGCCATTCTCTAATTTCAAGGTGTTTATAATGGAAAGCAATAAACAACTAATACATGGTAGCACAAATAATTCATTAAAGTTAGTGTTGCCCACTACCAAGGAGGACAAATGCTAAGAAAAAGAAGACAAGCAATTCATTAAAGTCATTTATTCCGTCATGGAACACAATGAAAAACAAATGAATAATATGGCACAAGTGATTTGATGGCCGGAATCCTGTTTGGTAAGGTAAGCCAAGTCAAAGCTTTCAGTGCATTCTTTGCCAGTAAACAAAGTGCCCCTGTTGTGATTCTTGGGAACACAAACACAGGCTGGCATGGCATGTGTATGCCCACTTTTGAGAATCCCAACTGGGGCTTTTGATATACTGGCAAGGGGTGAAACCAACACCTCTGACTTTGCTTATGTTATACAACAGGATATGGGCTGGTGAGTTAGTTTTTTAAGCAGTGTATTGAGTAGCGATGGACAGGTTATGTGTTAAACTTCAGAGGATCCATCTCACCCATCCTTTTCTCCCTTCATTCTGCTGTAGATTGTGGTGCAGAAAGGCGAGGAGTTGAATGGGTATGTGAAGGTCTACACCGGTCGCAAGGTGGGTCTCTTTCCTGTGGACTTCCTGGAAGAGATCTGATGCTGGCCCCGGTGTTGATAACAGTTTCGTAGCCGGGGCCTGAGAAGGCCAGGTGGTTTTCCTTGGAGAGAAATTCCCAACCGCCAACGGACTCTCTGAAATGGAGTTGGGTTCCATGAGTGCCTGTAGGCCACAGTGAAGATATGCTACCAAGGCCTGTATCTCTGAGCTAAGGTTCAAGGAGAGAAATACATGTACTACCATTTCAGGGGCCTTGGGTGTTTCCCCTTGAACTCTGTGGCTCGGTGGCAGATTCCTGAATGGGTTTGGCCATCACCCCTTGATGACATAGCCATGGAGTGGCTGGGATTGAGGCCCAAGCCGCTCTGCTTCCTGCCTCCAAAGGAAGTGGGAAGCAGCCGTTCGTGTTGGCTACCAGACTTGACAAAAGGACATTTGCTGCTTCCCCTTACAAGTGACACCAAGCTTGTGCGTGTGTGTGTGTGTTGACTCAGAGACTGATACATGGCTGTCCCTTTGCTGGTGGAATCGTGCCCGGTTCCGATGTTGCTCAGATTGCTTAGCTATTGTTACGTTTCCCCCACATATGCTATCTCTCCCAGCCTTAGTATAAAACATCAAAATCCGAGGGTTATGTTGAACAAAATGGTCTGACTGCTTCAGAGACATGGGATGGTTCCTATCTGGTAATGATGATGCTGAAGTGACATCCTTCTCTGATGGTCCTCTTCCTCTGTTACTTGCCATTGTGTAGTAGGCTGCCTTTTTTCAGTAACACCCCCCCGCCCTCAGTTATGAGGACCCAATGTACTACTGATTGTAACTTTGTTTTCATTGACATACATCTCTCTGTACACAGCCATGATCATGGCTTTTTGGCCATTGATGGAGGCAAGGCCATTAAGAACCTAACCACTGTGAAATGGAGGCTTCTTGGTGTGATATAAGGAACACTGGGGCTTTCTACTGTCGTGTCCTTTGAGACAAATCAGGAGGGCTTGGAGGCCTTATTGAATGTAGCAGTTCTGGGGGTGGAGGGGGGGAAGGTTAAGAGAACAAGGCTACAGAAGGTCTGTAAGAACTGACCCACGTGCACTCCTTCCATGGTTCCTTCTGGTCACAACTCTCCAGTCTCTCAGTGGGAGAGAAGAACAGGAGCGGAGGTTCCATCAGCTCAAATGGGTAAGCTTGGAAACTATCTCACTGAAAGACATTTCCTGGTGCCAGGGTTGCTGAGGGGGATGCCAGCAGGATAGGCAACCTGGGAAGGCCCAGAGGGCCAATTTGATGGCCCCAGGAACTGCTGGAGACCATTCCAATTCGCCCACATAATCCTATGGTCATTTTTTGTGGGTTTGGATATGTTAGGGAGGTTGCAAGGAGCTGCACCCTACAACAACCCCAACCACTCTAGAGGGCACCACAACAGCCTTGTGGGGGAGGAGGTCCGCATGTGACTCCCCGAGGTTTCAGCTTCCCCTCCCCTCGTTTATAGGCAGCATTTGGTAAGGAGGGTTGCTATTTTAGAATCAACCTTTGGCTGCTGTTCTTGACCCAACCATACTCATTTAACACACACCTTGAACATTTGCCCCAAAAAAGGTGTGCCTATGCTTGCACATGCAATTGCTGCATTACCAAGGTTTTGCATTCAACCGTTGATGTGCTGACGGCTGTTTTCCCACAGCTGAGCACCACAGATGAGCACGTTTGCAAGGCCTCATGTTCATGCTCAGTGCCACACAGCTGCCGTCATTTGCCCCAAACATACTAAGATATCAAAATGTCCTAAATTGTGCTTGACGCTCCCCTGCATTCTGCCTATTATTACATGTCTTATGTAAATGCAAGTAGGTAAATAGGTACCGCTGTAAAAAGCGGGAAGGTAAAACCGTGTTTCTTTGCAGCCATGCTGGCCAAGTGGCCACGGACTTGCACAACACTGGCTTTTTGGCTTGAATACGGAGATGAGCACCGCCCCTAGAGTTGGACACGACTAGCACGCAGGTGCAGGGGGGGGACCTTTACCTTTACCTTATACCTGCCCCATGGTGAACAGGTGCTCTCTGGGAAGTGTCTATATGCCAATGACCTTTTGCAGTAGGCCCTTTCTCAATGGTAAGCACTTATATGTTGGCAAGACAATGGTGCTCCTGCTCTCCCACCCTCTCTAGTGCCATCATCCTACTGTCCTAGCATTTAGAGACTCTCGTGTCTAAATAGGTGTTGTAGTTCTGTGGCTAGTGCCAAACTAGAAATACTCCAGGGCAATCCAGATATTGAGATCCTCAGATTCCCACCCTGCATTTGAGGAGTGGGGAGGCTCTCCCCAGCCAGGTCAGTCACTTGGTAGCCTGTTTCCCTTTCCTTTTGCAGAAATTTTATTCCACTTTGGCTGCACTCCCATGGACCTGCTAGAGCAGTGATTCTCAACCTTCCTAATTCCGGGACCCTTTAATACAATTCCTCATGTGGTGGTGACCCTTTGCCCTGTTTGGAAGAGGCCACAAGCCCCCTTTGGCAGGCCACTGCCGCAGGTAGCCATAAGGAACTTCCCTCTAGTACACGCACCTTCAGCTAATCGCAGCCTCTGGTGCCATTGACTGACATCTCCTCCAACCTATCGAGCTGTAATTCACTCCTCCCCCTCCTCCTCCAGACCCAAACCATTTGTGCCTTTTTCTTCACTGGCTCATGGTGACCCCTGTGAAATGGTTGTTTGACCCCCAAAGAGGTCCCGACCCCCAGGTTGGGAACCACTGCGCTAAAGGGTGCATTCTGACACATCTAGAACATTCTGGCTGTTTGGATATGGTGGCCTTTGCTGAAATATTCATGACCGTTCCCTTCATCTTTTTCTCAAGACCATGATGTCCTCACACAGCAATAATGGAGAATTATCTATCAAAATCAGGAAGCCAGTATAGCTGAACCAATGCTCCTTTTTCACTGTACCAGTTCTGATGCCAAAGGAAGAGGAACAGGTTAAAAAGCCTTCTCTCTGTTGAATCTGGGCTCACTCTTTTCTTGACATCACACTCTGTGATTTGGTTTTAGACCTCAAAAAAGAGGTTTACACAATTCAAACAACCAGTAGGAATATGGTTTGTTACTAGCTAACACTCGAGGAGATCAGACTTGTGTCCCTCCCCAACCCCAGTACCTCAAGATTCTTGTCTTGGCCCCACAACTCTCCTGTCTTCCTCACCAGAATCTGAGATTTTCATGGCACTGAAAATATGACATTCTTTTGCGTTCTAGCCAGTGGTCTGGCTTTTCAGCCCCGGTGTTCTTTCTCCTTCCTGTATTTCTTTTCCCATTTATTATATCTTGAACGAGCAGCTGCAGTCACTTGTATATTTTAATTCTTGTCATGTGACAGAAGTATTCTAGCTTTCTAGCATTGTCTCTGTGTTTCAGTGTTGATGCATTTGCCTTAGTCCTGCTTCACCGGTCTCCCTCTGGATCCAGTGAATTGTTCGGCATCATGTAATGTTCACATTTCAGAGACTCCTACCATTTTTTAAACAATAGATTACTCTTCATCCTTCAGCAGCACTGGCGTCAGGGGTGCTGGATCCCCCTGTAGTTCAAAATCCATGTACGACCCTTATGCCACCCAAAATTGTAGCAACAAAGGACAAACAGTTGATTCACACACACACACACACACACACAATGAGTTTGCTATCTACCAATTTGCATCTCTAACAGCATTAGCAACCTTAAGCTTTTTCCATGTGCTAATTTATGCTAACCAAGACATTCTTTGGAGATGGGGATGGAGTGTCTTTCCACGGAATTGTGTCTTGCCCCTCCAAAGAAGGCTGGCAGAGACGTGCCACCTTTCTCTGGAGCACGAGTGAGCAAGGTGCTATCCAAGATGATGAAGGTTCACCCAGCTTTACTCCTCCTTTGCTTTTGCCACCCAACACAGTGGTTTTGGGTAAGAGGGCACCTCCCATGTGCCACACTTTCTCCTTTTGCCCAGGGGTGCCTGGCCAAGCCCAAGAGGTGCTGGCAGTGTGCTACGTTGGCAGTGCCAAAGTGACCGAGCCTGGGGCTGATTCTTCCCTCCCGCTCTCTCACTTCCCCTGACTCACGGCATCTTCTCAGCATGCCCCAGCACCTTCTCTGGCTGCCATGTGAAGATATCATGCCAGGAGGTGGGGAGCGGTAGAAACCACATATAACCAAAACCATGTTGCTCTGCCATGTGCAGTTTATGGGAGAAGAGTATGTTAAAGTCTGTGAGTTCTTGCTATAAAGCGGCATTAAGAATACATAAGGCCATACCACGAGAAGATGAAGTAGCGTCTAACCAACACAGACCATGATTTAGGTCCAAGTGGGGATTCCTGAGTTTCCAAGGCCGGCCTCAAAATGGATTTAGAAAAAAGGAAAGATGCAAATGACACACATTAATTTTTTTAAAAAAAAATCACAAAGACCCTGATGCTAGGGAATGACTCTTGAAGGTCGGATATGAAAGGCATGGGAAAAGGAACAAGGCAGATGGGTTATATTAGCTAGCCAGAATGTTGAGTTTGTCTCATGGACAAATGTAAGTATTCTCAGAACAGGGCCTTGAGAAGTAGAGATGGGCACGACTCAAAAAAATAATTTTTCGTTTTTCATTTTTCGTTAAGGGGGTCCGTTTCGGTTCGTTTTCGTTTTTCGGGGGGGGGGTTGCCCATTTTTCGTTTTTGTTTTTGTTATGATACGAAACGGGAGAAAACAAAATGAAAACGAAAAATTTTCGTTTTCGTTAGCATTCTTTTCATTGTGATGTGTCTGCCGTAACGAAAACGAAAAACACGGCAAAATTTTTCGTTTCGTTTTCGTTTTCGTTTTGTTTTCTGGAAATTTTTCATTTTCGTTTTCGTTGCGTAACAAAAACGAAAACGAAAACGAAAATTTCGCTGAGTCGTGCCCATCTCTGTTGAGAAGTATCAGGCCTCTCTGTCTCCATCACTAGCACTCTGCCTTTCCAGAGAGACATCCTGACGGGAGGCACGTAAAGGCAAGGGCCATCCCCGATGGATGCTTGGCCTCCTCTCAGAGGCATCATTTCATGTTAGGTTCCATCTTTTGAAACACCACGAGCCCCTGCAGCTTCTGAGCCACCTGAGGTGAGCTTCTGCTGTACTCCGAGTCGGTCAGGCTGAGCCCTGGGTGGGCAAAGAGGACGAGAACTGGGCAAATAGGGTGAATTTGTACTTTGGAAGAGACGGGTGCAGGGAGTGCTTGCCTAGCTCTCTGACCAGATGAGACGAAGGTCTGAGCAAAGGAAACATAGGCACAGGGTGTCAGAAGTGGTTTTTAATTTTCCCAGGCAGCTCTAGCTACCTCTCCAGGCCTTTCCCCAGCCTGCCTCTGTGGGTGAGTAATGTTGAAGAGAAGAGCTAAGATGGGGTTAGGTCGGCCAAGGGCCATGTACGTGGAGCCAGTTTCTTCAGCATATTGTATTTTTCCATGTATAAGACACCCCCCAAAAGTATAAGATGGCTGCTTGCAGAGACAAGGTAAGGGTAGCGTTGCAACTGTACAGTTCTCTCCTCGTCTTACTTCCATGTATAAGATGACTCTCATTTTTTAAACATAAAAAATATAGTGCTACATGGAAAAATACTGCAACTCAAATTCAGAAAGTACATTTTTTGGACCACAGCTGCCGGGAATTCCCAGCCAGCTTGGTCATACATGCTGGTGGATTCTAGGAATTGTAGTCCCTAAGGCCGACATCCACTGTCAACACATGATTGTACGTGCCTCCTCCGTCTTTGGATCTGAGGGCTGCTTCACATTGATAGGAGCAGCCCAATGAAGAGGCACCACTCTTCTGCACATGTTATCTCTGTCCACGGGTGTGTGCCTATTCGTGGCATGTACAAAACGACGCATAACACAATTGTCTCGGCACGTCACTGCATCGCACAGCTGGGGAATGTGGTGTGTGGTGCAAAAAAAAAAAAAATTAGAACCCTGAGAATCTGAAACATGCGTTGCTGCTGCTGCTTTTGTTTCTAAATAAGCAACTCCTTTTAAACCCTAAGAGAGAATGTTTTAAAAGAAAGTCTAATCATTGTCTGGTGGGATCTGAGAACTGGGATTGGGCAGAGGTGGGATTCCAGATGTGCCATGGCATGGATTGTCAGTATGTTTAACAGGAGAATAAAGCATATGAAAGCAGTAAATGACAGAAGAGGCTCCTGCCATTTATTTTGGTCACAGAATGGGGCTAGATGTCAAGATATGTGCCAAACGGTGGTACAATCTTATCCCCATAGAGAAGTACAGTGAAACTTGGAACTGCAACCTCCTTTGAATGACTAGCATCCATGTTTTGGAGATTTTAAAAAATAAATAAGATGCCATTAATGAGATTTTAGCTCACTGTGAGTTCTGGCTCCAGAGTTGTACACAATCTGGATTCTCCCGTCCTCCTTCACTCCCAGCTGGGTCTGTTTTCAGTTCCAAATGTCCCCCTCCCCTGTCTCTACTTGCTGAGTGGAAACGGGCCAACCAGGAGCCATGATGTCCCTGCCGGGAATGTGAAACCAGATGCCCCTGCCTGGGTGTTCAGCCGAGGGGCTGTCACGGGTGAGCCTGAGCAAGAGAAACAGGTGCAGTGGAGTTTGTTGATGTTCAGAGTTTTAAGTCATTGGAAAATTCAGGGACTGACAGACCTGGGGTGGGGTGCAGCTGGAGCCCTAAGCAAACAGGTGCCCATGCCAGTGTGTGTGTGAATTGCTGGGAGGCTCAGGCCGAGGAGAAAGGGAGCCATGCTTGGCAATGAAAGCCTCTGAACAGGACCTGTTGTATGACACTGTACCTCAAGGGGGCGCTAGTACTCTTCAGGACATATAGGCTTGAGAGTTTTAAAACAATGTCTTGGACTCCCCCCATGGCTCCTTTTGTTTGCATCCTGTTCTTCTGTGATCGATAACCTTAAGGCAAAATAATTTGAAATACCAATTTTACGGGAGGTTCTGATGGCCCCTGCCTTGCTTTTCCCTTTTCCCTGGTTCCAGACCTGCTTGTTCATTAAAGCCAAGTGTAAAACTCCATGGACGTGGGATCACAAAGTCGGTCATGAGTGTAACAACAACAACAACAACAACAGAAGGTGGTTGTTGCAGCTAGATTAGCAGGAAGCAACATCTGGACTGCAACTCCCATCAGCCCAAAACAATATGTCCACTGGTGAGGCATCCTGGGAACTGTAGTCCAGCAATATGTAGGGGAGTCACATGTTCCCCATGCCTGTGTTGAGTCCATAAAGCTAGTCTGTGTGGCTGTAACGCGTACCATTTCTTACCCAATAAATGTTCTGATGAGAGAGAGTTCTATGTCTGCATGTTTATTGGATCCAATAAAGTAAGCAGAGAGGTTTTGACCACAAGGAGAGGAGCAAAACCCAACCCGGGAATTGGTGTTGGGGTTTTTTATAGATTCAGGATAGCCAGGGGAAAGGGGAAGGCTTAAGACAAGACAATGGGCTTCTGCACAGCAATCCAGGGGAGATAAAACATTTCCTAGGCCAGGATAGGTGAGACATTTAGGGATAACAATAGGTGAATAGGTGTGAGAGGGGATTAAAGGAAGCCCATCATCTGTGGGTGAATGTGACACCCAGACGTGAGGATTAGCTGCCAAGGTGAGCTTGCTTAATATATCACAGGAGACAATCAAGATAGGATAGAGGAGGGCTTTGGAATGCAAACATAACATACAAATCGAAGCAACAGGTGGTGTCTAGGCATACACAAAGGAAATGCAAACAGAGTCCAAATAGATCCCAAGTGGCTCAAACCAGTTTCTGGAGGGTTCAGGAAATAAGGATAATTAATGAGTCCATTCCAGGGTTGATCCTTCATCTGGGGTGTTGATGTTGGTGCTATGATGATGGTGCCTTTGTGCCAGGAGGAAAGCAACAGAAAAATGTTGGAATGGGGTTGAGGGGTGGAAAGAGGGTGGACACAGGACATGGGGGGCATATGTGGGTGAAAGCAGAGCAGGAATATGTAGACAGAATAAGTGGACTTCCCTTACGTGTGAGGAGTGTTCTTGTGCGATGATTTAACAGTTCCGGGGATCCCTTGGGGGGCATAGGGGTTAAATCTCCCATGCAGTGAAGCAGTGGGATCCAGGAAGCAAGCTGCTTTTGGAGTCTACAGCTGGCCCCTCTCTTCATTGCCCCCCTGTAGATTTTATGAATTGCAATCCGCTATAGGCTACTTGTACAAAGGAACCAGGTTCTGCTGCCACTCAAGTTGGGAGGCCTGGCTGTGCTCTTCTCTACAGGGAACCTGATGGATGGCTTATCAGTGGTTCTCCCACCTTTGAATTGGAGGAATGGATATTTTGAGGGCTTGGCAACAGTAAGTTGTGTGGGTTTGAGGCAGTGTTCAAAAGGTGATTCCCAACACCTGACCTAGGTGCACGGACAGGGTGGGTTTGTGGGCCTCGGAAAAGATGACGGACAAAGTTGAAGTAGTGACGGGATCCTTTGCAGTGATTCCTCAGCACTGATTTGGGGGTGGGGGGGGGCTACATCCAAAAAGTCTTTATCTGTACTTGTGCTTTTTTTTTGTTACGGACTTATACAGGCAGACAACCCTCAAAGTGGTGGTGGGGGGGACAAAGTCTCCTCACGCCCAGCAAACAATTTCTCATCCAAACAGCTTCGTCAGTGTGTGGGAAGTTAGTGGTGAGACCTCCATTTTATAGTTCACGTTGATTTCACATCACCCTGGTCTGAATAGGCTCATCAGTTGGACAAAGGTCTGATTAGGTCTGTTAGGTGGACAATGGCCTATGCTGGGCAGAGAATAGACTCACATTTTCATGCCAGAAACCCAACACACTGACCATTCCCCCCACCCCCCAGGAATATATCCTTATAAGAGCATGAGAGGATCCATGCTGGATCAGACCCAGCGCCTTGCCCACCCAGCCTTCTCTGCCACAGGAGCCAACCAAACCCTACCACCACCACCACCACCAAACACATACACGGGGAGTTGACAAGCAGAGCTTTCCATCTCTTGTGCACTTGCTGGGGCGGAGGTGAGGTGGCCCAGGTCATATCTGCTGAAGTGCCTGTGCAGTTAGCTTGGTCTGGGTCATGACTAGAAGGCAGAGAGGGGAAGGTGAGAAATTGCATGTTGACACCCGGAGCTTTTGTCCATCTCAGGGATCGGAGTCCTGTGGCTCTTCAGATACTTTTGAATTACAATCCCTATCATCCATGATCACTGTGTCTAGGATGGAGGGGGACGGCCGTCAAACAACACCTACAGCGTCCCCACCTTGGGTGGTGCATCTCCCATGGGCTTTCTGATCATGCATGTTGATCCCTCCGGGAGCTGACATGGCCCATGCTGTCCTGTGTCCTGTGTTATTTCTCCACAAGAGGTCCGGAAACAGAATTACCAAACTCAACACATGCGTTTTGCTGGGGAAGTAAACTTTTGTTTGTGTGTGTGTTTTGCAGTGCAAAGCACAAAAGGACAAGCTGGGAGTCTTGCAAGGAGGAGGAGAAAACAAAAACCGAGCACAGTCTCTGGCATGGAAGGATGAACCGAATCATTAAATCCCGAATGGTTCACTGATCTTGTGAATAGCCTTTACAGTACAGTATTTGGGATCAGACTCAGACTTTCATTACCTCGCCACTAGATGGCAACCAAACCTCAAAAATTCTCCAAAGGCAGACTCATTCCGAGACTTGGAAATTTGTCCACTCTTACATGGAGGAGGCTGTGTCTGTTGGATATTTGAGGAACGGGCCTCGTGGATCCAGACAGGATTGAGTGGACTGCCATCCAGAATCTGCATCTTTCAGACTTCCAAGATAAGTGCTACTAGAGTTATGCTGGTATGAGAAACAACCCCCCAACAGTAAAAGTAAGATGTGATTAGATTTACAAATCATTCAGGGAATACTCAGGGCGAGTATGGTCTGATTCACATAAAAAAGCAAAGTGTTCTGTTTATATACTGCCCCATACCACTACAAGTAGTCTCTGGGCGGTTTACAATTTTAATTACAGTGTGCAGGCTACACATTGCCCCCCCCAGCAAGCTGGGTACTCATTTTACCGACCTTGGAAGGATGGAAGGCTGAGTGAACCTTGAGCCTGCTACCAGGGATTGAATCCAGGTCATGAGCACAGTTTTACCTGCAGTACAGGCATTTAACCACTGTGCCACGAGGCGACATGATCTTCTGTTGAATATATTGGCATAAAAGTCCATGCAAATTAGCCCAACATTCCATCTCCTCTATCTGTAGTTCTGCCCTCCACTTCTGGGGCCTCCATTTTTTTTTAAATTGAATGAATTCACATCAGTTCAGACAGTGTGATTTCTTGAACCAGTTAAATGGCTGCCAGAAGCTGGATGTCTCAGATTCCTTGTTCAAGGTGGGGAGGAGCCAAGGGGCACATGTGATGGTGCTGGTCTCCTTTGCCTCCACCCCCCCCCCAGTGCCTTCATGCCAGCATTTCCATAGCTGGAAACCCTCAGTTGTGTTGGTGGTGATGAAAGCAAGTGAGGAGGAAACCAGCAGAGGGGAGGAAATTGACAATCTACCCTTGTTTGCAGCTTCTTAAGGTTGCTTTGCAGTTGCCATGCCTCCTGCAAATCTGAATGGCTGCAGCACAGCCACTTTAAGAAGGTTCTAAGAAGTTCAGATTGGCAATTTTCCCCTGTATTTTCTGCTGACATCTGTGTGATCCGCTAAAGCAAATTCACTTAGATACTGTATAGGAAAACCTTGGAGCCACTTGCGGATGAGACAGAAAGGCTCAAGGAGGCACCTGTGCTTTGCACTGAGGACAGATGGGAGAATATGTAGCCCATCCCATGTTCTTGGGTCCCAATTCCCATCAGCCAGCATTGCTCATGGCAAACTCTTGTGGGGGGATGCAGAAAGAGGTGTTGGGGGACTCATGTTCAACACCACAGCCACTGACCTGCAGGGTACCTCAGGGTACTGTCCTGCCTCTCGTGTTACTTAACATTTATATGAAACCACTGGGGGAAATTATTCAGAGTTTTGGGGTGAAGTGTCACCAGTATGCTGATGATACTCTACCTCTCATCATCTCCAGATTCCAAGGGTGCTATTTTGACTTTAGTGCTTAGCTTTGGTAATGAACTGGATGAGGAGGAGGAACAAACTGAAATGAAATCCAGGCAAGACAGAGATACTTCTGGTCAGTAAAAAAAGGGGATCAAAGGATAGGAATGCAACATGTCCTAGATGGGATTACACCCCCCCATTGAAAAAAAAAAAAGAGGTGTGTAGCTTGGAGGTGCTCCTGGACTCATCCTTGACCTTAGATGTCCAGGTCACAGTTATGACCAGGAGTGCATTTGCAAAATTAAAACTAGTACGCCAGTTACAGCCATTTCTTGAGAAATCTGCTCTGGCCACTGTGGCACATTCCCTAGTGAACTTCTGGCTGGACTACTGTAAAACACTCTATGTGGGGCTACCTATGGAAAGTCTCAGGAAACTTCAATGAGTCCAAAACGCAGCGGCCAGATTACTGTCGGGTGGGTTACAAAGATCACACTACACCCATACTAAAGCAGCTCCACTGGCTGTCAGTCACCTACCAGGCACAATTCAAGGTGCTGACCTTGACCTACCAAGCACAAAAGGCCTGGGTCCAAGCTAACTCAAAGATCAAATCTCGCAGTATGAAGCTGCTCAAGTGCTGAGGTCATCAGGAGAGGCCTTTCTCTCCATCCCACCACCTTCACAGGTGCATCTCAGAAGAACACATTCTTGGCTGCTGCGCCCAGACTCGGGAACTCCCTCCCACTGGAAACCAGGACAGCCCCATCTCTGCTGTCTTTCCAGAAACAGGCAAAGACCTTTCTCTTCAGGTAAGCTTTCCTGGAATGAGGGACTTCCAACTATATAACTTTATATGGATTGCCATACATGATTGCATTGATTGATTTCATAAAAACACCAGTGTTTTTCATGTTACTGTACTTCCCCTTTTCTTTTACTTTTGTGTGCTCTTTGTAGCTCTACTGTTACCTTTTAGTGTTCTAAGATGCCTCCTCTATTTCCCTGTTTTTAACTTGAATATGTCCTATATGTTCTGGGCTGTGTATTATCCCTCATTATTGTAAGCCACCTTGGGTCCTTTTCCAAGGAGAAAGGTGGGGTAAACATATTCTAAATAAACAAAATAAATAAATAAATATGCATTATGAAAGTACCACATTCCCTGACTTCTTTAGCTGATGGGACGGTGGTGGCCAGCGGCAGGGGGGGGGGCAGCGGCGGGGCAGCAGGCTGGCCAGCACCCTCTCTCCATTTTGGCGCCCTAGGCAACTGCCTAGTTCGCCTTAATGGACGCGCCGTCCCTGACTGCAGGCTGCCTTCTGTCTATCTCCCATTTTAATCTGAATATCATTGGTTCACTGTTCGACAAGCTTTCGAGCCTCTCTTCTCTCCAGTCCTCCTGATGACATCCCTGAGTGATGACTTTTATCTGGGTAGAACGGCGTCTTTAGGCTACACCCTTCTCCCCGCAGGTTTAAGGCGTTCTTTGTGCCTCTCCTGTAGAAAGGTAGTGCTTTTCCTGTGGTGGTTTTGTGCCAAAACTCAGCCCTGAAAGATGTCAAGAAGATGGGTGAAAGACCCTCTGAGCCAGGGCAGTGTGTGCTGCTGGGAACTGCCCTCAGATTCATTACACATTCAAAGGGAAGGGCTAGTCAGGCACGGAACCCAGCAACGAACCTTTTTGTTGTTGCGAAATAATTACATATTTTAAGCAGTAAGGCTGAGGGGAAAAGTAACTTTTTCACTTGAAAAAATCCTTCCTCACCAGGTCACCCTGGAGCAAGGTGTGGTGTGTGTGTGTGGGGGGGGGTCAAGTGTTCATCCTTGCATATCCTTTTTAAATATTGCATGCAACATTTTTAAAATTAGATTTGGACAGGACTTCAGCCCAAAGTTCTTCTCCTCTGCTGGGAGCAGAGTGAGAAAGGCCTGCTCCACCCGTCCGTAAGCCTCCGGATGAGATAGGGTGCACCTCCTACCATCCCCGCAGAGCAGGGGCCCTGCTGCCTGGGGACAATGGGGCCTGTAGTCCAACACATCTGGAGAGCCTCCGAATGGGAAAGCATGGATGTCAGGGACCGTCACTTCCAACCGGAGGAGAGGGGGCTAGAACCTGGTTCTTCCGAGCCTCTCTAGAACACGGCAGTAGTTTAGCTCTCAAGCCATGGCAGTGGAGGCCCAAAACGTCTGGAGGGGTTCACTAGGCTGAAAAAAAGCCACCCTAGTGCAATGAGACCAATGGGTGGCAGCTTTCCTGCTCAGAAATCACTGGGTTATCTGTACAGGAGTGAAGATTTGAGGGGCACATATTCCATTCCTCCCCTCTTGATTTGGGGGGGGGGGGTCCAAAAGGAAGTGAGGATGCCTCTGAAACCTCCCTGTTTGCTTGGAGTGTCTGGCCTGCTGTGTGTGTGTGTGTGTGTGTGTGTGTGTGCGCGCACGCACGCACACACACACACACACACACACACACACACACAAGCCCGCTCCCTCCTTGCTCAGCTTGGGCCTGAGTCACGCAGCCCCTCCTTGTCTAGAACACTCTGCTTTCTCTTCCTCCCTCCTCCCCCCTCCCTTGCCGCGGTTGCCTGGAGTGATTTTGCACACACCCCATCCATCCATCCCAGGGCTTCTCTCGCCCACCGCCCACCGCCGCGCTCAGCCAGTCTGTCACATCTTTAATCTTTCCGCGATCAGGAGCCTAATTAAATTAGCCAGCTTTGTTATACCTTCTTGTAATCTTATTGCTGGCAAATTGCAGCCTTCATAGAATCCCGGAGCAACCCCCCCCCCAGGGACTGGTTGGTTGCAGCCCACTGCTGATTGCATGGCTCACAGAGACTGCCATGCTCTCTCCCCCCACCCCACAGGCCCATTCCACCCCCCCTCTCCATCCCGCCCTCTCTCTCATAGGGTGGCCTGTGGGGAGGAGGGCAAAAAGTTACACCATTTCAAAAGGCAAAAGGTTGTTATGCTCACCAGGAAGCGTGTGTGTGTGTGGAGAAAAATAAAATTCACCCAAATATTTGTGTTTCTGTCTTTTCATCAGGATAAAGGCCAGTCCAGACAACG
>JAHTLZ010003468.1:10539859-10552375 GCA_023846285.1 Phrynocephalus versicolor | reverse complement strand
TAATAATAATAATAATAATAATAATAATAATAATAATAATAATAATAGTAGTAGTAGTAGTAGTAGTAGTAGTAGTAGTAGTAGTAGCTGTTTACAGTTTATTTATTTATTATTTATTTAATTATTGCTATTTACAGTTTATTTATTATTTATTTATTTAGATTTTTTAATTCTCTCTATTATTATTATTATTATTATTATTATTATTATTATTATTATTATTATTATTATTATTATTATTATTATTAAATTAACCAGTGTATTGTGGTGGTGGTGGTGGTGGTGGTGGTGATGATGATGAAGAAGAAGAAGAAGAAGAAGAGATAGAATAAAATATTTTAAATAAATAAATAATAAATTGTAAAAGGCAATAATAAATTACCAAAGTAAAAGGAGGGAAACTTCATTCTGCCTCTGTTGAAAGCACTGCATTGTCTTGATAGGTAAAATATGACTCATTAAAATGACTGAGAGCATGAAAATGTTTTAAAGATCGGCCCAAATGAGCACTGAGAATCTAATGGGCGCCAGGCTTCGAGAAGAGATTTATAATTGGGTCATCGGATGTGGAAATACTCCCTTTGGTTGCAACACACTTGACCTCTGACCACCCTGAAAATTGCCTCAGCGGAAAGCTGCAGCATTCAAGTAGTTCACATGAGGGGAAAACGCCCCAAGGGCCCTGGACCATGGCAGGCCTGAAATGTCAAGGCCTGTATCATAAGCACCCCCATTGGCCAACAATGGAAATTGGGGAGGTGTAGCCCCCAGCCTGATCTTGGCCACTGGGTTTTGAATGGCAGTCTCCGAACTGTCTCCAAGGACAGCTTTGATTATGAAGCATTACACAGGGTTCTAAACAGGACGTTAACCGGCCGGATAGCTCATGATGAGTTAGGCATCTGGCTGTGGGAGCCCAAGGTAAAGAGTGCCATTTCTCCCTGTGCCTCCTGAGAGGAGCCAGCCTGTGTGGCTTTAGGCCAGCTGCACGGTGCCAGGGCAACCCCCAGAAGGAAGGGATGGAAAACCGCTTTGGGGTATTCTCCACCTGGAGAACCACGGAAAAGGTTACCATGCATCTGAAGTGAACGGATGATCGATTATTTTTATTAATCAGGATGTTACCAGGCAGAAAATCCCTGCTGCCCAATGATATCTATCTCAGCGACGTCGGAACTGGTTTGGCTAGCCGAAGCTGGTAAAAAGTGCCCTGTTCCCCCGCACAGCAATGGATCACAATGGATTAAAGAGGAAGTACAATCCCAAGCAAAGTCAACCCACCCACCGCCACCACCACCTTCTGGATTCGAGGGGATCGACCACCTGCAGTTCTTCAGAACATGAGATAAGCTGATTTGTTGTTAAGGGATTACTGACTTCTGTACAGGTCTCCTGTCACTCCACCTGATGACAAGGGGAAGTAGAGAGGAGCCTTCTTCACAGTATTGTATTTTTGTAAACTCTTTGGCACACCTTAATGATCTTTGTTTTTCCCCAAGCCCTGAAACGGGAAGAGTCTCGGGCATGTCCCTAGGAAATCCGCAGACAGGCACAGCTGTGGTGGTGGTTTTGTGTGTGTGTGTGTGTGTGTGTGTGTGAAGAAAAAACATGCTGGGGCCAAGCACCTCTCTCTCTCTCTCTCTCTTTCCCTGCCCCTCCCTGCCCTTTCTGCATTATTCTCGACATGGCCTTGCCTCCCTTTTAACTGTGCTCCGTCTTGAAGAATTGATCTGTACACTCTTCAGCTTGATCAAAGGTTGACACACGGGTATGTGCTTAGCACTGCCCTGTCACCACCCGTTCTTTGCAGCTTCAATAATTCATCACAGGAGCCTGGAGGAACACTGCCGGGCAAAAAAAAAAAAAAAAAAGGAAAACCAATCCCCAAAACCGGAGCGGGCAAAGTGGAGACTCTGATCTGTTGCAGTCCAGCACAACGGAGAGTTGATACGTCTATAGCTCGCCTGTCAATTCATTAAAGCAGGTCCACCTTAATTGGGTTTTACACGCTGTGTTGCTTCTCCGACAGAGTTTCCCCCATCGCTCTTCACTTAAAAAACTCCCAGTCACTATCCTCCAGTAGTTCGTGAATATATTGGCAGCGTAAAATGCCAATTCCTGAAATACTTGGGTTTCTCTTATACCGCTACTGCACTTTAGATTTGAAACACCTTTTCCTTAAAGACAAATCGCCTTAAAAATCACTGTCCGCTTTTCAAATCGCTTTTTCAGAAGATCGCCCTTGGCCACGCCCATTTTTGACCACTGGGTCAGGTTTTCTTGCGACCACCACTGGGGGTGGTGTTTTTAAAAATCAGTTCCTGCACTCCCTTTTAAAGTGATTTAGTTGTATTTGCGGACATTCTGCGCCACCTGTTTTTGGTTTCTGCCGTTTCCCTGTCTCCCCCCCATTTCTGCCATTTTCCTGTCATAGCTTAAAGCCGCTTAGCCAAGTGCGAACGGGGAAGCCGATTGCTAAGCAACCACTGAAGTGCGGACTGCCGAACCGCTGAAGCGACCACATGACTGCGGGAGGAGATAAGGCAATGCAAAATAAAAAGCGGCTGCTCAAGGAAGTGCGGTAGCGGCCTAGGTTTAGGGCAGGGCTGGATGCTTTCAGAGGACCTAGGAGGATACAAGCGTTATGACTCCCAGAATGTGCTCCTGTGCCCTGCCCACTTGGTTTTAAGAAGTTTTTTTAAACTTGAAAAAGACCCATTCTGCCCTCTAGTGGCCAGAGTTTTTTAATATACATTTTTAAAAAATTGTTTGTACAAATGGTAAAGGTACTGGGGGCACTGGGGATAGTTGTGTCTCAGGTCCTCTGGAGGGCACAAAGGGGCCTTTTTGAGTAAAACTGTTTCCTAAAAAAATTAAATTGGGAGATGAAGTGCTGGCGGGGGGGGGACAAAGGGGTACTGGAAGGAGGTGGCATGTGGCCCATAAGCATACTGTGCCCACCTCTGGTTAAGGTAATAAAGTTCATGACGGGTTTGTTATGGAACAAGGATAGGCTTTTGAAGTTCTTTTTTCTGTGGTGGTGGTGATGGGGGAGGAGGGTAACTCAGATATGGGCCATATGGTTCCCCACAAAGTTACATTTGATTTTCACAAAACAAATCAAGGGGTCAGAAAATGTGGCCAGTTTGACCCCTCTGCCCCCAGGGGCTTTAAGGGGATCCCCCCAGTTTTGATTTTTTTCATGCAGCTGGAAGTGTTGGAGGTGATGTGGGATGTGAGAGGCACATACAGCTTTGGAGGTGTACAACGTCCCCATACCCCCATGAATACAGAGGGAACCTAGGCTGAAATGAAATGGTGAAAAGGCTATGCAAAAATTAGCATTTTTTGATTTGTACAGTACAGTATGTGAAAAATGTTATATGACTATGTAAACTCACTGAAGGAGAAATTTGAGAAGCACAGTTCAGTAAGTAATGCATATTTTGTGAGCATCTCTAAACATCTGTACATAAGAATAATCACCCCTAAGTACCATGGAGGTGAGGCGGGGATTTTTTCTTCTTCTTTGGTGTGTGAGTGGAGCAGGCAGATGCCTGAAAGGGAGAAGAGGTGGTCCATCACTGCAGGTCTTATACTTCCTATGGCCACTTTTGTCCCTTAATTTTCAGAATGTCTTTCTGCCTCTCCATCAGTTTGTACGTCAGCCTGCCTCATGGTTTGTCAGTCTGTCCCTCTGTCTGTCTGTCTCTCCTTCTGTCCATCAGTCCTTATGTCCACGAGTTCATCCATCCATCTGACTGCTTGGTCTTGAGTTGGTCTGTCCAGCTCTTCTTCTATTCCATCTTCTGTCCTTCCATCGGTCAGTAGGTCAGTCGGTCCATCCTTCCATCTCTCTGTCCGTGGGCCTATCTATCCACTCATGCACCTGTCCATTTGTCCATCTATCTGTCTTTGTTTTGACTGTTTGTCCCCAGATGGTGGTGTCCAGGGGACTCTGCAAATTCACAAGGAGGCTCTGTTCTGGAGGTGGCAGAGGAATGGATGCTGTTTCCTTGGGCCACGGAGTCAGTTTGGTGGCTGACTCTGCAAGGGCTCTCACAGTTCTCATTAATCCACCTGGCTTGTGCATTCCTGGGAGACCTGCAGTGAGAGCTCCCTGGACTGGGCTTTATATCTATTCACTTATTTTGGTTAGTTTGGGAGCTAAAATTGCTTTTTTGACTGGAGGCAGCGTGCTGCTTGCTTATGCATTTGTGTCCACAAATGGGGTCCCCCAATAATTCAGTTAGTGCAAATGCCCAATCGAACTCTTTCGCGCCAGACTAATCCATTTCAAATGGCTATAATCCCTTACTTGCAAGTACAAATCTCATTCTGCACATAAAATCTATATATTTACACAATGTTTGTCATGTTCTTCTGCACCAAAAAGAGAGAGAAAGTGTAGCCAGGTGAGAGGCTTTTCTTCTCCTGACAATCCAAGGATCAAAACCTGAGTCTAAGGCACCATTGCATGTGTGGTCACAGAGTGGCCACAAGTGATGTCCTGGAGCAAGCCCTTGTGTGACCTTTTAAAAGAACTCATGCGTGTGTGAGAAAGGGAGTGAGGGAGACAAGGCGTATTTTCAGTGTTACCTGCTCCGAACCAGATATGGTGGGCACAAATTGTGTCAGAACTCCAAATTTTTATTTTATTTTATTTTATTTCATAGATGCTTAGATGTTCTCCAGAAATCTCTGAAGAAAAGAAGTCCAGTTGCCATGACTCAACTTCCAGATAAACTCACCTGGCTGACTCAGAATCTTCACAGACATTCTCCATCAGCTGGCTAGGGGTCCACTCCTGTGGACTACCTTTTGGCCAGCCTTCCATTAAATTATTTATAGTACCTAAGGAGAAGAGAAACGGGTAAGACATTTATTCAGAGACATTTTTTCTCATGTCACATTCACTCTGTCAGTTCACATTTGATATTCCTTCTATGTATTTAAATGTCTGGTCATCAAATAGTTTGGCTCTTCCCATGGCCAGCCACACAAATTAGGTGGTACTCAAATCTTTGCATTGCCCTTGAAATTTTTCTTTGTGTATTTGGGAACTTGCAAAACCCTGCCTTTGCCTTTGAACCATTTCCAGATTTTATTTATTTATTTATTTATTCTTGTATTTATATCCCGCTTATCTACTACATGTAGTACTCTAAGCGGCTAACAAAGCAATAAATGCCAAATCAACAACAATAGAATAGATCAAATACAGCAAAGTCAACATAGAACAATAAGACAACAAACATATAAAATCCTCCTGCATCCCAGCATGCGGAGGGACAGATCCTAGCAAAATTAAAATTAGACACACCGAGTAGGCAGACTAATTTAAAAGCGATGGCGGAAAAAAAAAAAAGAAGAGATCTTGGCTAAAAGTGCTGTTTTGCTGGCATAACCTAATTGGGGAAATATTGGTGGCAAATAGCCACCAGTTAAGAGGTCAGTGTCGACATTTGCTGTCGCGCACCCGGTTCTGGGATAGGACCAAAGCAGCGAACGTCTAACATAGCTTCATGATTTGTGGCAATCTGCCAGTAGTTTCTGGGTCAACTGGCTTCCACCACCAGGCATGATATAGGATTTTAGTCACTAGCCACTAGTAATTGCTAACACCTTAGTCATTACATTTAGAACACTAAAAGTAGTGGCCACAGGAGTTCCTCTGCATGGAGAGGGTGTGCGTGGGGGGGTTAGACTGGATGTCCTTAGAGGCCCCTTCCAACATCACTATTCTGTGGTTGTACGAAATAAACCAAGTTTCAGTAATCTGTATCTCAAGAAGATATAGCTGAGTGGCAGCAGAATATGAGAGACTGATAGAGTATCACTGCAGATGATATTCAAGTACAGTCCTCCTTGACACTAACTTGTTGACCCTGTTGGTTAGGTCGGATGTGATCTGTAGATTCTCTATCCCTGGTGTAGAAGGTCCCAGTTTTAAAATGTACACTAGTTCAAAAACATCTCAGAACTGGGAAAAACAACGCTTTGGATTATAACTGTCAGTGTAAAGCATAGAAACACCTTCAAATAAAGAGCTAAAATCAAATTATTATTTTAAGGAGAAAGGCAGGAATAAAAGTAACCCTAGGGTGAGATGGGCGGTATAAAAGTCAAAAATAAATCTTTAAATAAATAAATAAATAAATGGGGGTGAGGAGGCTAGGGAAAGAACAGAAATATCAGTTTCATTTTTAAAAGTGTACTTAAAATAATTCAAGCATAAAATCAGATGAAATATGACCAAATTTTGCCTTCCATATTCCATATAGTCCAACACCGAAAAAGATTTAAGGCCCTCAGTTCGCTAATCAACAGAGGATACCCATTTGTTCTTCCAGGGTCACAGAATTAATCGTTTAGCCCTTCTAAGGCTACAGACTCACAGAGAATCTATTTCCTTTGACCATTAGTTAATTTCCGTGAGGCAGTTTAGTAAAATATATGCTCTAGCTGCCTCATAGCGAACTGCTGGGCACGTCAGTGGTTTAGGTAGCATTGAGCCAGAGCCAGGGAGTTCATTGTCCCCATGGGGCCCCTTTGACAGGGGGCTGACTTGATGAGCCATAAAGTGTTGAAATCTCTGGGAGTTCATACAAACAGCGGAACAAGGGCGAGTGTAAAAAAAACCCACACAGATCACAAATAGAGTCTCCCTTGGACTTGTGGATACCAGCAGATGAAATGATAGTTATCAAGTCATGATAAAACTTTAAAAATGTTTACTGTATACCACATTGAAAAAATAAGTATAGCAATAGTACTTGAACATGTTAATTGGTATAAATATGTGCTTGACAGACTTACTGTATATTTTCATAGACATGTCTTTAAATTATTTATTTATTTCATTAGCTTTAAATACAGTGCCAAGGAATAGGGTAAATGGGTTGTGCCGTACTTTCCCAAGCTCTCTCTAAGGTTGCACAGTTGCCTTATCATCATGCGCCTTGTGGCGCAGTGGTTAAACTGCTGGTACTGCAGCCGTAACCGTGCTCACAACCTGGGGTTCAATCTCAGGTAATCAGCTCCAGGTTCACTCAGCCTTCTATCCTTCCGAGGTTGGTAAAATGAGTACTCAACTTGCTTGGGGGTGGGGGAGGCAATGCGTGGCCTGCATAAATAAATTGGAAACTGCCCAGAGAGTGCTTTAAGCGCTTTGCGGCGGTATAGAAGCAGAACACTTTAGATTTATTCCTGACATACTGCACCATTAATGCAATACACTATTCTGGTTAGTTCACAAGAACGCAATTGATAGAGAGCAGCATACTAATACGGTAGCAGAGAGCAGACAGCACAGGCCATGCTATGGATTCTTCTTCATAGCACAATCTCTGGTTCTGGTAATACCTGTGAAAATGATTTTTTTCCCTGGGTTTTTTTATTTTAATATTTTTTCTATTTTCAAATGTGGGTAAGTGAATCAGTGGATACAGGGTCTAACTGTATAGACATGCTGGGTTACACAATTATATGATTCCTTTCAGCCCTGCCATTCGATGATGATGATGATGATGATGATGATGATGATGATGATTGATGATTTAAAAAACACTGCCCCTCAATATCCCTAGAAATCTGTTTAGTCTTGGTAGAATTTCACTTCTGGGGCCTTTTTTTAAAAAGGAATATTTAATGGACTGATTGAAAACTTCATAGAAGGTCCTCGACACAAAAATTGCTGTATGGGAAAGTAAATCTTCATCCCCAGGAGGCAAAGGGGAGGGAATAATGTGGGTGAAATCCTGCTGCAGAGCTCTGTGTACACAGCAAGAAGTGGTGGCCGAGTTACTGGGCAGAAGAGGGCTTCACCAAGGCCTTCTGTGTGCACACTGTTCACTTCAACGGATGCTGCCTCTGTAGTGCAGGTTGATTGGGTGTAACACTTGGTACGGTGATGATAGTGTAAGTTTATGTAAAGTTTTCAACCTTTGGTTCCTGGGGTGGGGGTGGGGGTGGGAGGAAGAATACGAAAGTCACACTAATGATATCAGATCATCCTTAGCATCTTCTGGAAGTTGAGAAAAGATCACAGCGGATAAAAATCAATTACAGCGGTACCCCGACTTAAGAGCAGCTCGACTTAAGAGCATAAAACTGTTGGTTTTTAAACTGCCACCTTACAAATTTTAGATATGGTCTGCTTGACTTACAAATACTTTTTTCATTTTTTTATTTTTAAAATTATTTTTTCAATTTTTTAGATAGATACCCCGACTTAAGAGTAGTTCGACTTAAGAGCATGCATTCAGAATGGATTAAATTCGTAAGTTGAGGTACCACTGTATTTTTTTTAAAAAATCAAATTGATTTAAACTGTGATTTAAACCACCGTTTAAATTTTAAAAATAAATGGAAAAATTTAGATGTTAAAAAAACTAATTTTAAAAAAAAATCAAACTCACCCTGGAAAAGATTCCAAAATGATCAGTGATGTGCTGGGAGGGAAACTCAGCCTAGATGGGTTGTAGGTCTTACATTTGCTGCCCTGCCAAGGCGACGTCCTCCTATCTCGGGATGGATCTGCCAGCCACCTATTGGTAAGCCGGATGATCAGGGAAATATCATCTGTTCCCTCTTCCTTTTCATCGTGGAGAAAAACTGGCCTTTAAGCCCCTCAAGGTTTGCACCCCTTGCTGTAAACAGACCATGAAGCGGTGTGCCCTACATAGCTATATGCCCCAGAACAGATGGCAGAGCCAGATATCAGATGCATAGGGGAAGCTGAGCTTGCCTCCTTCCACCACCACCACCACCACCACCAAAAACAACAACAGCAACCATTATATAACTTTAAGGGGTATGGTTGGATGCAGACTTGGAATATGGGATACTGACTCAGAGACAGGGGATGGTCCTTCTATGGAGCCGCGGGGCCTGCCCCTGTTTCCTTGCCCACTCAGTGGCTTCTCCAATTTTGCTTTTGCAAAAAAACATGCAGGAGAGACCTTGCTGCGTGTGACGTCCCACAGTCTCCATTCACACTTTCTATTTGCAGCTCAATATAATCTCTGCATCAGCTCACGCTAGGCAGTAGTCCTGGAGCTATCATGAACCCCACTGAGGGAAAGGGGAAAAAAACCACACAGATGCATCACAAACAGTGACAGTTGTATGTTTTCGCATCCAGGCAAGAACCCCTGACAAAGTGCAGGTGAACCTTCGAAGACAGATGCTTGTAGGAAACTTATTTCGGGCTGTGGCCGGAGAGGGAGATGTCTTTCATCGCTGTGGAGAACGACGTCTGTTAACCAGTAGCACAGCTACCATGGGTGGGAAATGAAGCAATCTAGGTGGAGCTCATGGTATTCATAATACAATAATGGTTAGATATTGCTTTCTCTCTCAGTCCTCCTGTCCTCCTAAAAGGGTGTTGTGCCATATTGTACCAAACATCTATGCCAGTGAGGGCAAACCTTTTAGAGACCGAGTGCCCAAACTGTGCTTGAAAACCCACTAATTTTTTGCAAAGGGCCAATACAGCAATTTAACCTGAATACAGGTGGCTGTGAAGGGGCCATGTCAGGTGCCCACAGAAAGGGCTCCTCTGAGTGCCACCTTTGGCACCCGTGTCATAGGCTCACCAACACTGGTCTATGCTGTGGGATCAACCATGTATTTCACCAAAAACCCATTGGCTCTGCCTATCAGGTTGTCATAAACGTAAGAACAGAATGCCTATCAACATGTCTGTGAAGATTCTCAGTCATCCAGGTGAGTTTATCTGGAAGTTGAGTCATGGCTACTGGACTTCTTTTTCTTGAGAGATTCAAACATTTTGCTGGTCATCCAAACAGCTTCATCAGTCTGAATACAGCTATCATCATATACATATCCTTGGGAAAAAGAACAGTTTTGTCTCTATCATGGTGGATCCTGAGTTTTATTTGACAGAATGCTGAGGCGTAATAGGCAGAACGTTGAGAACTGGGGTGGGGTGGAATACCACAGAGTTCTCAGCTGCACATGGAAAACATGGAGTTTCTGAGCGCTTCTAAGCCAGGTATGATCTGTGAGCCTAACTTTCATCAACAGGTTTTGTGAGGATAAGTGAAGGGAAAGATATGTTCTACCCTAAGTTCCTTAGAGAAACAGGGTGGAATTAAAATGAAGTGACAGATAGATAGCTAGATAGCCAACCAGGCAGGCAGGCAGGCTGACTGACTGACTGATTGATTGATTCAAACAATAGCATGCAGTTGTGGCTGATCAAGGCAAATAAAATGCTAAACTGGGTTGGTTATTTAAAATGCACCACAATAGGTTTTTGTCCCAGTAGAAAGTACTGGCTGAGAATGTCTTCCATCTGCTTCTTCTTTGACGGCATGCTTGCATGCTCTGAACTCAAAGCGTGGTTATCAATTTTGTGAGCACAGGCTGGGGGATAAGATGGTTGCCAAAACACCATCCGTGTCTTCCTAGAGGGAGTTCAGAGGAGTCAACCTTGAAAGTGACAATTCTAGAAAGACTGTGTCTTTGCATGTCACCAAAGTGCCAGATCAGCAAGAGATGAGTTGAACTTTCTGTATACATCAAGCCTCAACCTGTCAAAAAGGTGCACATTGAATGGTCCATCATTTTCACCAGATCCCTTTCAGCGTTTGCACCTGGTTTTCTCCCAGCTGTACTGTATCCTGTTTTATTATTGCTTAAGAACTCTTTTGTATTTTATTTTATTTTTCATTAAGCTGCCCAGAGAACTCCAGTTATTGGGAGGTCCAGAAGTGAAATAAGTCCAATAAAATGAGGGGGAAATTTTCCTATAGTATTATTCAGTGCAAGGAAAAAGCACTTATGCCTTTGCCTCACTTTCCGATCAAGCTTGGATTGGATCTGCGTGGAGCGTTTGTAAACACGCACATTTCAACGGGCATGGACGCTTTCAGAAAAATTGATGCCTACCAACTGAAAACATTTTGGAACTGCTGAAAGAGAGGGAAAGAAAGGGATAATTTCAAGGAAAGAGGCATGGTTCTCTGGCTGTTCAAAAACCCCTCCAATCTGCCCTCAAAATTAGCATTACACAGGCATTCATTTCTGCAGGAGCTTAATGGCAAGACACATGCTTGGCATGCAGAAGGCTGCAGGATCAGTCCCTGGCCAGGGATAAAGAAGAGCCCTGCCTGGAATCTGAACACCCACTGCCATGTTGTCCATGCTGACAACCCTGGGCCAGGTAGACTCAGCATCTAGCGGCTTACTGTATCCCCGCGACTGTCAGTCATCCCAGCAAATGGCAGGGAATGCAGTCCATCCATTCATATGCAGGGCTGGAATCCATGCAAACTTTTATGATTCTTTACACTTTTTGTTTTTTTGAAGTCCAACACATATCCTGGATTGAGTATCTATGTCTATAGAAATCAGCAAACAACTTGAATATACTCCGTTATACACTATAGTCAACACCAGGGGAGTTTTTGACCAAGGAGATTCTTCGGCATTTGTGTGAAAACGAAGAATTTATTCAAATTGTTATGGAGGAGGAAAAGGATGAAGGGGAAAAGTTATAATACTACTTGGATGGAGTGCATTCCTACACATGGATTACGAGGCATATAAACAATGCCTAGTCTATGCAAGATTCTGCTTGTCTAATTTGGCATTGTCTTGGCAAAATTACACAC
The DNA here is from genome assembly GCA_023846285.1 of Phrynocephalus versicolor. Taxonomy (NCBI): domain Eukaryota; kingdom Metazoa; phylum Chordata; class Lepidosauria; order Squamata; family Agamidae; genus Phrynocephalus; species Phrynocephalus versicolor. Next base: position 10,540,733 of record JAHTLZ010003468.1, on the reverse strand, counting down.
TAAATCCACATAAATAGATCTACAATGTATAACACTATCTCTCAACAAATGTAACATTGTATAATTCATTCCACCGAAACAATGGCTGAGGAAGAACCATGTTCATCAATCATTATCCCTCATGAATTTTTCAGTTAAATAGAAGGACGCATCCTATTATTAAAAATATTCACATTGGCTCAAAGTTGCTGGGTCCCATCATGGTTATGCTTATTGTGCTGTTTGTATTATTCAGAATCATATTGCCCGCCAACATGACTCATTTTTTCTATTACAGTATATATTTTAGGATATATATATATATATATATATGCATCTTAGGGTGGATTCGGGTTTCTTCCCGTGTAGAAATCTGGTTACTTTGGCGACGTTTCGACGAGGTCTCACTCATCATCTTCAGGCTGGTTTTCTGGCTTCTTTCTTCTTGAAGCAAACTAGCCCTGGTCAACAGACGAGCCTCTGTCACAAAGACTGACACCAGGTCCAAGAGGACACAAGATGCCACCACCTTCCAACCACACCAAACACAAACCCAGACCCTTCCCACAGATGAAATGAAACCACCATCCAAGAACCAGACCACGACTGCACCATCTACTGCTGCACCCCACTCCAGTCACCACATGGAGCATACTTATACACACCAAAAAAACATTGGGAGACCACAGACACGTAGCCAGACTAAAATGAATTCACAAGACATAGGACACCACTCCACCAAAGCCCAGGATGCTTCCAGAACACCCATCACCAGGGTCGTTAAGAAACAAAAGGCTGATGGACACACAGGATGTCTCCAAACAGCCATCCAACCCACCAGCAGTTAATCCCTTAACGATCGCCTTAGCAACCAGAAGATCACAAAAGAACAAAC
>JAHTLZ010003468.1:10511209-10532885 GCA_023846285.1 Phrynocephalus versicolor | reverse complement strand
ACACACACACACACACACACACACACACACACACACACACACACACAGCTGGCTTTTCTTGATGCTGCCCAGGGACTTTTATGAGCAAGACAACCTGAATGAGGTATAAAGGGCTTGCTCTCAGCTCACATCTCAAAATCCCCAATGCAACGGGCAAGTGATGGTCTGGTGTCTGCTCTGATGGGAGTCTTTGTGTCTCTTTCTAGGACAGGGGGCTATTTTGGTGTGGGGGAAAGGCACAACTGGTCCCCTTTATTCTGATCCAAACCTATGCATGGACTTGGGCACATACACAAATGCCAAAGGAGGCATTTATTCACGCTTTCCTGATTAAAATAAACAGCCTCATAGCTGTTTATTTTAGTCATCCCTACCCCTGGTTGCTTTGTCCCTTGTTGACAAGGATGAAAATAAATTTCTGTGCTGCCAATGGAAATGGAAAGACTGAGCACGTAAGAAGAGGTCTGTTTGGCAGCACCCAAGAACCCAACAGAGTATTTATTTATTTATTTATTTATTTATTTATTTATTTATTTATTTATTTATACACCGCCCCATCTTCCGAGGCAGAACTCGGGGCGGTGTACACTTAAAAAGGATAAAAACAAACAACAAACAGACATAAAAATCAGAGGCACCGGTAAAAAGTGGGAGGGTACAAGTTTTCAAGGCTTTTTTAAAGGCGGGCAGGGACGCTTCAAGGCGCAGCTCACTAGGTAGCTGGTTCCACAGAGTAGGGGCCACCACAGAGAAGGCGCGGTTACGCGTGAGCAACTTCCACACCTTTCTGGGTGTGGCCACCCTAAGTGAGCGCGCCTGCGCCATTCTCGTGGATCTGGACCCAGTCGACCTCTGAGAGATACCCTCCGACAGGTACTCTGGTCCCAAGCCGTGGAGGGCTTTGAAAGTCAAAACTAGGACCTTGAACCTTATCCGGTGGACAACAGATAGCCAATGCAGGCGAGCCGCATTCTGCACCCACTGGAGCCTCCGGACAAGGGTCAAGGGCAACCCCACGTAGAGTGCATTGTAGTAGTCGATCCTCGAAATCATGAGGGCCTGCACAACTGTCCTCAGGGAGGACTCATCGAGGTACTGTCGGATCTGGGCGATCCTGCAGAGATGGATAAAAGCGGCCCTGGAGACCGCCGTCACCTGGGCTTCCAGGGAAAGGGCTGAATCCAAGATCACGCCCAGATTCCTGGCCCTGTCTGTAGGCTGGAGGGAAACACCCCCCAGCATAGGGAGGGGGCCACTGTACCCAGATGAGGGTGCCTTGAAGAACAGAACCTCTGTCTTCTCCGGGTTCAGCTTGGAGCCGGTTGGTCCTGGTCCATTCCAAGACCGCCTCCAGGCACAGGTCGAGGGAGCGTACTGCCTTCTCTGCAGCAGAAGAAAAGGAGAGATAGAGCTGCGTGTCATCAGCATACTGATGACAGCGAACTCCAAATCTCCTGATGACCTCCGCCAGCGGCCTCATGTAAACGTTGAACAGCATGGGTGATATTGCCGACCCCTGGGTCACCCCACAAGGGAGAGTCCAAGGAGCCGACAAATCGTCACCCAGCTGAACCCGCTGAGACCGGCCGCCAAGGAAGGAACAGAGCCAGGACAATGTGCGGCCCCCAATTCCCGCCTCAGCAAGCCGGGCCAGCAGGTTACCGTGGTCGGCGGTATCAAAGGCAGCTGACAGATCAAGGAGTACCAACAGGGAGGAGCACCCCCTGTCAGCCTCCCTGAGGAGGTCATCCTGCAAAGTGACCAGGGCAGTCTCGGTCCCCCGAAGTGGCCTGAACCCAGACTGGAAGGGATCCAGGAAGCGATTTTCCTCCAGGTAGAACTGAAGCTGGACAGCGGCCACCTTCTCAACCTCCTTCCCCAGGAAGGGAACAATGGCAATCGAATGATAGCTGGACAAGTTGTCCGACGCCATGACGGGCTTTTTCAATGTGGGCTTCACCATGGTCTCCTTCAAACAGGAAGGGAATATTCCCTCCCTAAAGGAGGCTGAGGCAATAGCCGAAACCCACTCCGGCATGATCCCTCCAGCCGATTTAACAAGCCAAGCTGAGCAAGGGTCAAAAGGGGTAGCTGCCGGCCGGCAATAAGCCATAACTCTGGAGGCCTCCGCTCGAAACACCGGCCCAAACTCCACCGGGCAAGGGGACAGAGGCGGTGAGACCCCAGGGACATCGGAGGATGGACTAGAGCAACCGGGGGGCAGATCGGAACGGATGCCCTCAATTTTTGATCTAAAATGGGCTGCAAATTGCTGACTAGTGAACTCACTAGGAGGAGGCCCCAGCTGACCAGGATTGGAGAGGTCTCGAACCACCCAGAACAGCTCCGCCTGGCGGTTCAAGGCCTCGCCAATTCTCAGGGAAACATAGGATGTTCTAGCGTCCCTGATCGCGTGAACATAGCGGCCGGTCAGCTGCTGAAGTGCAGCCCTACTCACTTCCGTCTGATCTGTCCTCCAAATGAGTAGCTGGCAAATTTTCCAAAATGCATTTTGCTTCTTCTTAGACGAGTCTCTTGTCCTCCCTACCCTCATAACTCAAAATCTTTCTTGATTCTGAGCACTGCTACCAAGTTATATTCAACAAGCACAGATGCACGCACAACTGTACACTTGTGCAGTTGTGTGTGTATGCACCCCACCCACCCATATACGCTCTGTACCAATCTCTCCCAACCTGGGACCTGCCAGATGTGTTGTTATTGCTGTCCATAAGCAGTCCAATGCATCTGGAAGGCACCCAACTGTAAAGGTTGATACAGTATATACTTTTAATAATAATGATCAGTACCATCAAGTTAATTCTGATTTTGGCTACCCTTTTCGGGGTATTCAAAGTAGAGAGAACTCAGAAGTGGTTTACCATTCTCCCTTTCTGGGAGTGCTGTGGGACTGTGTAGGTTGCCCAAGGCCACACAGGCTGGCTGTACTCACAGGAGGCACAGTGGGGAATCAAACCCCCCAACCAGACAACTGAACTGCTGATACCTAACTTGGTTATTTCACGTCCCTCTCCTACCTCTCTGTGGCCCCGCTGGAGACTAGTTACGGTCTTCGAAACCTCACGTACCTGTGAGTTGAATTCGAAGTGGCTGCGACCACGCCCCCTGAAGCGCGCCATGAGCGGGGTTAGTGATTCCCCTCTCAAACGGCTGGAATCTCCTCAATGCGCTTCTCGATTCGCGTTGAGGGGACGTCTGATTTCAACGAATTCGGATCGCAGATTCATTTTTCCCACTTTGTGATTCCTAACTGCTTCTCTGGTGCATCGGTGAACCAGATAATCGATTATCTGGTTATCCGAATTTTTCTTTCAGGCGTTTCGGCGCAAACCTTATGGTAAATGTTTCCCTGCCGCCATTTCGATGTGAATAGAGGAAGTGAGGAAGGGCACAAATCGAATCCAACCATGCAGCCCGTGAGTACTCGGAAACAGGTGTGGCACCGGATTCAAATCACGTGATGAAAACCGGAGTCAAACTGAATGCTACCGAACCGCGCCACGAGACGGGACGTGAAATAACCGCCTAAGTCACAGAGCTATCTAGGCAGAGAGATGCATACTTAAGCAGGGGTGGGGATTCAGCTCTATACAGCCCTTGCCTGTGGGCTCTTTCTCATCTCCTAGGTTCATGCAGAGCTTTTCTGTTCTCAGGGGGAGCTAACGTTTTGTTGGCCAGAGTGACTCCCTCCTCCTCCTCCTCCTCCTCTTCCCTTCTTGCTTTCTTGATCCTGGTCCTACTCCACTCACCAGGAGAGGCCTTTCTCTCCATCCTGCCACCTTCGCAGGTGTGTCTCAGAAGAACACATGAAAGGGCCTTCTCGGCTGCTGTGCCCAGACTTTGGAACTCCCTCCCACTAGAGGCCAGGACTGCCCCATCTCTGCTGTCCTTCCAGAAGCAGGCAAAGACCTTCCTTTTCAGGCAAACTTTCCCTGAATGATGAACTACTTATTATTTCTTTTTATGAATCCATATGATCACATAGGCTTGTATTTATAACCACTTATAACCTTGTGTGATTGTACTGATATTATTTTTTCAATGTTAGTTTCTCTCACTTATAGCTTTTACATGCTATTTTACTTCTCCTTTTAACTGCTTGCATTCTCTTGTAGCTTTGATTGGAATGTTGTCTTTTAATGCTGTAAGATGTCCCTCAATTCCCTGTTCTCAATACTTAAACATTTCTTAATTGTACTGGGCAGTAGATTGTCCCTCATTAAAGGGATTAATGAAGCCCTCATTAGTGTAAGTCTATCACACGCACACTAAATGCGCATGTTGATTTGATGTATACTTTCTCCAAGACTGGTCATGTGACATTTGATGCGAACTTTCCATCCCCACGGTAGCATTTTTAATGCTCTATTTATGCATCCCCATGGGCCAAAAGCGCATCAAATTGCTGTTTTGAAACACTAGCATGCCAGGTTTCTAGTTTGACTGTTGGAAGACACGGCGAACGGGTTTTTTTCCCCTGTACCAGTAAAGTGGTCCCCCGCCCATTCATGGTTCACATACTGCGGTCCCATGATATAGCCCGGAAAGGGCTTGAGGGAAGGGGGAAGATTTGGGGGCTTTTTAAATCTTCCCCCCTTTCCCCAAGCCCCCAGCTCCAGCTGATTGGCGCTGCTGTGGGGAAACAAAAGTTTTTTCTCCCTCACCCTAGCGACAATCAGCTGGAGCCTGGGGCTTGCCTCTGGAGGTATCGCAGGCTGCTTCTCCCCACCCCCTAGGGGTGCTGGCAAGCAGCACACAATGCCAAAAGGGCTTTCAGCCGCAGAGCCGAGCGCTCAGCTCCACGGCGGAGAGCCCTTTTTAAACATCACACACCGCTCCCCTGCACCCCCTGGAGGTGCAGGTGAACGGCACGCAATGTTTAAAATTGTGCCTCCCCCACGGCCTGCATGCGTGTCGGGTGGGTCCCTAAGCCCCGAGATAGGCGGGGGCTTACTGTAATCCACATTTTATCTTAAAGAGCAAATAAATTTAAGAAAATATCAATAAATTGAACAGAATAACAAAAAATGTGCACCAACAGCGCCCCCACTTACTTTTGCTGTGCACTTCAATTCTCCGAAAACACAGATAAAAAAAATTACTACTGGAGGGGCTAGGATCAGGAAAATGTGGTGGGTCGCACTTCAGGAGGTGTGGCAGAGGCATGTATTGTTTTGAAGCGCATCACGGTGTGGACCAGTACTCCAGATGTGAATTTAAAAAATAAAAAATGCACTTTTTACGTGCAGTGTGATAGATGCCTTAGTCACCTTGGGTCCTTTTCCAAGGAGAAAGGCAGGGTAAAAATACTCTAAAATAAATAAAATTAATTCCCTAGCTGGATGCCAAGGCAGGCTGACAGTCCTGGCGGAAGCACCACAGTCCTGCTTTCATGAAGATGCCGCTAATAAAGCGGACTCAACGCGGCACACCCACACAGGCCCCTCAGCGCCAGCCCAGATCCCAGGAAAAGCAATTGCAATCTGTCCAGCCGCTCTCTGCTTCAGTTCGGAGTTAATGAGCCAGGCCTAGTCTCCTAAGTCATCCTGCCACCTCTACTGATTCTTCTTGATTACTGTAATGAAACGGTCAAAGGGTTATTAAACAACTTGCTCTCGATCCAGCAACATGACACACCACTATCACGGCAGGCATCGCCTCTGCCTCCGCACCCCTGCCTGGCCGTCTAATAAAACAAGCTGACAGTGATGTATCACCTTCGCCCATCCTCCCACCCACTCAGATGCTGTGCCACCAGACGCCCCACAGAATGGCACCCACAACCAGGAAGTGACAGTTTTGTGTTGAAGGAACACACACACACACACACACACACACAGAGAGAGAGAGAGAGAGAGAGAGAGAAAGAGAGAGAGAGAGAGAGAGCAGCTTCAGGAGCAAGTGTGGACAGTTCCCATTCTGGGAAGAAGGAGCGGTATAGAAATTTGAAAATAAATAAATAAATAAATATACTGGACTTAACCCTAGTTCCTGTGGGTTCAGATATGCCCTTGATCGAAAACCAGTGCATAGATGGATTCAAATGAGCAACCATTCTAATAAGTAAGGAATGATGGAGTTGGACTGACAAATTTTATCTTATCTACAGAGCACTTTTCTTGGTATACAGAGGAGCTGGTTGAAACAAGAACCACACAAACAATTGCTTTTTTCGACCCATTTTGTAACTGATGAGAACCGTCGTCTTTGCTGGGCTGGAAAAATCCAGTGCAGGTACAATGTGGTAACTTTACATTACAATGTGGCAACTTTATATAACGAACAGGATTCTGGCTATTATGAGGTGGTTGAGAGCCCCCTACCCCCATTTTTAAACAGCAGCAGCAGCAGCAGCAGCAGCAGCAACAACAACAACAACAAAAATCCTGCTGTTGCTTCAAATGATGGGTTGGATGGATTCAGCAATCTGATTTCATCCATGAGAAAAGTGTATGTGTGTGTGTTTTTAACTACAACTCCCAGAATACTCTTCTCTGTCACTATAACTTTCCCCATCAGTGTTGAGAATTTCCCATGGGGAATGAAGACCTTGCTGTATTCCTAGGGGCTTTTGTATCAAGAACGCAGCTGCAGGGAAAGAGAGTGGGTTCCCCACCACCACCACCACATCCCATCCTACCACTGAAACCGAGGGAAACCGCTGGCTTAAAGCATTCAAAGTTTCCATCCTGGAACTAGTGGCGAGAGCATATCCCCTTTTCTGCTATTTCCCTTAGGCTCTGATGAGTCATCTGCCCATCAGCTGCTCCGCCGTGATGTAAACTCCTCCGAGATCACTTTGTTGTGTTTAATTGAAGTTGGGAGGCTAAATTTGTTTAATCAGTGCACTGATAAAACATTTCATCTCAGTGGTGATATACAAAGCGTGCTCTTGAAATATTTTTGATTTCCCGCAGAATGACACGTCCTGCAGCCTTGTTCCATCTGCCTTTCTCTTTCTGAACAGCTGTTGGGTAGAAAAAGGTACCCTTTGAAAACAGAGCGGGAGGGGAAAGTGGCCAAGAGCATCGTCAGGGCAGCTTTCCATTTGGGGGGCTGAGCCCCCTTTCAAAAGGAAGACACCATCAAAATAAAGGGCACCCTCCTGCCACCTCTCCAATGTCACAGCAAAGCAAAAGCAAAGGATATGCTGCTTATGTACTGCCCCATAGCACTTCAAGCACTCTGTGGGTGGTTTGGTTTACATTTTAATGATGCAGGCTACACACTGAAAGCTGGGTACTCGTTTTACCAATCTTGGAGGGACGGAAAGCTACCTGGGATTGAACCCAGGGTTGTGAGCACAGTTTTGACTGCAGTACAGCAGTTTAAATGGTGTCTGCCCCTACTCATTCTGCAGGCCACACCTTAGACCTGGTCTTCTGCCCTGGTATGGATACTGGGAACCTCAGGGTAAAGGAACTTTCTATAGTCCCATTGTCTTGGACAGACCATTATCTGGTGCACTTTAGGCTCACTGTAACTCAGAGCTTGGGCAGGGGTGGAAGTCAGACAAAAGCAATTCGTCCAAGAAGGCTGATGAATCCAGATGGTTTTGTAGCTGCCTTAAGGGAGTTTCCCACCTCTTTGACGGATGATTCCATTGAATCCTTAGTTGATCTCTGGAACGGGGAAAGGAGCAAATCCATTTACCTGATTGCCCCTAAACATATCCTTCCTCGAAGTACAGCCAAACTGGCTGCTTGCTTTACCAGGGAACTGGCAAATATGAAAAGGGTGGTCTGTAGAACTGAAAGGCGTTGATGGAAAACCCAGTCTGAAACAGATAAAGAAACAGTAAAAGGCCATTGGAAAGCTTATTCCAAGGCAGTGGAAGCAGCAAAGAAATCGTTTTTCTCTACCACCATTGCTTTGGCACGGAATCACCCAACAGAGCTTTTCAGAACGGTCAAAAGTCTGTTACATGCTGACTAGAGATGGGCATGGAATGAACATTTTTTCGTTTCCGTTGTTCGTTCGTCGTTCCGTTACATAACGAAGCGACAAACGAAAATTGTGATGAAAATGGAATGAAACGAACAGAACCACGAAAATTGTGTTCGTTACGTTCGTTTCCGTTAATGGTGACACGCAATGAAATGAGCTGTTTTAAAATGTTAAAAAACGCCCTGGGCATCCATAAAAATGCAGCGATAATTATTTATACTGTCTGATAATACCTACCAGGGGGGTTGGGGTCCTTAAAACGTGCATTTATATCTTTTCTCAGATCGCTGTATTTTTTTTCCTTTAAGGGGAGTTAGGGGACATCGACCCAAAATGGCTCCCAGATGCCTAATATTGATTTCTTGGGTATTAAAACACCCTGGACATCCATGAAAATGCAGCAATAATGCAATAATTATTTGAAATTATTACCTACCAGGGCATTGGGGTCCTTAAAACGTTTGTTTTTGTCTTCTCCCATCGCGATGTATTTTTCTTTTCCCTTTAAGGACGACAAAATGGATGTCGCCACTCCAGCCACAACATGGAGGCAAGCCATGTGATGGGATCATGTACATTCTTGGACAACTTCAACCAATAGCATGCCCAGGTTGCAGACTGGGCAGGTCTGGGAGCCACAGAGGGCATAAAAAGCTCTGGCAGCCCCCGTCCTCCTTGCAGTCTCCGGTGGGAGTTAGGGTGGTATTGCAGTCTCTGCGCCTCTAGCTTCAGTCCTGCAGCCTCCCTGTGTGCGTGTGTGCGTACCTCTCAGTGAGTACCCTCCCCTGCCCTGCAGTGCAGTCACTCTGCGGCTGCCTTGCATCCTGGGCAACGCCCGCTGCTGCCTTTGCAGCCTCCCTGCGAACCTAGTCTATACTGTGTCTCTGCCAGCATCATTTTTTTTAGTGTTTTCCCTCTGGTCTGGGGCGTTGGGGGGTGCCCACGCATGGAAATGCTTTTAAAAATCGCACAAAAAGTGGGTAGAAATGACAAACGAAAAAAATGAAAAACGGAAATGAATTTTTTCCAAAAAATCGCAAAAAATGGAAACGAACAGAAACGGACCTCTCAACGACAAACAACAACCGAAACACCATTTTTTTTATTCGTGCCCATCTCTAATGCTGACCCACAGGTGGATAACACAGACCACTCTGTAACTCACTGAGAAGAATTTGCACAACACTTTATAGCCAACAGTTTTCGGAAGCCTTAGTCCACTGAGCCACCACACCTCCCCCAATTCTCTCTCTCTCTCTCTCTCTCTCTTCCACCCCCTTTGAGATTTCCTCACAGCCAAACCACCCAGAAGAAAAATCAGGTAAGAAATCTTGCTGACCTCCAGAAATCTTCAGAGAGTATTTCTGAATGCCTGCCAAAATGGGAAGTCCCTAAATACCCCAGTGCAGGAAATGCCAAATCCACAAGATGATAGCCTTATCAGCTGCTTCTGACTTTTTAAAAAGGTATATCTGCAGATCTGGACTGGAGATATAAGGCAAGACATGCATGCAGTATTTTGGCCATCATTTGATGTGATTAACCAATCAGAGAAGCCAGTCATTGTTTTAGAAGCTGTCATAAATAGGTAAAGTAAAGAGTAAAATCGTACTAGTGTGAGCGTGAAGTGTTGGTGGACAAATGTCATTCCGTCAGCATCACTCTCCTGGCTTATCTTTTAACCACACTTGAACTGGGCAACCTTTTAAAGAGGATGGCTCCAAGCAGAAGACAGTATCTTAAAGAGAGGACTGTTATCTGTATCTCTGACCGGTTCTTTATCTGAAATAGTTAAAATGGTGTCATATCCTAGCCCTTCACTCATGGCTATTGGCATTTCCTTTCGATTGTCACAACAAACTAGCTAGTTTTAATCTTGATATAAGTTTAGTTGCTTTTTAAAATGTGTGTGTGTGTGTGTGTGTGTGTGTGTGTGTGTGTGTGTGTGTGTGTGTGTGTGTGTGTGAAAAATGTTGATTGTTTGGGGTCAGTCAACCCTTTCTGTTGGGTCCCCTAACAGAAGAATGGTGAATAGTATAAACAAACAAACAGGAGCCTTTCTGAATGAACTGCTAAATGGTGCACCAGCATTTGTGTAAATCCCATTGAGCCAGTGGGTCTCCTCTGGCTGAGACTAGTACTGAAAGGGTAGCCTTTGTATTTAGATGCTCCTCCCCCCCGTTAAAGTGGTAACCAGCATGGTGTAGCAGACAGAGTGATGGATTGGAACTTCAGGGACCTGGTTTCAAATCCTCCCTTATCCATAGAAATGCGCTGGCTGGTGGGTGGTGTTGGCAATAGTAGATCCACATCTTAAATATCTCAATTGCTAGGAAAACCCTATTATGGTAACAATGAGGTAGATGTGACTGCATGGCACATGACATACATAACCTGTTAGAACTTAGATGGACAACTCTGGCTGTCTGCATCAGCTGCTCTCAACTTCTTTTGTTTTGCTCTGGCCATATACACAATATGAAAGGAACAGAGGCCAAAGCAGGACTGTGTGTGACACAAAATGAGATGGTATGTAAAGAAGTATTTCCAGTCTGTCGTCCCTTTCAAATATGCCAGGAGCCCCACCCCGCAAGGGGGCATATGACCCCTATTGATAATGGTTGGTCTATTCTTTTTTGGCATTCTACTAGCTCCTACCTGGTATTCCCACAAGCCCAAGCCAACATAGCCAATTGTGGGAAAATCTGGGAGCTGCTATTGGAAACATCTGGAAGGCCACATATCCACATCTGTGCTTCAGCATTCCTGCACACTGGCTCTCAGAAACTGATTTCTTCTTATGCTCTGGGGTTGAGGAATAAGGAAAAAAGTGGAGAAGAGGCAGAATGGATTAAGACAGGCATCACAGTCATTGGCAAATTTTTGCACATGCCAAATCCTGTTCCTTTCCTATAATCATTAATAGAATAGAATAGAAATTTATTGTCATTGTACATATGCACAATATGTACAACAAAATTAAGTGCTGTTTCAGAACTACACAACCAAAACCAAACAACCAAACCAAAAAAAAGCACATAAACACCATTTTGTTTAAAATGACCTAAATTGCTTAAAATCTGCTTGAAGGCTTAGAATATTTAAAATGCTTAAAAACTTAAAATGCTAAAAATCTGCTTAAAATAGACACTGAACTGCAGCATTTAAAAAAACAGTTTAAAGGAATAAGCAGTTAAATGGTCTTCTCTATTCAATATGCAAAGGAAAAGGGAAAAAGAAAAAATGGATTAATCTGTATTGGAAACATTGGGGGTGTTATGAGTCATCTGGGGGAAAGAAAATAATCACAACAGATAATTCGTAACTGCTATGTTTTCATGACTCAATCATCCTTAGTACCTGTAAAACAAAGCTGTGAAATAAAAACAAAATGCCCTTAACTAATTTGTAAAAGAAAGGCTACCTGGTTTCTGAGCATACTCAAATAGTTAATTTCCTTGAAATAAAATTATGTGCATATGTGAAAATATTCATTCTTACAAAATGATTAGATTCATTCTTTATCTACATAGAAAAACTTTCTATACTAAGTTGTGTGCATTTACATGTCATGAAAGTGACTAAAGTTTATGTTAAGCATGGCTTGTTACTTGAGCTATGAATTGCATGGCGGATTATGGAATAACCATGGCTAGAAATGGGCATGAATCAAAAGATGAAGCAGGAAGTTTGTAAAAAATCACTGGTGTGTTGGTTAAGGTCAGGCTGGGTTTGTGAAAACCAACAAATCAAAATGAATTAGCTTTGATTCGTTTAGTTTCTGTTTGTTTGCGGTATGTTTGTTTAAAAAGTTGGGAGAGTTTGGAAAGTTTGTGGTTCATTGGTAGCCACAAAACCACAAGTTGCCACAAACTACCATTTCCCTGGATTGTGCCCATCTCGAACCACAGCTTGTCTTCCTCGATTCTTTGCCACCCTTGGTTTGGGGTAGGCATCTGGGAAAACAAGTCAGGACTCGATATGGTTTGAGGCTCAGATGTTATGACAAGCCACCATTGGTTCTGCTACTGGGCACCTTGGAAGAGAATTGTTCCCCAGCTGCACGCATTGATACACAAGAAGTGAATCTTCATTCGAGGCACTGCAACGCTGCAAGTCAACTTTTCAATGAGCATCTCATGTGCACATGGGATATGCAGAAGGTCATAGTCACACTAACTCAGCTCAAAAATACCAATTATTTTTAATTTTCTTTAATTCTCTCTCTCTCTCTCTCCACACCCCTCAAATATAACAAACTATTTTGTCTCATCACACTTCTGTATTTGGTTGTGCCACCCTTCCCCTTTACTTCACTGCAAAAAAAAGTTATTTTATGTAACTATATTTTCCCTCCAGATGCATACACAGGTATCTGCTTCTACACCTGTTGCATGTTTTTCCTCCCAACAGCCATTTTTAGTTCACACCTTTCTTCAAGGTGTGCATGAATGTGGGACGATGGGTGCAAATCCCAGACAAGTGCAGATTTCTTTGGCAGGGTACACATTGGCCGTTACTTCACGAGGCTCCTCGCTTCGGAGCGTCATTGCCTTCGATCTGAATTCGAAGGCGATCACGTGGTCTCCCTTCGCCCCCACCCCCTTTCCTATGTACTCACGCGGGCAGCTTTTCCGTTCGAATCTAGAATGACCTCACGAGCTCCATTCGCATCCAAACACTCATGTTCTTTGCCCGTTTCCCGCGATCTCCGGTTTTTTTAAAAAAAAAGGAAACGGTGTATCGATGTATCGATGCTTGGCTGTCAGTTGCGGCGAAGCGCTGTAAATGTGTGACTCTTTGCTTCATAATTATTACTTATATTATAATTTCCATTGGGGGGCTCCTAAAACTGCTGTTCCCCATCATGGTCACTAGGTGGGCTATCGCACAACGATTGTACTTATTCTTTCAAAGGTCCTCCAGGACACTGGAGTAACCCCCTCCTTACTCCCTAGAGTATACACGAAGCCTCTTCCGCCTTCTTTCTGCCATTCTCCCGGTACCATGCCTCCATCGCGTTCTTCAGCCCGCCTGCAGAAACTCCATAGGTACACTCCATACATTATTGCTGTGTTGCACAATGTCAATTCTTTGTTGAGCACTGTAGCTTTGTTATTTCTGAGAAAGGGAAGACGCGTTTTCCGACGCCGAGTGCTTTTTGGCGAGGCGTTGAGGGCATGCAACGCTTTGATATGGGTTACTTCGGCTTGGATGAAAAGCTCCCCTCGAGAGAAGCTTTTCTGGTGTTACCCAGGACGTTCTCAGTGGTTTCACGACACGGTGCTTCAGCTTTGGGACGATCGCCAGTGGTTACAAAACTTCCGTATGACTAGAAGAACACTTTTTTGGGTGGCCGATAAGCTGCGTCCGTTTCTGATGCGCAGGGACACAGTTATGCGCTCAGCTGTCCCAGTGGAAGAGAGAGTGGCAATCGGCGTGTATTTTTTGGCAAGCCGTTCTTGCTACAGAACCATCGCTCTAGTATTCCAGAAAGGAAGCTCAACTGTTGCAAGCATTGCAATCGAGGTTTGCCTTGCAATGGAACACGTTCTTCTTAAGGAAGAGGTCCGCCTGCCTGACTTCAATAAGGTAACCTGCTTTCGGTCATCCCAGTCTTTACTTGTGTTCTGAACCAGCGCCTTTACGGTTTAGGAAATTAATGATTCTTTATGTTTTTTTTCTCTGTTTCTACAGATGACATCATCTATGAAAATCTTCGGGTTCCCACATGCTATAGGTTGTATCGACGGAACGCACATTCCGATAAGCCCCCCGAAACTGCAGGGGCCTGCTTACTTTAACAGGAAATCATTTCATTCTGTATTGCTTCAGGCTGCTTGCGACGGAGAGGGAATTTTTTTCTCTATGTTGACTGGTCATTCAGGTGTTAATCATGATGCCCATGTGTTCAGATCATCTATGCTTTTTAGTCGGATGGAGGAAGGCACCCTAATACCTGGCAGTCCTATGTTCCACTATGCAGGGGTGTCAATACCTCCCATTATATTAGGGGATGGTGCCTATCCATTGTGTAAGTGGCTAATGAAGCCCTTTGCTGTTACTAGAAATGACAGGGAGCGCCACTTCAATAAGGTTTTTAATCGCTCAAGATGCGTCGTGGAGAGAGCATTTGGGCGGTTGAAGGCCAGATTCAGACGTCTGTCTGTTAGGATTGAAGCTCACATAGAGAACGTGAATTCAATTATTGCCTCTGCTGTGATTCTACACAATATATGTGAACGTGAAAACCATGACATACTTGATGATGAACAGCATTCCATACCCCCACCTGAACAACAGGATGAGTGTGAAATAAATGACTACCAGAGATCTGGAACTGCACGTGCAGAGGCTGAGGCCGTTCGTAATGCTATTGCGGAGTACCTGTTTACCCATGTGAAGTGACATGGGTGCAAAATAATAAGTTCATCTACTCTACCTCACTATTTTATGTTACACTTTCATTTGCAGTAGAATTGTGAGGATTTACAGTATGGGTTACTCCTTTATAATTCATTCCGTTAATAAATGTTTCTATCTGATTTGCATTTTTTTCCTTTAACTTAAGTGTGAAACACCAGTAGGTTTTGCAAACTACTACACCGGCTATGCAAAAGAATGCCTGACAGGGGTATTTGCTTCAAGATCATACAATAATCAGTAATAAACCTTGAAAAAAACCAAGGCACTGGACTACATTGATATTAGTTTCTGAACGCATACCATAGAAAAACAAATAATGCCTTGACTAAGGGTTCATCTGCCCTGTTGTATGTCACTTTAGAAAACATGCCTTTCAGAGAGGCCCCCCTTATAAGATAACAACATTCCGATGTTGTTTTCTTATAACACCTCCCTCTTCATATGCAGAGTACTGCTGCCAGAGTAAACTTAAGAAGGAAGTATCAAATTACACTTCCCTCTGCAAGCATTTTATGGCCTAATGGCTCTGAAGGAAAGCCAAAAAGAAAATGTTTGTGTTGTCTTTAGCCACATAAGGAAACTAATCGCATATTTTTTATCCATTGCTGTTAGCTTCTGAGGAATAAATCAGTTTATAATGCATTACAATTAATTTCTTGGTTTTAAAGTGTATTATTCTTTACACTTACCGCACAATACTATTAATTGCTTTTGGTTCACAGAACACAGTGTCAACCGCATACTTTGCATTAATACATTAGTTCAGTACTCATTCCCAGACCACCATGATACCAAGACGGAAAAGATGTGAAAATTTACTTGCTGTACTATGGCAAATAAACCAGCAAGTAACAAACTTGCTTCAATGAAGTCAGCAGTACTTTGCATAGGCAAAACGAAAGTTACTGAAACATTTTCGCACCACATCCTAGCCAGCTGAGACACAGGACAGGGGGCCCCTTTGTAATCAATCACCCATCCCCCTTCCCAAATTGAGATCACCTTTCTGTTGAAATGCTAATAAAGGGAGCCAAAAGGTGCAAGGGAAGGAAGTTAGCATTCAGGCAACTGAGTTTAGTTGCTGGTGTCCTTTCAAACAGAAGGCTTTTCCTAGGAAAAAAATTTTACAAGACAGCTATAGGGATGGATTCTGAGGACAATTCAGAGAATTGCACAGCCAGTTCTGTTCAATCCA
Source organism: Phrynocephalus versicolor (assembly GCA_023846285.1). Taxonomy (NCBI): domain Eukaryota; kingdom Metazoa; phylum Chordata; class Lepidosauria; order Squamata; family Agamidae; genus Phrynocephalus; species Phrynocephalus versicolor. The sequence goes on along the minus strand of JAHTLZ010003468.1, from coordinate 10,517,296 downwards.
AAATTAAGAGAGGGGTTATTTGGGGAAACGAGGAGACTTCAGCCTTAATTAAGGTTTGGGGTGAGGCGGAGATAAAATATGCCTTGTCTTCCCTCAAAAGGAATATTGAAATCTATGAGGTGATTTCAAAAGAATTACGAAAAATTGGATTTTTTAGATCAGGAACGGAATGTAGAACTAAATGCAAATCGCTTCGAAAACTGTACAAACAGGCTGTAATTCAAAACAGTACTTCTGGGGCTGGGCGTTCAAAATTTATTTGGTACGAAGAAATGGCAAATATTTTTCGAACAGACACCTCAATTCACCCATTGCGGACAACCGAGAGCGAGTCCAGCGGGAGCACTGGTAAGCATTGACTATGTACCATTTAATATATATCGTAAAATACTTCACGTTCCCTGTATTTAACAGAGAAATATTATGTTATTAATAGTTACTCTACTAATATACCTAAGTACAGTCATTTGTTTTTAGAACACGTTGTGTCCTTCGATAAACCGAAGCAACGAGGGAACGGGATGACTTGTAAATCTTTCAGATTTATGGACGGATGCGTTTAATTTCCCTCTCATATATTGATTTCGGTTTTTGATTAACAAACAGTGAAACACTGCATCGATGTATCGGTATTTCTTTATTATTACGGGGATTACATATGTAATTAAAAGTATCCGAATTGTAACTTAATAATGATATATTGTATCTCCGCTTCCTAGAGATATTCGATGCATCGAAAAACAGTTGAGATACACGCAGAAAGTAAAATACACATGTTTTTCTTTATTATAAATGCAGTTTGCTTTGTTGTATGGTTATGCATCCATTTTTAATTGTACCGGTTCTAAACTTTCCTTGAATCGGGCAAAAAATTAGGAGGGGCGGGACATGCCTCACAAGTAACCAATCATGGAACCTTAACAATTATGTGCTCCGGAAACTAAAAGACTGCTTCCTGTACTTTGCATTATGGTGTGTTGCAACGCGAGGGAAATATAGCAACTTAAATTCCTCTTCTCACATGCAGCAACCACGGAGGCAATGCCTGGTGTTACCGATAATGGCGGATCACAGTCCCTCTTCGATGAGAGTGAAGGCATGAACCAAAGCTACGTGGCTTCGGAAGCTTCAGCAATGGGTGAGTAAGACTATAAAAGTTATGTTGGCAGGGCAGGCCATGTTTTCCAAACGTCCACTAGTCGGATTATTAGGAAAATCATGTAAATCATATCCTTACAGACCATAGTAATGTAAGTTAAACATAAACAATCTAAAGTACTGCCTTTTAAATTAATTCTGTTTTTTTCAGAATACCAATCAACAGACGGTTGTGAACCATCCACATCTGGCTGTTCTTCTTCCCAGAGTCCCCAAGCAATTTTAACTGAACGGCTTGTTAAGAAAGGTATGGTCATTTGTGATTTTGAGAACTTAAACCTAACTAGAAATAATTACCTTTATTAACCAGTCTACTACCACTGAGTGATATGCATACCTAAATGATTAGGTAACTAATAAAACACTGAGCTATTAAAACTTAATTAATTTGAATTCTGGAGCAAGCAGCCGTGGGGTTTACTCTGCAAATACTACTGTTACATTCAAAGAATTAAAATGCTGGAATTATTAACATCTCTATTTTTTAATAGGTAATTTTGTTTTTATTGTTAGTAAATCATTATGTTAATGGATACTCCTTGTTGTGGTCCACAGTGCTTAAAAATTATTTTTAAATTATCCTTATTAAATACAGACACAGTGGAAACAACAAACTATGAAGCCACGCTTGATCCAGCATCCAGGCTTGCATTACTAAGGAAAAGGAAGCAGAGATCTACAGCAGCAGCACGCCTGGACAACACACTAACTGGTTTTGTGGACTGGGTTAAGGCTTCGGATGACAGAAAAGAATCTACACTAAATGCTTGGAACCACCAGGATATGATGTTCCAGAAACAGGTTATTGACAATCTAAGGGTGGCTTCAGAATCTCTTGCTAAACTAACCCAATTTTTAACAACTTCTGGGCCAAAAAAAAAGGTTAACATGGAAGGAGAAACATCCCATAATGATAAACACACTAAGAACCAAACTGAAATCCTGCTATCTAATGGTTCCCCAAATACTGATAATGTAGAGAACAGTTATTCTGATGGTGATTCAACTGGGACAACAGGGTCAGAAACTGCCTCCGAGCAGGAGAGTGATACTGAATGCTCAGTATCACTCCTGCCCTCTAGGTCATCAGCTTCCCTGGTTTCTTTTGGTAAACCAAAAAATGGAGCAACAGTTCAGGGAAGCAGACCAGGGGAAAAAATGCTGCAGGGCCATAAAAAAAGACCAATGACTAGTACTCAGAAACAGGGAGCAGTAGAACCTCAGTTCCCTGTGTCACCGTATTTGATTGTAAAGCAGGAAAGTGGTACTGAAAACATTGAGTCCAGAAAGTTAACCACACCAAAAAGAAAACGTATCAAGAAGAAAATATTTTCACCCTAGTTGATTAATTATTCAAATTTGAGTAAATATAGGAACATGCCACGGTTGGCAGTAGGGACAGAATACCCAGACCCTGGTTTTTAAAGGGGAAACTGCTGAAGTGCTTCACATTTAAAGCAAGTTCAGTTACATTTAAACCAATAACAGCAGTACAACACTAATCTACCTCTGTAAGGAATGATTTTCAAGGATATTTTACATCACTGGGTATTCTCCCCCTCAACTCACCCATAAAAAAACTAACCCAGACAACATAAGAAACAGAAACATAGATGATTCTCTAAGAAACTTTTTTATTTATATCCACTCAATAGGCAAAGTATAGGTATGTGCACTCTACTGTTATTTACAGTACTAAAAAGAAACATTTATAAGAGGAGGAGCTGCCCTCTACCAGTTCTACCGATGATTGCTGCTCTCCTGTGTAGGTAACACTGGACTGTGGTCTTTTACAAGACAACAAGACTAATACTTTAACAGCACAGAAAAGCTATAAAGTACTTTTAAGAGAGTTGCTATTAACAAAAAGAATGTACATTGCTAATCAGATTGCTCAACAAATTCAAATGTACATTCCAACTTTACTCTAACAGACTAGGATTTTCAGTGGTTTTCTGTTTCCAGGTTAAAGGAATTACGTGTGAGGCTTCATATTCTTCTGTCTGATACCTACAGAAACAGTTTTTAAACAATATAACTAGAAAACCATGTTAATTGCTTCAATTAGTACCGTATTGTGTATGAAAATTGCTCAAATTGCACAAACAAGAACAACAGAAAACTCAAAGTATGCAGCCCTAATATTTTCTTAGGAGATTATTTATAAATAAAACTTGTAAATATTGCTTACACAGTAACATTTTGGCAGAAAAGGATAAACCCAGGGAACATTGCTGGGTACCAAATCAGTCCTTTAACACTTGAGTCAATGGAAAATTTGGCCATAGGAAAACCAGTGTTCATCCCCTGAATTGTCCAAAAACCACAAAAAAAAAAGGCTTCATCGCCTTCGCCGCCTTCTCCTGGCTGGAGCTGCTCCTCTGTTTCCTGGGAGCACTATTTCTTCGAGAGCGGCTATTCTCTCTACTGCCTCTTGAAGAGCAGCAACCCAGTTCTGATGTTCTGCGCGGGTCACTGGTTGCTGCATAATGTCCAGTGGTTGATCCTCTTGTAACTCTGTAAATATAAGAAAATTATATTTATTTTTTGTTAAATAACGGTCTAGTATGTGCACACACCTTTGTGAAGCCCACAAATGACTGTCACACACCTTCATGCTCAACCTGTTGTTCCCGCACGTTGCCTGGAACATTCTCCACTGCCTGTTCTTCTTGACCTGCACCTTGATTTGCATGGCCTTGACCCTCTGGCTCCACTGGTGGTTGGAAATCATGAGCCATTGCCTGTTCCTCGTCTTCATCTGAGTCATTGGCCTGCTGCTCCAATTCTTCCCTTCTGTTTGCCCGCCTTCGAGGCCTTACATCACCACCCCTGTTGCCATGCCTCCTTCCTGGTCCTGCTCCTATTGAGACATAAGTGGGAAATAGTTTTATATTGCTATTGTTTACTGCAAGTCTAAGATGTCCTTGTCAGAAGTTTTATTTCTATATATCTTTTCTAAAGCTTTGGTGTTCCTTTTTTTTTATGCAGGATATTTACTAGAGGGCACCAGTTTTAAAGGAAATGGTTTTAAATGTCACTTCAGCTATTTATTGGGAGCAAACCATCTTTTTAAATTTTTGCCTGCTTTGCTGTATGCTAATCTAGATTTTCATCATCATTACATCAAAATTTGCCTTGAAACCAAAGTATATTTGCCCCTAATACTTTTCATATTACACTTTTAGGTATTTTAACATGTCATACTTAAGTCAAAAGTAGTAATGTTTTTAAAAGAAAGTTTGTATTACTTACCCAAAGGAAAAAGATGCTGAGGGTCGGGCCTTCCAGCTTGAATCCAGAGTTCCAACAATTGATGCCAAAAAGCTGATTGCTGTCCCTCTTCAGCATCCTCTCCAAAATAAAACAGTGCCCTATTGAAATTTTGTCTAATAGTTTTAAATTTAGATCTAATTTGCGTGGGATTCCGGGCATAGTTTAGCCTTGCCAGCTCTCTTGCAGCCTGTCTGAAAGCCTGCTGGTTTCCTCGGGGGTGGAGATGAAACAGAACTGGGCCCATTTCATTCTCAATAAAAAAATCCAGCAGGCTGGACACCTCTGCCTCCGTCCAGTACCGGCCCCTCCCTCCCTCCATCTCCACAGCAAAGGCCTTGTAATCTTCTGACAAGAACAATAATTTTTTAACTGCACAACTGCTCTCTAAGTAACTCCTAACTCTCCACGGGTGGCTGGGAAAACTTGAGGGGTTTTTATAAGGTTTGGCCTAGGGATCCTGCACATTTCTCTGGAAAATGAAACTAATTTTAACCAATAGGATTAAGGGTCAACGTAGAGTTCACTTGCCAGGTGCCTAGCAGTATGTTTATCTGGCCTTTTACATTGGTAACTTAAATTACTGCAATACTGTACCTGGGGTTGTGTTTTAAAAAGATGCATTTGTCCTATTGCAAGGAATACTCATAGATTTTACAATGCATTTGTTTATGAATACTTTTATTTAGCAGGAACAGTTACCTGTGCTATTTTGCAGAGCTCATGCAAAACGCCTACAAATTGATCAGTTCAACCCAGCAACGTTGGTTGAAGGTCAGGAATGGAAACATTTTGCTAGCTAGTGCTAAGAGTTGGCCATTGTTTCTGGAGGAAAATGGGTGGAGTTTCTAATTGGAAGGCTCCAAGAAGGCCAGCACCTGCCTGCAGATAGCGAGGCTCTTTTGTTTGGAGCCTGATGGCCAGAGAAAGGTGAAAAGTTCATGGCTCAGGACTGACCATTACGAACAATTTTGGAATGTACCACTGCTACTGTTGATCATAATTGGGGATGTTTATTTGTTGTCATAGTTCGGTGTTACTGTTATAATTTGTATTATTGCATTAAATGGTTATCACAATAAAGTTACAACATTCAGGAATTGATAAAGACCCGGACTGTTTGTTTGAAAAGTTTTATCAATAGCTGCTTTTATAATCAGTACTATGGAACATTCCTGATCTGCTGAAAGGGAAGCATACTCATATCAGCTTTTCGATACAGCGGTTTCTAAATGTCCGCATAAAAACTGCTAAGCTGTACCGAACCAGTACATTGGTATAACCTTTGAGTCCTACAATAGTGTTTAAAAATATTATTTTGCCACCAAGAATCTCAACAGCAATAAATTCTTCGGCTGAAGCCTTAACTGCCATTCCGGTGGGGGGGTTATTCGGGTTGAGAGGAGTGGGGGGAGATCCAGCAATGGTTTTCCTATGGCCAATGCTATTAATTCTTCGTCTGCAGGGAGGATGGGGCAGTTTGTATTTTTGGCAGTGAACCCATATCCGCGCTGCCCGTGTTCCAAGCATTAAAAAAGGAGTTTCGATTCATCGGCGGAGAAACGTCAACAGCAATAAATTCTTCGCCTGCAGTCTTAATTGCCGTTCTGGGGGGGGGTTATTCGGGGTGAGAGGAGCGGGGGAAGATCCACCAGC
>JAHTLZ010003468.1:10423430-10509209 GCA_023846285.1 Phrynocephalus versicolor | reverse complement strand
GCTGAAATCCTGCTGAACAGGATCCCTGCGCATAATGGTGATGGTGTCGTCCACTATAGCAAAGTGTGGGTGATGCAAAGCTTCTTTCAGGGGATTCCATGGCACAAACAACTTGGCTGCACTGTGTAGGAGTCAAATACACCCTAAACCATCATTAAGGAGCCTCGTGGTGCAATGGTAAGGAGCCTCGTGGTGCAGTGGTTAAGTGCCTGTACTGCAGCTAAAACTATGTTCACGACCTGGGGTTCAATCCCAGGTAGCAGGCTCAAGGTTGACTCAGCCTTCCATCCTTCCGAGGTCGGTAAAATGAGTACCCAGCTTGCTGGGGGGGGGGGCAGGAATGTGTAGCCTGCATACTGTAATTAAAACTGTAAACCGCCCAGAGACTACTTGAAGTATTATGGGGCAGTATATAAGCAGAACACCTTGTTTTAATCAGTGGCAATTTCCTGCTGATGATAACGTCAACTCTGTTGTGCATGCAGTGCTGTGCAACAGGATTCCAGCCACTGTATGCTGGGTGGATATCTTAGTGCAATGGAGCAACTGGCTGTGGAGCCAGAAGCTGGGAGTTCAATTCCTCATTGGGCGTCTGTGAAGAACAGCCAAGCTTGGATAGCCTTGGGCAAGTTGCCCATCCCCAGAACACCTCCAGAATTAGGGACTGGTAAAGAAATGGCTGAAGAGAGTCACCATAAATCAGATTTGGCTTGTAAGCACATAACTACTACTGCATTATTATTTTTTTGTTATAGTGAACATTTCCACGTTGATAAAGGGGATTGAAAAGGTAGACAAAATCCTATTTTATAAATTTTTCGAAGAAGATAAATGTTCCTTTCTCCCCCTAGAGGGAATAAATTGCCCCCATTCTGTGTGAATTCATACAATCAGTGGTTTTCATGTCCCTTTCCAAAAGGTGACATTGCACCCGCTATCTGACAGCTGCTGTCATAGCTGACAAAAGAGCTTGAACCAGGAAAAAAAACTTTGATGCTCAAGACATGCCACTCAGCAACAACACGGAGTGACCTTTGCTGGCCCACAATTCGAAGTAGCTCAGACCTTGCAGGAAGCAGTGTCACCTGACTGTTAACTGTCAAGCTGAAGAAAATATTTTTCTGTAATAATAATGATAAAGAAGAAGCCAAGTAACAAACGGACTTTGCAAAATTAAATTAAAATATATCGGCCATAGGCACATACTTTCCCATCCAGATTAAAGATAGTTTTTAGAGGTCCAGGAAGTATTTGAATAGAGATTTCTACCGAGTGTCCAAATACTGTAGATGACTTGCTAAGCATGTATTTAGACAGGGTGCTCTTTCAAGTGGTCAAAGATGGCTGCTTGTCGCAGCATGTGCCTTTCCTCACCTCTGTAGCTTGCATTTCAGCCTGTTTTGTTTTTGGAACTGGTCACTGGAAGAGAAACATGGGTTTCTTTTTGAGTCAGATTGCCCAGATGGGAATCTCTGAAAAAAAAAATGGTATGATTGATTGAACCGTAGGCTTGTTGTAAGGAATAGGCATTTCTTCAAACATCTGGTTTCATCCTGGGGTTCAAGTCAGTTCTGGACCCCCACCAGTTACGAAGCCAACTTAAATGGTTACCTCCTGCTCTTGTAACTTACTAACATACCGTTGACATATAAAACCAAACAAAATGAGTAGATGCTGCTGTGAGCCTCCTCAACCTGCTCGGAATGGTTTTCAGTAAATCTGATTGCTAAAAGATCAATGTACCAGGCAGCCATCTTACCTCTTTGAAAAGTTCTGGACTTTATGTGCATTAGGAACATTCTCCTCAAGGGCTGAAATCTCCTTTCAATCTGAAACAGAAAATTGGTGTGGTTACTGCTGTTCCTATCAAACAGGTTCATTGAAGTGGTTTTGTTGCATAGTTGTTGCGGCAAAGGGGTCTGGACGGCACTTGCACAGCACTTCACCCCCTTGTGTCACATGTTTAATTAGGCCAGGTAGAATTCTACTTGATAATGAGTGTGGTGCAGCCAGTCGGGGTGAAATAGTACAACTCAGGAAACCTGGGTTCAAATCTCGGCTCAGCCACAAAATATCACCACTCCTTCTATATAGCAGTTGCCTTGAAAATTGTATTAGGGTAGTGATGGCAAACCTTTTAGAGACCGAGTACCCAAACTGTGATTCAAAATCCACTAATTTTTCACAAAGTGCCAATACAGCAATTTAACCTGAATACAGGTGGCGGTGAAGGGGCGATGCCAGGTGCCCACAGAAAGGGCTCTGAGGGCCACCTTTGGCACCCATGCCATAGGTTCGCCAATACTGTATTAGGGTCTCCATCAGTTGATTCTTCCAGCTTGTTGAGACGTAACATGCAAAATTCCTTTTAATTAATTTTTGAATACCAAAAAAGTACAGTGGTACCTTGTATAAAGGAATTAATTCGTTCCATATGAAATTATGTTAAGTAAATTTTCCTTTATACAAATTTCCCATAAGAATGCATTGAAAATTGAGTAATCCCATTTTTATGTTGTACGGATTTTCCCCATAGGCGATTCTGTTAAGCAAACTTCCCCTATCTCTGGAATATTTTATGTTGTACAAATTTTATGTTATACAAGCTGTTTGTTATACAAGGGTCCACTGTAAAATAAAGTCATGCCTCTTTTGTAATTTTGTTTTTGCTGCTTTTAAACGTTTCTTTGGTAACCCTGCAGATGTCTTGATTGAATCCTGCCACGCTGCTGACAACGTAGGCCAGTCAGACAACTAACTCAGTTGGTGGCCCACACAGAAGAATTTGTACATTGCAGCAGTGACAGCTCAGCTGTGCTTAAGATAACAGCACAGCTTTAATTAATTGGGCCTGAATGTAGCAAAGATAATGGTGCCTCCCCTCCCCTCCTGAATCTTCCTACTCCTTCTGCCTGAATGTCAAATAATCAGATCACATTTACAAACATCATAAATCTAGATGCGGCCTCTACCTGGAACAGGAGGCCTCTTTGCTTCTGCTCTGCAAATTGTTTTTTGCCTTCTTGCCCAAGTAAAGTGAGGCCTTGTCCTGCTAAAGGTCATTGCCTTGCAATTTCAAGAACACCGTACCCATTAGTAAGGGGGAAAGGGCTTGGGCTTTTGGTATGGCTTCACATTAAGGCGGCCTCCCCCTCCCATGGCTTGGTCCAAGGACAACCTTTCTCAAAAGGTAAAGGGGAAAACTTTCCCAGGGTAATCTTATAGGATTAGGGCAAGGTAAAGGTAAAGGTTCCCCCTGCACATGTGTGCTAGTCGTGTCCAACTCTATGGGGCGGTACTCATCTCCGTATTCAAGCCGAAGAGCCAGTGTTGTGCAAGTCCATGGCCACGTGGCCGGCATGGCTACAAGGAAACACTGTTTTACCTTACCTCTTTTTATGGCGGTACCTATTTATCTACTTGCATTTACATGCTTTCGAAGTGCTAGGTTGGCAGCAGCTGGGGTTCTCAGTGGGAGCTCACTCCGCTGCGTGGCACCCGGGATTTGAACCATCAACCTGCCAACTTTGGAAGCCTTAGTCCACTGAGCCACCACGCCCCTGCAAATTAGGGCAAATCTGGCAGGGTCGTGTCAGATCTGGCACCAGCAAAGGGTGGTGTGTGTCAGATATTAGTGAGGAAAAATATGTTGCATTAGACTGAATAGGTTTGTCTACAGGTGTTTCATATGTATAGTTAAGTGATTTGTAAAATGGAGTCCAGTATGTAATACTGAGTCATTGTAACCCAGATGTACAAAAGAGACATAATGAGTAAAGCTGATGCAAGGTAGATGCAATTGCATGATGTAACCAGTTTTCTGATTGGTTATCATGAGTATAAAAGAGCTCCAGAAATCAGTACCATAATCTTTGGAACTTTGGTGAGACGGTACCCATTTTGCCATGCTTTATGCCCATACTATGTTATGCTGATATGCTATCTCTATGTACTCTGTGATGTGTTGCTGAAACACTGTTATGCTTGTACATATGTAATACAGATGTTTTTTAAGAAACTCTGGAGGTTTTATGTGTCTTTTGTCTCCCAGAGTCTTAGCTTCTGCTGGCAGAATGAAATGCCAAACTCTTTCAGCCTGAGGGTGAAGCCCGGAAGGTTCTAAGCAGAGCTTAGAAACGGTAGCTTTTGGACTACAGTTTCCATAATCCTCATGTTACCAGCTATGCTGTCGGGGGGATTCTGGGAGATGTAGTCTGGACAAGGGACAACACCCCCCCCAGCTCTATTTTTGTCTACGAGAGCAGTTGGTGTCTCACTGACTGTGCCAAGGCGGTGACTGACCTGTCAATTCTCGTTTTTAATTAGCCGAATCAAGGGGGGGGGAAGTAACTCTCTGGTTCTCAGCAGGAGTCCCCACAGTCCGTTCAAGATCCTCTGTTGAGTCAGGACGGATCCTCCCTGGTTTCCCCCTGCTGCCTGCTTGGTTTGTCGTTTTCTGTTCTCCTTTCCCTTGTGTTCCTAGAGAGAGAAAAGGTGCCGGAGGTTTGGGAGGGCCTATATGATGCAAACAGGATTGGGGTGGGAGAGAGGGAGCCGTAGCGCCAGGGGGCAATACAAATTTCACCGCCCTGGCACTTAAATCTCAATCCATGAAAGGCCTATTAGTCTAATCACTGTGCTTCCCTGCCTTATATCAGCTGAAATAGCAGTTTTCTGTTCTCCCTGACAGATCAATAGCAGCAGGATAATAAATATGCCCAAGCACTTGTGTCCAAATTTAATTTCCATTACAAGGCTCATGGAAAGCAGAAGTGATGCAGCCTCCGCCAGAGATGGGGCTCATCACCTTTCGGCGCTCGGATTTTCAAGCTGTTTCATGCCTCTGTGACTGTGTGTGCGGGTTTTATAGCCTCTTTCTTTTCCTCCCCCGGCCCTTCTTTTTTCTTTTTCTTAAAAAAAATCCTTGACGTTGCTTGCAACGTCTTTATTAGACTCAGAGAAGGGGAAGAAATGTAATTCTACGGTTGCGTCTGGAGGAAAACATAGCTACAGAAATATCTTGCTCCACTACTTCCAAATCCTGTCCTCGGAGTACGCCTCGTGTCTCACCCCAGTGCCTGCCCACACCCTGGTCTTACCAACTTGCACCCTTCTGAAATTCACTGCGAACAAGCTTTCTTCTGTGGTTTGAAATGCTGGATGAAAGCCTGGAGGGTGCTCAGTTGCTCTGCTGGCTAATTTAAGGAGCAGAGCATGGGTTTCAATTGTTATATTGGGGGGGGGGGTGGCTCAGACACCAGCAACCCTCCAATGTCCCTGTCTTTCCAGATCTCCAGGTTTTTCGTCCCCCCCCCCTCTTCCAATGCAGGCAATGATGGCAGCCATTAGTGCTTGCATCAGAAGAGAAAAAAAATTGAAAAAAGGACAAACCACAAGCGGTGGTTTTTAAAAATGTCCTTAACCAACCAAGCCTGGCTTGGTTGCTTAAAGACATTTTAAATGACCCGCAGCTGCCCCCTCCAATGGGGGGGGGCGGTAACCTGTGGGTCATCTAAAGTGGTTCCCCATAGGAATGCATTGAAATCTGTTCCTCATGGAACAGATTAATTGGTTCTCAATTCATTCCCTATGCGAAACTGCTCCATAACTTACAAGATTAGTGCTGTATGGTTTATGTCAAGTTTGACATGCTTGGAATAAATGTTTGGATGCCAAGTTAGTTCAGATGGGCTTCACATACAAGTAGAGCAGGCCCATGTGTCTACACCAAAGGATCAAAGATTTTTCTTTTATTTCTTGATGATTTATGCTTAATTGTTCCAGATGATTCACAAGTAAAACGATTTGTGACAGAACTAGGTGCAGCTGTTCAACTTAAACATCTGGGTGAGATTCAAAATCACTTAGGTGTGGATATGCGCAAAGATGCCACAGGTAATCTCTATCTGTCTCAAAGTAAAAAAGATAAAAAAGCTTCTAGATAAGTGTAAAATGGAGAAGTGTAATCCAGTTTCAACTCCAATGGAGGTACGATTCAATAGAATTCCTGTTGATGGAGAGTTTGCAAATAAGGAAGAATACAGTCTGTTTGGGGATCTTTATTGTATTTGTCTTCCTGGACATGGCCAGATATCTCTGCAGTTGTAAATATTCTCAATCAATATGCTGCAAAACCATTTAATAAACATTGGCAAGGAATCAAACGTATTCTCAGATATCTACGTAGTACAGTAAACATTCAGTTAAAAATACCTGTTTCAGACCTTCAGAAGGATTAAATCTGACACGTTATGAAGATGCAGATTGGGCATCATGTTCAGAAACAAGAAGGTCTATTTCAGGTCATGTAATTTTTCTTGGAGGAGCTTTAATTGCTTGGAAGTCAAGAAAACAGAGGTTTGTTTCATGTAGTACTGTAGAGTTGGAGTTTGGATCTATTAGTGATCTTTGTAATGAAATTACTTGGTTTGTTCAAATTTCTTAGAGATGCAAGTGTAGGAGTGCAATTACCGGTACAAATATTTAATGATTTTTGTTCATGTATCCAAATAGCACACAAAAAGAAAATTGGATCTAGAAGCAAGCACATTGGAGAGAGATACAGCAATGTGTAAGATTTCACAAAAATTAGTGAAACTTGAATATTGTACCAGTGATTGTAATTGTGCTGATTTGTTTACAAAACTTATGCTTACAGACAAGTTTATAAGTCTGAGAGAACATCTTGGTCTAGTAATCAGTTAAATAGGAGGGGTGTCAGATATTAGTTAGTGAAACTATGTATTAGACAGGTGAATAAATCAATGGCCTATATGTAGTTCATTGATTTCTAAGATATAGAGTCTGCAAATGTGCAGTCACAGTGATTCAGTCTAAAGGTTTTTTTAATTAGACTGCAAGTGAAAAGAATGGGCTTAAATGGGTTTGACTGATGCAAGGTGCTGCAACAGCCATGATGCAATGTGTTACCAGTTTAGACAGACAAATGTATATAAGTGCTCTGTCTATCAGTGTTCAATGGGTCTTTGTGAGGAAGGCACCAATTCTTTGTTTCTCTATGCTATGTACCGATTATGTATGCCATGTATGATGAAATGATGTTATGCTGTTGATTTGCCTCCCTGTAACTTATCTGTGTATATATGTAATATAGCTGTTTGTTTTAAGCAAATTCTGACTTTGTCTGCTTCTGCTTCTGCTTCTGCTTCTGTCTATGTAATTATTAAATAAGTATTTGCTTCTGTTGGCAGAACAAATTGCAAAATACTTTGCCTTCCCCCTTCTTGCCGCCACTCGGATCACTCCTACACCCACTGATCACCAACCTTGGATAACTGAATCCACGGTTGGTGAATCAGCAGGTGTGGGGGTCATAATTATGTCATAACTGTACTGGACTGTATATTGTCCCTCATTACTGTACGTCACCTTGCGTTCTTTTCCAAGGAGAAAGGCGGAGTAAAAATACTCAAAAATAAATAAATAATAAATAAATGTTAGAAAGGTAGGGCTAGCTAGATGACCCTTCAGGGACTCTTCCAGTTCTACAGTTTGATGAAGCTAGAAGTTGAGGTGGTCAGGAAGGTGGGAAGCCCAACATTTCTGTTCTGAACTATAAGATAATCCTCATTCCCTACTTCTGTGTTTATGGAGCAGAACCCCCTTCACCCTGTTAAGGAAAGATCCTGCTTGTCAAAAAGAAGATCCTGGGTCATCTGAAGAAGAAGAGGAAGAGGGCAGAAGACAGGGAGCCATGCTCAGAGGATTTTTTTATTATTATTATCATTTTTTGCAAGCTGGTAATGACCAGCACAAAGTCCTGCCGGAGGCCCCTGGGCCTACCACTGAGCTCATTAAGGAAGTTAATGAAGGATGGAAGCTGGCAAAGCCCCTAGCTATTTGCTCAAATGAGCTCAAGCTTCATGTGTCTGTTTACTGGGACTCAGAGCTGTGCAGACTCTGTCCCAGAGCCCCCCACCCCGCCCCGACTTCTTTCTTGCCTGCCATCATCCCCGCTGTGTTTGCATAACTGTGCAATGGGGGTCCAGAATGTTATAGCTAAAAGAGATGTGGAAGGTTATCTGAGTTCACGGGCTTAATTTCCCCCCAAAGCTTGTTTGCTACGGAAACAGTCAAAGGAAATGCTCCCATTGGCCAATGCCCACCAGTTGCAGTGGGTCCCTTATACCATGCCCTTAGATGCATGGTTGGCAGGAGCTTCCCAGCTGTTTTGGACGGTGGCCAAAGTCACTGTTGCATAAATTATTGCCTCCAGCTGCAGTTCCTGGGGGTGGGGGAGAGTAGTGGCAGCTCCTGAGGAATATTGCGATCCAATAGGTGCCACTCTCTGCTGGAGGAGAGAGCAATTTAGTGCCACACAACCTGTTCTGGGCCCCTTAAAACTAGTTTTTGACTCAGATATTTGGAAGGAAGCTATCTGATTCTCCATGATGAAGAAAGATTCAACATCTTTCTTGCCAGCAACAACCGATGGACTAGGGAAGGAGCAAAATCTTATTCTTCATTTCAGGCACTAAACATTCTTGGATCAGCCCCCAAAACAACACATTCATTCATTCATTCATTCATTCAATTTATACCCTGATTTTCTTTCAATAAATGAACTCAAAGCAGCTTGAAATAGAAAAAACAAAAACAACAGACAGTCCAAAATACAATGGATTTACAGTACCAAAGGACAATTAAACCTGCCTTATGTTGTAGGGGTTATACTGCAGTACTGCAGCCCAAACTCTGCTCATGATCCAGGTTCCATCCCAGGAAGCCAGCTCAAAGTTCACTGAGTCTTCCATTCTTCTAAATTTGGTGAATTGAGTACTCAGCTCACTGGGGGTGGGGTGGGAGGTGAGGGCAGCAATGTGCGGCCTGGATAATTAAATTGTAAACCTCCCAGAGAGAGCTTTAAGAACTATGGGGCAGTATATAATCAGCATGCTTTCCTTCAAAAAAATGTTACCTATTAGACATCTCATCTAACAGTACATTTAGAAAAGTGAAAAGTGTAACATCTCTCATGACTCCTTTCCACTCCTTCATAGTCAATTGTTTATTGCAATCCCACCTACCAGTGGAAGAACAGTCAACCTAGCCCTTCAAAGACTGTAGTTTTACAGCTTGGAAAGAGCCATTGGATAGGCCCTCTGTTGCTTCCACTATACAGTGGTACCTTGTAAAAAGGAATTAATTTTCCAAATGAAATTGTTAAGCAAAATTTCCTTTACACAAATTCCCATAGTAATGCATTGAAAATGGAGTACTCCCATTTTTATGTTGTACGGATTCTCCCCATAGGAGATTATGTTAAGCAAATTTCCCCTATCTCTGGAATTTTTTATGTTATACAGATTTTATGTTATACAAGCTGTTTGTTATACAAGGGTCCACTGTAGTGTGTTCCTCAGCAATGCACTTTTCTGTTGCCGGCTCAAGGTGCCCAACACACCAGGCCACTCTTGTTTTGGCACCTAAGGGCACTTTTACATGACCCCTAAGATCCGCTGGCAACTTAAATTCAGACCAGCGATCTTGGGGGTTTGCTCCTCTTGCTGTGTTCCCACCCCTCTGCACTCCCTCACTCCTGTCTGCGTGACGGGAGGGAGAAAAAAAAGGGAGAAAAGAATGCTGGCTCACCTCCCTCTGCGAAGCATTCCAGTCTCTTAAAGGGGCGGGGAAAACAAACAAACAAACAAACAAACAAGGAGAGGAGAGCCCGGCACTCACTGCTTTGCAATCCGCATCAGAAATTTGTCAACTTCGGAGACCAGGTACTTGGAAAATGCGCTGGGATGGGCTTAGGTGGGCGTGGTTGTACTTAACTTGTTTTAAAGTCCAGAGCTGGTGGGAAAACAATTTTAAGCTCCGCATCTGGGAGCCATTTGCCTCGGATTTTAGAGGTCGCGTAAAAGCGCCCTAATAGCCTCTTAGGGTCATTTAAAGAGAGAGGATTGGCTGGTGGCTCTGTACTAGCAGGCACACACCAGCAGGCAATGCTTTAAATTTAAATAAAATAGGTTTATGGGTAAAAGAAGCTGGATCTTACCGTACCCTCTTGATTTCATAAGATTTTTGCATGGAATCTTTCCCAATCACCATAAAATCATCTTCTGTACTTATATAGCCCATCTCTTCCCTGACAGATCCCTATATCTTACTGGTACATCATCCATTCCTAGGTCCCACCTACTGATAACGGAAGATGAAACATTTCTTTTCCAAAAGAGAAAATAGTGTTTTATTTTATTATTTGATGGAATGCTTACTTGTGTTTTATAGTGTTTCATTTTGTAATGCTTTGTAACCTTGAAAAATTTCTAATTACAATCTAAATGCTTAACAGTTTATTGTTTTTTGTGAAAACTATTGTCTATGTTTTCAGCCAATGACAAAGCAGTGTATACTGCTTATCTACTGCCCCATAGTGCATAAAGCATTGTCTGGACATTGTGAGGATTGGATGCACTCCACTGGCATATTGACTCGCCTCTTTGGGACTCAAACTGTCTACAATTTCTTGCAATACCCCAGTTAAATATGAGAGTCCAATGTCCCTTTGGCCATTTAGCTGATACCACCACTCTTTCAAATGTATTAAGATATGCCTTTACATCATTATCCTTAGTCATTTTTTGAATTTTTAATAGGGGCTGCATATATTCTTTACATTATTTCCTGTGGTCTTATCTACTTGGTTTGCTGTTCCCGTTTACTGCAACAAAATTGTATTCTGTTCCATTAAAGTCTCTACCAACTTTTAAAACCAGTCTCGATCTCCTTCTACTGGACCCGGAAATGCCCCACGTTGGGCGCCATTTTGCAACGACTTGGTTAGAACTATTAATGGTTCTGGAGAAGAAATGCTTCCAGGGTCTGTGTTATTATTAACCTGCAACAAACTTTTATTAACATAACTTGTGTTTACAACTTTTTTTTTGTTTCAAACTCAACTGGTATAACTTGATTGAACAGCAAACTCCCATTAAATGGGTTTTGACCTGAACTTTGATCCATATGACCATCTTGTACAAACAGATTGTTAACCTTTAGGGATGGGGTAGATGCATTCTCGATAGTATAGGGCCAGCACAATGAGTGCTGCAGCAGTGATGCCTCACCATATCTCTCGAGTCCTCCTATCCCCATTCAGTGATCCATCCCGCTGTTCCTTGATCCCCTCTGTTAATATTAATTACTTTGGAAAATGACAGCTGTTGAGGCAACAGGGTAACGACAAATCTATATATTTTGCTGTTAAACTTTCTCGTTCTGTTTGTACAACCTTTTCCCCCTAGCCGAACTGTTTTCCGTTCTGTTTGTGTCTCCCGGTGGATCCCAACCGACTCTACTTGAATTTCCATGTCTGTTAACCCTTTTATCTCCTCACTAGAACCCTCCTGCCTGCTACTCCATGCTCCCCATTCGCTCACAGACATGTCCGTTATGTATAATCCTTTCACAATTGGTTCTTCCTTTTCCTCTATCTTAATCCATCTCATCTCACTCTCTAAACCCTCTTCCCAACTTATTAAATCTTTCCCTTTTTTCACGTTCTTTCCCAGCTCTTTCTTCTCTGCTATTCAAGCCCGGCTTCTCCATATCAGTTGTCGTGTTTCCTCTGTTCACATTGTAATGTTTCTCTTGTTTTTCCTTTCTTCCCAAGGACAGCTCACCACCATTATTCTCACAGGCAGTTTACAAGTAATGATGTGCAGGTACACATTGTACCATCCTTGGAAGGCTGAGTGAACCTAGAACTGAACTTCAGGTTGTGAGCACAGTTATAGCTGCAGTCCAGCAGTTTAACCACTGCACCACAAGGCTCTTGGCCTTATTCTGCCTACAGACAGAGCTGACACTGTGTTCCTGCCATTCATTTTGCCACTAAAAATGGGTGGGAAGAAAGAGTCCACATATGCTAGTCCTCATGCTTTTGCTGTCCTACCAAGTAGCACATTCAGGAAATACAGAACACAATTGAATAGAGTGGCATCTCATATCGGTGGGCAGCTCCTAGACCAGGACAAGATGGGGTCACTTCACCCCAAAACTGCCAAGGTTTGCCTCCTTACCTTGGCTAGGAGCTATCACTGCCTGTAAGTCCTTATTTTAGATTCCAAGACCCAAAATGCATACCAGAGACCCATTTTAAGCACCATGACTATGCAAATTTGGAGGTTGGGGGGGGGGATTTCATTTGGATGTCTTCTACTAGGAGGGAGGCGATTTCCAACTCTGCGTAGGCTGGAGAGAAGTTGTTCCAGACAACTCCATTGCCCCGAGAGACCAGATGCATTTACATGTGTTATCAGACTGTGTGGGGATTTTGCATATGCTAACAGGGAGCACTGGTCCCTTTGCCTTCCCCAACAGGCTGCTCCTTTTCGATAAGGAAAAGACTTGGAGATAATAATAATAACAACATTAAAAAATACATCTGAAGCCCACAGGTCAGAGCAAATATTGAGGGAGGCAAGATACACTTCCTTGGAAAGACTTATTACGAATCACTTTGCAGCCCCCCCACCCCCACCCTAGTGCATTCTAGGTTGTGTTACTGTGCATGCATGTTTGTTTTGAGAACACCCAAGTCTTCAGTGGGGCCTGGAATAGGGCAGGGAAAATGTGGCCAAAATGTTCGCAACTCTTGGAGCATTTGCACCCTGGGACCATTTGTTGAAATTGGCAGAGCTTCCACTGTTGCCAGCAGAGAAATGGCTGCTGCCATTTGGTGTCGCCATTAAAAGGAAAATAAAAGAAATAAGACAGGCAATTTCTCCCTGCCCTGCCCTGCCTGTGTGCTAAACAAGGCCGAGCTATCACCCTTCCTCTGAATTTTGCTATCGAATTCTGGCAACATCATTCTTGGTCATAAGAATTATGTGCTGACCAGTCAGTTCTGACTTACAGCAACTAGAGATGGAACGAAATGAATAATGAACCTCAGAATGGATTTAGAACGAAATGAAATGAAATGGGGGGGGGGAATGGTTCGTTTCATTTTGGTTTGTTAATGACGGCAGAGATGTTTCCTACCTGGTGCTGAACCGGTCCATGGGCGGCAAAAGTTTTTTTTTTAAAAAAGCTGACCTGGCAGTAAAAAAAATTGCAATAATAATTTTTTTAAAAAAGGAGCACTGACCCGGGCCCCATGGGTGGCCGGTTTGGTACCATAAAATAAAGGAAAAAATATAAAAAATAAAAACAGCGCTGATCCGGCCCCAGGGGCTGCGTGGTCATCACTTGAAAAACAAAGGGGAAAAAAATTAAAGGAGAGCTGACCCGGCCCCAGGGGTGGCTGGGGTGGCGCCCTAAAATAAATTAATAAATAAATAAATAAATAAAAGAAGTGCTGACCTGGCCCCAGGGGCCACACAGCTGGCACTTGGAAAAAACACGAGGCACTGGCCCCAAGCCAGCACCTCAAAAAGCCCCTGCCACAGGGGCCAGGATCGCCCCGCCGCTGCTGCCACTGCTGCCCGGTAAGAATGATGTGATGAATGATGATTGAAGAGGATGATGAGGATGATGAGGATGAGGATGCTGCCAGTCCAGTTTGTTGAGTTGTTTTTTCCCCCGCCCGCGCGCTGTCAAATGGGTTAAATCACGCAGGGTGGGGAAAAACAAATGATTCAAAATGAACAATGAAACGAATATTTGGAAAAAAAATCGTTAACAACAAAATGAACCAAACCAAACCCTAAAACGAAACGAACCAAAACAAATTGCCATTTTTCAGTTTGTGCCCATCTGTAACAGCAACCTTTTTCTTGGTAGCCAGTATCGAATTTCAGTAGTGGTCAAGCAGCCCCTGCTAGGTTGGAATCATCCAAGACAACCTTGCAAAGCTAGGGAGTTTCCAAGTCTCATTCAAGCTTTCCTATTCCAGTTTTCTCTAGACAGGTTGGATTCCAATTCACCACGTGCACAAAACTGTGGCTTGGTTGCCATTAGCATAGGATGCTGCTTGCGTCCTGCGTTCAGCCTTTCAGGGATTTGAGAATGTTCCCATTGTACAAAGGGCAATTAGGTAAAATAATCTCAGCCAAGGCCGTAGAACAGTCTCGAGCTGAGCTGGGACTGGCAGGCAAATCTGCAGCTTCTAAGGGACATTGTTTTATCCCATTAGTTAGGTTGAACTTATTCAGCAACTGGCAGGATAGCTCAGTGGTTGGATCTCTGTCTGGGGAGCCATAGGCTAGGAGTTTAAATCCCCAGCTGTGCCTTCTGGGAAAACAGCCCGATCAGGAATTGTAAACCCCTAGAGGTGGGTAGGTGGTTGGGGGTGGATGGGCACACCTGATGAAGAGAACAGTAAAGCACTTCTGTGTATTTTATACCTAGGAATAATTCAGAATCCACTTGTTAGGATGCACTTGTTCCTAAAATGCTGAGTGGCGGGGTTAGAATGATTTCTCCCAAAGCAATTTTTGTGGACCCCAGATTCCTATAAAAATCCCCGGACCCTTGCCTGCATGAATGACAACCAAAAATCAACACAATTTGATACTTCAGCTTTTTCAGCTTTGGAGCAACAGGACAGGCGTGGCATGGCATGGGTGGACACGGGGTTGTTGTGACTCAAAAACTTAAACCAAAAGCAGGTCTCTGAGACAGCTGCACTTCTGATAGGCATGAGTGTGCTCCATTTTGTATCCCAGTGACGACTATGGTGGGTGTGGGGAGGCATGTGGAAATTTGACTTCAAGTTGCCTGCCCCATCAAAAACCTGCCTTGGCTTCTGTCCTGTGGGAATTGGAGGTGGGAGGAGCGCCTTTCCCAGAAATCTTAAAAGGGGAATGTATTTAATGTGGGTTTGAACTTTGAAATATAAGGCCTGCCAGCTCTCCAACTGTTACATGAGGCGTCGTCTAGCAACTGGGGTGCCAGTGTCAGGCCGGTCTCCAGGCCAGCCTTTGGTCTCATTTGAAAGTGAGTTTGAATAAAATAAAAAGCCAAAAGGATCAACCTTTTGCGGCTGGGAAGTCGGCTGCCAAATCCCTTTTTATTCCACCCAGATCATAGAATAATCAGAAGCTCCTGCATATGGCCATTGCAATTCAGCTCAACCAACACAACACCTCCCCCCCCCCAAGTTTTGTGTGGATTGGCAGCTTCTTTTTTTGCTGCCACCCTCCCCACCGCCCTTCTGCAATACGAACGTAATTGTTTTTTGTCCAGAGGGGAACGGTGAGAAAATAAGAATCTGAGGTGACCGCGTATGCTTTATTTGAGTTGTTATTTTTCCTCGCTGTTTTCAATGCATTAAGAGTAGCATATTCGTCGCTTCAATAATCTCCCTCTATTATTGGAAAAACCATGGTGTCGGGTCCAATTACGTCAAGAGAACCTTTTGGTGTATTTCCACACACACACACACTATACACACCCCTTCTTTTTGGATGGAGGCGGAAGGAGGTGGACAAAGAACGAAGAGATAAAAATAAATGTTACATGAAATAAACCCAGAAACACCTCCCCTCTCCGGTCTGCTCACTTACCAGGGCCTAAAAGTGTACAGGGTGGGCGGTGGGGAGCGACAAAAGCATTTTCACAATGGCCAGGCAATGTATTAATCTCTTGGTTTTCTCCATTTCTCTTCTCCCTCTTTCACAATTCCCATTCAGCTGCCCAGATACAACACCCTAGAAAACATCCCCTACTTGGAAGTTATCTACACCTCGTAAGAGTAACAAGGAAGCTACGATAGGAAATGAGATGAATTTTGGGTTGCTGGTTGGTTGAGCGCAATTGGATACACACTGCCTTGCAGGGATGGGGAATTGCGATCAGTAGGACACGACTAGCACACATGTGCGGGGGGGGGAACCTTTACCTTTACCTGTAGATCGAGGAGGGCTAAAATATGTGGGTCTCAAAGCAGATTTTTGGCATCTTGCCCTCCCCTAATTCTCTCTCTCTCTCTCTTTCTCTCTCTCTCTCTCTCTCTCTCTCTCTCTCTGAAACCAGAAGGCAGGCCCCTGTAATGTCAGAGTGTTGGAATTTTGTGATGTCACAGAAGAGGGGCAGGCAGGGATTGTGAGGAGGCTTCTGCACACAGTAGGGGTAGAAACACACACAAGGGAAATCTGGGTAAAACCTGGAGAACTAGGTATTGTGGCAACTCAGAGCCTTTTGGTGGCTAGGTAGCAGAAGTTTCTCCCGGAAGAGGGGTGGTATTGAAATAAATAAATAAATAAATAAATAAATGTGCCTGGGTGTTAAAGCTGCAGGACATAGAAAAATCAGAAATTCTCACCCTGGCGTGTTGATTGCCTTCTCCTGATGACGAGACAATTCCTTGAGGCATTAGTCAGTAATCAGAGAACTGGCCACCCTATGGAGGTCTTTAAATAACCCCCCGGGAGATCTAAAGAGGCAGCTATGTGAATCTGTCTTTTTGTCAAATTGTGTTCTGTTCACCTATGATTGGCTCCAAACACGCCCCTTTTTTGCTTTCTGGGGAGTTAGGAAGATTCTTTATCCCCCACCCCCCCAAAAAAAGTAGACCCTGGTCAAATCTCTTGCAAACAGGATACAGTCTTGGACAAAGACTTAGACCCAAAGGAGCAAGGGTCGCCAGTGATCACCAGATCAATGGATGCTAAGGCCCTAAACTAATACAGTGGTACCTTGTATAAAGGAATTAATTCGTTCCAAATGAAATTATGTTAAGCAAATTTTCCTTTATACAAATTCCCATAGGAATGCATTGAGAATGGAGTAATCCCATTTTTATGTTGTACGGATTTTCCCCATAGGCGATTATGTTAAGCAAATTTCCCCTATCTCCGGAATTTTTATGTTGTACAGATTTTATGTTATACAAGCTGTTTGTTATACAAGGGTCCACTGTATTTTAAAAGCCTGATAACATTATGCTAAACTGTGAATCTTGCTATCTCTTGGTCTCATTGAGAAATTGAGGGTGGGGGAAGCTCCTCTTTTCTATTTGCAATGAGAGTTCTCTGTGTGAAGTGCTGGGTTTTTTTTTTTGTTGTTGTTGTTGTTTTACATTTTCAGTTGGGGTAGGGGGTAAAGAAATTGTGTTGAATTTCTTGGGAGTTTTGGGACTAGTTAAAAGCTAGAATGGAATGGGTAGGAATGAAGGCTTCTTAATAAAAATTAATTCCCAAATTTGTTGGATGTGATGGATAAGCATCAGATCAGAACAGTACTTCAGACCTAAAAACTGATGAATATTATTTTTTTCATTGTTGCACACGCCCCCAATCCTGCTGAAATGGAACACAGTGTCCCAAAACGAGAACTTCTAAGTAGGATAACCAAACAAATTTCATAACATGTATGTGGTTAGATGAGACAGATGTCGCCGCCAGCTACAAAACAACCCCAGGAACAACATTCCCTGATTTGGGGGGGGGGGGAAATTATATAGTGAGAAACAGCTTAGAACCTCAACATCTGCAGAGAACAGCCCAACAAAATCTCTCTCTCTCATTCAACTACAGGGGACTGATTCAATCAGCCACAAAGTGCCCTCAGGAACAATAACTTTCCAGTACCTGTTCAGGGCAGCAAATCAATAATGTGAAATATAGTTTGGAACAATGTCTTCCTATTAGGACAGCCCAACAAAATTCACTTGCCCCATCCTACTGGAGGAAAATGATGCAGCAAACCACAAAACACCCCTAGGAACAACATTCTGGTACCTGTTCTAGACAGAAACTCATTATAGTGGGGGGGGGGACAGCCGAGAGCAGTGATTTCTGAGTAGGACAGCTCGACAAAAATCCCCCATTGCAGGAGACAAAGGCAACCAAAGAATGCAAATCTTGAACACACAGTACAACACCGTATATAATATTCTTAGAGCTGTATAGCTGGAAGGGACCATTGAGTCCAGGCCCTGTCAAGGAGGCACCAGTGGGGGAATTGAACTCCCGACCTCTGGCTCCTAAACCCACCAAGCTATCCAGTATGTCCTCTCAGTCTTCTCTTCTCCAGGCTAAGCCAAAGTGATGGGCTTGGGAAGGCAGGTAGAATGCATACACCCACAATCCGTAATAACAATTCCTAATATTCCTGATAATGCCTAAGGTTTTGAGTCCCATTTATTCCTATAGATCAGAAAGTAAAAGGCTAGGTTTCTATTTGCTAGAATAAGAAGTCAAAGTGAAGCCTATTTTTCAGGCATCCTGGAGTTATTTCTTGAGAAATGAAATTTGAAGACACTCTGGCACCAAGGGTGCAGGGGCAGAGAACTCCGTGTCACCTGATCCGGGTTGCTATGGCTTTCCCAAGGGAAGGGGGCTGTGGTGAGAACAAAACTTGTAAACGACATCTGTCTGAACCAGTGCGATCTAGAAGCAGGCACAGACAGGAAGAGCTATTTCTTCCACATTGGCTCTTTCCAGTTGAATGGTGGGCATAGTTGCAGATATTTGGGGCGTGGTGGCTCAGCAGGCTAGAGTACTGAAAACTGTCAGCTGCAAAGTCAGCAGCTCAGTGGTTCGAATCCTGGGTGCCACGCAGCGCAGTGAGCTCCCGCTGTTAACCCCAGTTCCTGCCAACCTAGCAGTTCGAAAGCATGTCAATGCAAGTACAGTGGTACCTCGACTTAAGAGCAATTCGACTTAAAAGCGGAAAGCTGTTGCCGTTTTAACTGCCACCTTACAAATTTTAGATATGGTCTGTTCGACTTACAATTTTTCCCCATTTTTTGAATTTTTAAACTTTTTTATTTTTTAGATAGGTACCCCGACTTAAGAGTAGTTCAACTTAAGAGCATGCATTCGGAATGGATTAAATTCGTAAGTTGAGGTACCACTGTAGATAAACAGGTACTGCCGTAAAAAGCTGGAAGGTAAACTGTGTTCCGTGCACAGAAATGTGTTCAGCCATGCCGGCCACATGGCCACGGACTTGCACAACACTGGCTCTTTGGCTAGAGTCGGACACGACTAGCACACATGGGGGGAGGGCTTTACCTTTTTTTATAGTTGCTGATATATCCCCTGAGCATTTGCTGTTATGCCCTGATGCCAGTCTGCACTGCAAGAGTTATCTCGGTGTTCTTTTCTGAACCTTTCACTTTACATTAACTTTCTCTACACCTAATATTGTTAGGAATAAGATTTATGATTAGTAGTAGTAGAGATGGGTACGAACCACAGTTTGGCACTGAGCAGGTGTAATGCGGGCCATGCCCTGCCTCCTCTGTCCACTCGCTCCTTCCCTGGGTGACGTGTGCTTGCCTCTTTGCCTCCACAACAGGACTGCCCACTCAGGGGCTACAGCACATGCTTCTTTCCCTCTCCCACTTCCAGTAGCTGCCCACTTAAAAGGCAACCCTGCAGCTTCCCCCTGCTCTAACTCCCGGTCTGAGTGGGCAGCCACCGGAGGAGGTGGAGGAAAGAAGCATGAGCTACAGGGAGGCAGGGAGGGAAGTATGCATCCACCCCAGAATGGGTCTGTATGCCAAGGAGCCAGGAGACAGGAGTGCGTGGAACCCACATAACACTTGTGCAGGCACAGCGCCAAACTGAACTGAACTGCTGAATTGTGGTTCGTGCCTGTTTCTAATTAGTAGATTCCTAGATTAATATGTTATATATAAACAGGGAAATATTATATTAGCCTTTGGCCCCTTTGGGTACATCAGGCACGGAAGAAAGATTTTTGTCATGTATAGGCTGCTACATTAAGCGAATGGATGTTGTGTCAGTCTCAATGTGTGATTTCCATTTCAAAGGTCTGCGTTTGTTTTCCTTATTGGCGGTTATTTCATGTCCTTCCTTGTTCCGCGATTATGTTCATTCCATGACAGCGTTGTTCGTGGTCACGTGGTTTTGTCCCTGTTCAGTCCCTGTTTTCGTTTACCCACGGGCGTGATTACTTGTATCATGACAACTGTTACTTTACATCCTTGTTTTGTGACAACTACTGGATTTCCCTGGCTTCGTTTAGCCTTTTTTAAAATTGTGGGGTTCCATTTTTCGATATTGCGAATCCCCGCTGTGGGCGCGCGGGCTGTCTTGGGAATCCCAGCAGGAGGAGCCAGACGAGCCCTCACCACTTGCCGCGAGTGAGCGTCGTCGTCGTCGTGGATGGTGGGCGAGACACCCTCACCCTGAACGTAGCAGTCTGGGTTGGCAGGCGAGCAGACAAGGAGAGCTCAGCCCCGCCTCCGGGACCCAAGAAGGATGGACCTACGCCTGACAGTGGCTCTCCGTCTGTCCCTTCAAGAGCCACCTTCTCCTGCAGGGACAGACAGGCAGCTGAGCCTGGCCTGGAGCAGGAGTTCCAGTCAGCTTTCTTGGTTGTCAGAGTATTCCTAGAGTGAAAGAGGGAAACGGCCATTGCCGTTACTTCACGTCCCTTGTCTCGGAACAGGAATGGGGAACAAAGTGTGACAAGAGAATTCTCCAGCCCAGGGGCAGGTACGGCTTGTCACTCTCTGTTCCCAGTTCAGGGGGCGTGGTCGAGACGAGTTTCTGCTATCACGCTACGGACGTGAAGTAAGTTTTTTTTCGTACCGGTCCCAAGCAGGACAGCAAAGAGGGACAAAAGGGATGTGAAGTAACGGCCATTGTGAAGGCTAAAATTTATCACATGTTGAGCCACCAGCCCAGGGAAGCAGAGAGGTAGATGGGCCAATAGTAAGAGTCGAGATATACCCACATCTCAAGGATAAAATCTCAAGGATAAATTCCAGGCTACCCTTGAAGGGGTGCAGGAAAAGGAAGACCTTCTGCAAATGCAAAAATGCCAGGATTACTGGTCACCTAAGAGAGATAACGGGGTGTGGTGGCTCAGTGGACTAAGGCCCCGAAAATTGTTGGCTGCAAAGTTGGCAGTTCAGCAGTTCGAATCCCGGGTGCCACGCTGTGGAGCGAGCTCCCTCTGACAACCCCAGCTCCTGCCAACCTAGGCAGAGAAGGAGGGCAATTTGGGGAGGTCTGGCCGAGGTGGCTGTGGGACAGCTGTCTTGCCCACCAACCAGAAGTCCACTTTAAGATGTTTCAGATCTTTCAAGCTGAACCCGGAGAAGACTGAGGTTCTGTTCTTCGGGGCGCCCTCATCTGGGTACAATGGCCCCCTCCCTAGCCTGGGGGGGGTTCCCTCCAGCCTACGGACAGGGCCAGGAATCTGGGCGTGGTCCTGGATTCAGCCCTCTCCCTGGAAGCCCAGGTGATGGCGGTCTCCAGGGCCGCTTTTTTCCACCTCCGCAGGATTGCCCAGATCCATCAGTACCTTGATGAGTCCTCCTTGAGGACAGTTGTGCAGGCCTTCGTGATCTCGAGGATCGACTACTGCAATGCCCTCTACGTGGGGTTGCCCTTGACCCTTGTCCGGAGGCTCCAGCGGGTGCAGAATGTGGCGGCCAGACTGGTGGTGGGTGCTCGCAGATTCAACCACATCACCCCAGTTCTGGCACACCTGCATTGGCTGCCCATTGCCCTCCGGATAAGGTTCAAGGTCCTGGTTTTGATTTTCAAAACCCTCCACGGCTTGGGACCAGAGTACCTGTCGGAGGGTATCTCTCAGAGGTCGACTCGGTCCAGACCCATGAGAATGGCGCAGGCGCGCTCACTTAGGGTGGCCACACCCAGGGAGGTGTGGAAATCACTCACACGTAACCGCGCCTTCTCTGTGGTGGGCCCCACATTGTGGAATCATCTTCCTAGTGAGCTGTGCCTAGTCCCTGCTCACCTTCAAAAAGACTCTGAATACATTCCTTTTTAAGGAGGCATATGGCAACCTTTTCATTTAATTCTTTTTTTTTTGCCCGCGCCGCCTCTTGTGGAGGGTTTCCCCCTCTTTATCCTATTAGTTTTTTTCCTTCTCTCCCCTTTTCCCTTACCTGTTATACATTGTTGTTTTATTCTCGTCTGTAAACCGCCCAGAGTTCCTTCTGGAAGATGGGCGGTATAAAAATGCAACAATAAATAAATAAATAAATAAATAAATAAATAAATAAATAAATAAATAAATAAATGGTGGGACTGCTGTCTTGTCCAACAACCCATGTGAAAATGTTCTCTCCAGCATGGGATGACGTCAGTCCACACTGCTCACACCTGACACCTGGATCTAGAGCAAAAACTGTTTTTCTTTAAGGTTGACCTGCCGTGGCTGGGCTTCCCTGAAGTCCCCTTTAAGAAATGCTCTGCTCGCAGTTCTAGGGATGCCAATGCTTCTGTCTGCTGCCCCATCCTTCTGCCTCTTTCCTTCTTCCAACGGGCTGGTCCCAGGCTGTGCTCACTCACTCACCGCACTGTGCTGGGCCTCCTGCTGCTGGCTCAGCTCCCACCCACCACAACCTGTCTGCTGCTCCCATCTGCCTGCCAGTCTACAGTCATTTCCAAATGCTTAGGGCCTGCTGTCTGCTGGTGTGCATCCTTTATTAGAGGCATGCCACTGGGAAGGTGTCGGGGGACACAGGGAAATCCTTTACAAATGGTTTGCCTGACTGTTTTTTTTTTTAAAGGTGTATGGGGGGTAATGATTATATTGTATTGATATTGACTGTAAAGGAGTTCCAGATACTGTATCTGGAAATTCTGAATTTTGAAAATTACAAATTCCACATTCAAAGGGCTGTAATTTATTTATTTAGAATTTTTTAAACCCCACCTTTCTCCTTGGAAAAGAATGCAAGGCCGCTTACTGTAATGAGGGACAATATACAGTCCAGGACAATTAAGACATGAAATTCAAGTTTGAGAACAGGGAATTGAGGGACATCTTATAGCATTAAAAGACAACTGTAAAGCTACAAGAGAATGTGAGCAGTTAAAAAGAGAGAGTAAAAATTCCATGTACTGTACTAATCATGCATGGTAGGCCATCCAAAAAGGAGATATAAACACAAAGTTATAAGTGGTTATAAACACAAAGTCTAAGTCAGGCATGTCCAAAGTCAGGCCTGGGGGCCAAATGTGGCCCATTTACAAATTTCGAATGGCCCGCTGCCTCCCCACCAACTCAGCCATTCCCGCCAGCTGGCCGTTCCTTGCAGGTTTATGTTTTGCCTGCCCTCCCTGCCTCTGTCCACCACCACCCAGCCACCTTCCCAGCCTACCTGCCCCCCAACCCCGTTGCTGCAGCATCCTCCCTTCCTCCTTGCATGTCATAGAGACTTGTCCAAAGTCCAGCCTGGGGGCCAAATGTGGCTAAATGGTTGGCCCACACACATTTTCACTTCGCCAAATATGGCCCTCCTTGCAAAAAGTTTGGACACCCCTGGTCTAAGTAATCATGTATGGTAGATTCATATAAAGACATAATAGGTAGGCCATCATTCAGGGAAAGCTTGCCTGAAGAGGAAGGTCTTTGCCTGTTTCTGGAAAGACAGCAGAGATGGGGCAGTCCTGGCCTCTAGTGGGAGGGAGTTCCAGAATCTTGGCGCAGCAGCTGAGAAGGCCCTTTCAAGACGTAGTTGTGAGGGTGGTGGGATGGAGAGAAAGGCCTCTCCTGATGACCTTAACACCCGAGACAGTTCATAATGTGAGATTCAATCTTTGTGGTAGCTAGGATGCA
Source organism: Phrynocephalus versicolor (assembly GCA_023846285.1). Classification (NCBI taxonomy): domain Eukaryota; kingdom Metazoa; phylum Chordata; class Lepidosauria; order Squamata; family Agamidae; genus Phrynocephalus; species Phrynocephalus versicolor. The sequence continues at coordinate 10,485,725 of JAHTLZ010003468.1, read as the reverse complement.
GGTTGTACCATGCTTTGTAAGTTAAGTTCAGCACTTTGAATTGTGCCTGATATCTGATTGGTAGCCAGTGGAGTTGCTTTAATAGGAGTGTAATGTGATCTTTGTAACCCGCCCCAGTCAGCAATCTGGCTGCTGCATTTTGGCCCCTTTGAAGTTTCCTGAGACTTTCCATCGGTAGCCCCACATAGAGCGCTTTACGGTAGTCTAGCTGGGACGTCACTAGGGCATGAGGAATTCCAAATTCCAAATCTGAATTCTAAATCCAAATTTTGGCGCTGCTACATCCTAAGAAATATTAATTGGGCTTGACCTCTAAAAGATTGGTTATCACATCCTACAATTTTTGCATCGTTTTTTTAAACTAAGAAGCCCCAGTTCTATTCTGACTTTTATCTAGTCATAAAGTTTTGTGTTCACCACCCAGAAGAAACAACAGTTGATGCTGAATTATTTGGCTCTCCTTGCAAAATGGCATCTTTCTCAACAAGAATTCCTTGGGAAGAGCCTTGAACTATGAGGATGTGGGCAGTTTATGGTGCCAAATAACAGGTGGGAAATTGCAATGGGGGTACTGAGAAAGTACTTGGAGTCTCTTTTTTTGTAGGGGCTTAAGAAATCCTGCTGGCCGAGGGAGAAGTCTCCCATTTGTTGAGAGCTGGAAAATCATAGCGGGGATGAGAAATTTTGGGAATGTTCTTCACATCTCTACGAAAATGTGTATACATGTAACATTGTTTTGTTTTTGTTTTTGGTATCTAAATTCCCTTCAGGGAAGTCCTTAAAGAGTAGCTCACATAGATTATAGATAGTCGTCAAATCATAGAATCATAGAGTTGGAAGAGACCTCAAGCGCGATCCAGTCCAACCCCCTGCCGTGAAGGAACCCTCCATGAATGCCAAAAGATGTCCACCATGCAGAAAGGTGAAACAGTCTGCTTCAAGGGATACCACTTAAGCTTACACAGGTAAGGACACAACTTGATGTCTGGATCAGGCTGACTCTGCTAGCTGTGAAGTTTGCAGAGCCATAATCCATAGAACGAACTTTCCGCGTTCTGGTCTGAATGCTGCAGCCAGACTGATGTTTGTTGACAGAGAACATGCACCTCCCCTGTTATAGCAGCTCCATTGGCTGCCAATGCATTTCTGGGGTCATTTCAAAATGCTGGTTCTGCCCTTAAAAAAACCCTAAATGGCATGGGTCCAGGCCATCTGAAGGTCCATATATCCCTATATCTGGCTGCTGCATTTTGGCCCCTTTGAAGTTTCCTGAGACTTTCCATCGGTAGCCCCACATAGAGCGCTTTATGGTAGTCTAGCTGGGACGTCACTAGGGCATGAGGAATTCCAAATTCCAAATCTGAATTCTAAATCCAAATTTTGGTGCTGCTACATCCTAAGAAATATTATTTGGGCTTGACCTCTAAAAGATTGGTTATCACATCCTACAATTTTTGCATCGTTTTTTTAAACTAAGAAGCCCCAGTTCTATTCTGACTTTTATCTAGTCATAAAGTTTTGTGTTCTTGGTTTTCCAGGTCTTCCAAGGAGGTCCTTCTCTCATTCCCGCCACCCTCTGAGGTACATTTGGTGGGGGACAAGAGAGGCCTTTTCTATGGTTGCTCTCAATTTATAGAATGCCTTCCTTCAAGGGGCTTACAATGGACCCTCGCATAACAAGTGTATTGTTTAACAGAAAATCCGCTTAAAGGAAAACATTTCCAAAGATAGGGGGAAATTGCTTAACAGAATCGCCTATGCGGCGAATCCATACAACAGAAAAACTGTGGCGATTAGGGACTGATCCATTTTCAATGCATTCCTATGGGAAATTTGTACAAAGGAAAAATTGCTTAACAGAATTTCATTTGGAACGAATTAATTCCTTTATACAAGGTACCACTGTAGTTGCCTTCCTTGTGTTTTTCCTCTCTGCAATAGATGAAGGCCATACTTTTCAGGCAGTTTTTAAACAGCTGATTGGACAGTGCTGAGTTTAGTTGCTGCGCATAACCTTATGCATGTTTTAACATCCTTTAAAACTTGTTTTTTTAAATGATTTTAATGGGTTGTTTTAATGCTTATGTGTAATTTTTTTAAAAAAACATCTAACTGGTTGGCACTTGGAATAATGTATGAGCCACTGTGGCTGCAATCATTGGGAGAAAGGCAGCATAGAAATGAAGTAAAATTATTTAGGCCAGCCCTTGTTGGTTGTAGCGTGGGATTGTGGTAATTGTAGTTCAACATGTCCAAACATCCCCAAGTTAGAAAAGGCTGTCCCAGCCATATTAAGCATATTTCTGCAGGGGGCTCCCTCCTTAAAATGGCCGCAGCAGTCATGTAAATGAAAGCCAAGTCCATGGCTCACACACACACACACAAATGATCAGAATAAACATTTATATCAAAGAAGAGGCCACCCTGTGACCCAGAGGTCAAAATCCTCTTACTTTCGTAGTCCAGCATTAAGTCAACAGGACACAAATACCAGCAGCAAGTTACTGCTAACAAACGTTGCAGTCTTTCTCATGAGCCAGGTAACTCCACTGCTGTGTGATGAGGAATACAGACTAGAGATGGGCACGAAACGAGCAATTATTCATTTTCGTTTTCATTTTTTCGTTTCGTTACGTAACGAAACAAAAAATGAATTTTTGCCTCCAAATGAAACGAAACGAACAGAAACACCAGAAATTTTGTTGTCCGTTTCGTTTTCATTACGGGCAGTACATTGAATTGTAGAGATGGGAACGAAACGCGCAATTTTTGTTTTTGTTTTCGTTTTTTTGTTTCATTACGTAACAAAATGAAAAATGATGTTTTTTCCAAAAATTTGCGAAAAATGAAAACGAACCGAAACGGACCCCCTAAACGACAAACGAAACACCATTTTTTTGAGTCGTGCCCATCTCTAATACAGACCCCTTAACTAGCAATAATTTTCTGCTCAGGTGTACCCCATTAGGCTTAACACTGGCACCAGCAAATGCCAGGATTCAGGCCACTGTTTGAATGACCTCCTCTCCATGGTGAGTGTATATGTGAGTGTGATTTTTGTGAGTGGTAACACAAGTCCTCCCCCCCCCGCCAAAGGGGGGGGAGCTTGGGAAGGACAGTGGTGGTTACTGGTTAGTGGTGCTGTATCTCTTGTAGTTATTGGTAGAAAGTGTGTCATGGGTCCCGCAAGCTCCATCTATCAAAGTTATTTTATCTGCACAGCTATTAAAGGAGCAGGGGCCTTGTGTTCATCTCCATCTGCCTACTCTGGATGCCAAGTATTTTGTGAACCCAGAACCCCACCCTCCTTCCTGCCAGTTGGCGCTGAGAAAGCTCTTTAAGCCCTTGCCTAGTATCCTTAATCTCTCCCTCCTCCTGCCTCTTTTTCCCTTGCGGAGGTGGGCCCTGGCTCCAGCTGCTGGTTACAGTCTGATTTCTGCCTCCACAACAAGATGCGCAAACAGGAGCCGACGCACGTGGCAGGCCATGTTAATTAGCTAAATATTTGGAGATGGTTAGAGGAGGCGCCTTGGAATCTTAAGACAGACAGTGCCAGGATTGTGAGTGCCACTGGGGAACGGGCGGGGCTTTCAGCTGTTTGCTTATGTCTCGATTTTGCTGGGGGTGGCCAGGGACCTGATCTTAATTAAAATCAAATAAGGTGGTTTGTGCCTTCTCACTGCTCAACATGCCACAATGATGAGACTGTCATTAGAACACATTGTATGTGTGTATGTATGGGGGTGGGGGTGGGGTGGGGGGTGACTTCGTCCCATAAAGGAGCATTACAGATGTAAAGTTTCTAAAAGCCCAGCCAAGAGCAAAAAACTCAAAATAAACCAGCTGCACAGGAAATCCACTGTTATGCCTAAAAAGGCGGATTTGACTCCGAAAGCTCCTATGAAAAAAGGTACCAGTTTGTCTTTAAGGTGCCACAACCTTTTTGTCTTTTCTTTCTTTCTTTTTTCTCTTTTCTTTTCCTTCCTTCCTTCCTTCCTTCCTTCCTTCCATCCTTCCTTCCTTCTTTTGCCTGACATGAAATCTAGTCATCTAGCTAAAGGGACTTGATGGGGTTCCACTTCTGAAGAAAATCTGCTCAAGCCCTGGGCGGATCATGAACCAAGAAAGGTGTTTGCAAGGGAGTGTGTGTCCTATCTTCAGAAAGGAGGGGAGCAGACATTTGGCTCACCTGTGCCTTGGTCCTGGTCAATTCAGACAGTAGTTCTTCCCACTGGTTGCCTTCCAGGTGTCTTTAGGCTAGAGTTCCCGATACCACATGCCAAAAAGGGCTGAGAAACACACTGCGAGTGGGATGATGTGAGGGGTAGCCCAACATTTGGCTTCTCTGTGTGGAAGGTGGAGCTTGTTGTCTAAAGTCTTCCCTCTCAGGCAGATGCTGTCCTTCCTGATGGAGACGAGAGGAGTGCCTGAGAGAGCCACGTGAGTCCACAGCAGAAGATGTACAGAGAGAACAGAGTGTCTTAAACCCTCAGGTTGGGCAGATGGCACACCCCAGCCAAGAAGCAACCAAAAGTGTGAATTAAAGGGATGCGGGCGAGTGATATTCTTCCCCACAATGATGTATTGGCTGCGCTCGGTTTTCTGCAGCCAGCTCCATGGCAGCAGGAGCTGAGGCTGCAAGGTCCCCAGTCTGCACAAAATCATTATCTGAGGATTTAAATAATGGAAAGCTGACAGAGAGAGCTCACCTCCCCTGCTTCTGCCATCTCAGCCCATGCCGTGTGAACTAAATCCATCCTAATTATGGCTGATTTGCATGGGGAGATGAAAATTAATCTACCCTAAGTTCCAAGCATTTAGTGATTCCACTCGGGGTTGTTGGAACAAAAGCAATGTGATGTTGCCAAGAAGTTGTGTGTGCATGGGTGTGTATGTGTGTGTGTGTATGGGTTTCATTGCATACAGCAGGTGTTGGGCACCCCCTTAGCTTCCATCAGAGATCAATCCCTCTTAATTTCCCCAGCGAGCAGTTCTTCCAAGAGGAGCCAAAGACATGTTGCATGCAGATGATCAACACAGAGAAGGATACGGTCCTTCCGGGAGCAAGGAGTTATTAGGAAAATCATAGACTCTGGAAGGAGGAAGGATAGGCAAGGTTGGCTCAGTCCACCATGCAGTCTGGCATGGAGGTGCCAACCGTGCCATCCCCACCCTCACCCTTGCCCTCACAAAATCAAGGGGGCACTCAAAGCCAGGCCAGAGAATGTAAGGCTCACTAACCTAGGGAGCTGCCTTCTACTGAGCCTGTTATTCTTGACACTGACTGGCAGCAGCTTCCCAGAGCTTATAGGCAGGGGTTTTCAATCCCGGCATGCTGGAGGTTGAACCTGCATAAACAAATTGTAAACCAACCAAAGAGTTGTTGTGATTTTTTCGGGCTGTTTGGCCATGTTCTGGAAGTTTTCCTGATGTTTCGCCAGACTCTATGGCTGGCATCTTCAGAGAGCAAGGAGCTCAGGGAACTAGGAGTATCTCTCTGTGCTCTCACTCTGGGGTATATCACTCTGAACCTAGTTCCCTGAGCTCATCTTGCCCTCTGAAGATGCCGGCCACAGAGTCTGGCAAAACATCAGGAAGAAAAACTTCCAAAACACAGCCAAACAGCCCGAAAAACTCACAACAACTATCAGATCCCGGCCGCAAAAGAGAATACATTCAACCAAAGAGTGATTTAAACACTGTGGGTTGGCATAGAAGCAGAATGTTTTGCTTTGTTTTGCTTTATTACTGACTGATACTTTCTCCTGGCCGAGATCAAAAAATTAAAAAAAAAATCCCACAAATGTGATCCCTTTCTCTCACATTAGCACGACAGAGTCAACAATTTAAAAATGTACAGTTTTACAACACAATTGGCAGGGGGTCCAACATGCTTTAACTCTTTCCCCCTCTTCATCCCAAATACCAGAAAGCATTTGGGAGCAGATGTCAAGAAACGCTTCTAGGTCCCTTTCTATTATCTCACAAGAATATAAGAACACAAGAGCAGCCTTGCTGGAACAGGCCGCAGCCCATCCAGTCCAGCATTCTGTCACACCAGTGGCTCACCATTTGCTTCAGGGTATTCCCAAGTGGATGTCTTCAGCTGCTTATGATTCCCTGAAAATGGCATTGAGAGATATCCTGCCTATCTCTCCAACCTGGAGGTTGTCCTTAGGCATCCATCATGATAGCCATTGATACCCTTGTTCTGCTCCCTCTCACCTTCCCCAGATTGATATTCCATGGGATTATTATCACCTTTTATACTCTGTGCTCCTTTCTTTGTTTCTGTAAGGGGCAAGCCTCCTGCCTCTTCTCCAAGACTGTGGTCTCCACCCAGTCCCACCCACACACCTTCCTTTTAGGGCGTTTATACACGACCCCTAAACTCCGGGGCAAATGGCTCCCAGCTCCGGAGCTTAAAAATGTTTCCCCACCAGCTCCGGAGTTTACAGGAAATTAAGTGCGACCACGCCCACTTTAGCGCGTCCCAGCGCACCTTTCAAGTACCTGCTCTCTGGAGGTGGAAATTCTTTGATGCGGTGCAATGATAGTGAGTGCGGGGCTCTCCTCGCTTCTGTTTGTTGTTGTTTTTGGCTCAGGCCCCTTTAAGAGCTACTTAAGAGACTGGAATGTTGCCGCGGCAAGAGTGAGAGGCAGAACGGAGGTGAGCCATGTTCTTTCTTCCTTTTTCTTCTCCCTCCCCTTGCACAGACAGGAGCAAGGAAGTGCGGAGGGGTGGGGACACAGGAAGAGCGACAAGCCCCTAAGATCTCTGGTCCGAATTTAAGTGGCCAGCGGATCTTAGGGGTCGTGTAAAAGCATTTTTTGTTAGAAATAGGATTTTCTATCTCACATATTACATTCTCAACCAGCAGCATGATCTCAGAACAGCAGAGCTGGAAGGAACTCTAATGTTTCATCAAGTCCATCCCTTGTCAAGGCGGCCCAGTGGGGAATCAAACTCCCAACCTCTGGCTCTTCAGCCGGAGACCTAAGCCACTGAATTAATAAAGCTAGCTGTTTTTTATATTTTATTTTAGCTGCTTCATATATAATTTGTCTGGGTCTGTATTGGGACTGACCGCCCCAATACCTATGCTGTGCTAACTCCTCAAAACACAAACATGCAACAAGAACTACTCTGTACAATGATAGGGCTGGCCCTGAGGAAAAAACGTGGCATATATTTTTTCAAGGAAACACTGTGGTTGGCCATTTCCACATACTGTACAAATTACTCCCAATACAAAACCAGTTACAGTCCTTGAGGAATAAAACAAGATTACAGCCAAGCAATCAGGTTACAGTACTTTATTCTTATTCTTATTCTTATTCTTCTGGCTACAGTTCAACAAAGGAATCTGCAAGCACGTCACCACAGAGATTATCCTGGACTAAAACACAAGCAAAAAGTTGAGAAAACATTAGGATACAGTCCAGTTGGATGAATAAAACTGGATGGCAGTGATAAAGGAGATGGTTCAATTAGCTCCATCCAGAAATTCTGCTCCTTTTATTTTTGAGGGTAAAGCATATTGATTTTAATTATGTGTGAACTTCACAGGTGCTGGACAAAATGTTCTCTAAACATTGTCGACAGTGTGCTTCAGCCTCGCTTTATTTATAGTATACAGAAGTTATAATGATCATAGTGGTTGTTAAAAAAAAAACAAGCTTTTCGGATGTCTGTAGTGTAAGGGAACTGGTTGACTATTGGCTTGTCAGATGACATGTGTTAATAACAATATTTATGTGCTGTCAAGTCAGTTCTGACTTATGACAACCCTTTCATGGATTTTCTAGATAGAGAGTACTCAGGAGTGGTTTGCTTTTTCCTTTTTCCTGAGGCTGGGCTGCTTGCCCAAGGCTACACAGGCTGGCTCTTTCCTACATGGCACACCGGGGAACTGAACTCACAGCCTCTGCCTCCACAGACAGGTACCTAACTCACTGAGCCGCCCGGCAAGCTGCAGACATTGCAACCAAGAAAGAAATCATGGGGAAGAAGAAGCAACTTTCCACCATGGCAGACCAGGGCTCCAACCAGCTCAGCCCTTCTGCCTGTTTCTGCAACAGGGCACACCTGTCTCTCTGTACAATTTGGACTTCCCTGCTGACAATCACATGTCACAGACAAGCCATTCCCAACCTTGGGCCCCCACATGTTCTTGAACTGAAACACCCAGAAGCCTTCACCACTTGCTGTGCCAGGGAGGATTTCTGGGACGTGTAGTCCAAGGCCACCTGGGAACTGGAGGTTGGAAACCAATGTCATAGATCAGCCTGAGTAGCGTTGAGGCCAGGTTTGAGGCTAAGACATCCGGGGAGCTCCAAAACTCTTCACCCAGGTCTGTCTTGACTCCCAATGACTGTTTTGAGCATCTGGAAGGAGATGGATCCATCCCTCCCAGAATATGTCACGGGTTGAGCCTCGCACCCTCTTCACCCAAAACCAGAACCTAACCAGTGGGCTGCAACCAGGAGTGGTTTGAGCAAGCCATTAGTTGCGCTTGAGGGAAGGGAGAAGGTGGTGTACAGAAATGAACCGGACTGGTGCAGAAGACTCGGACTGCGACACTGGAAATGGGCAACATCCTTCTTGAATACACTTGAAAACCCCAGGGTAACTGGAAGGGAAGGAAGCATGGTGCCTGGTACAACGAGCACACACTGTTCTGTTCGTGTCTGCTTCCCACCCTTCTGCACCTACCGACCAAGGCAGCTGCCTCCTCCACCACAGGGCCAGGCTGACTGCAACACTGTCACTTCCAATCTTTGGTTGGAAAGGCAGGATATATTGTCATCCAAAAGAGCCAACAAATGAATCAATTAAGCCATCATTCAGTCAATCAATCAATCCATCAATCCGTCAAGAAAGCACTGCTCTGTCATTTCTTCGTCAATCGGCTTCTGTTGGTAAAGGAAGATAACGAAGTGGGTCTGTCTAGCTGGTTGCCTAAAGCCTAAAAGCAAGACAAACCCCCCATTAAAAGAAAGCTTAAATCAATCCCAGATCCCCAAAGCACCGGCAATCTGATTCATTGATTTGATTTGATTATGTTTGATCGTATTTGATTTATAACCTGCCTTTCTCTCAGCACTGCGACCGAAGGTGCCTTCCAACATATATTTTTTTAACGTGGAACTAACAAGCTATAATATTAAAAGGCAATTTAGTTAAAATGGTTTCTAAAAACATCTTGGTTTCAATAATTATGAAGCACTCTCTCTCTCTCTCTTGAAAGGAAGTGTGGTGCAGTGGGTAGAACGTTGGACCCAAGCTCAGGAAACTTGGGTTCAGATCGTGAAACTCACTGAGGGTGAGCAATAGAAAACCACTCATTCAATCTTTCACATACCAATGGGTCAAAAGCAACTTGATGGTGCACGATAACAACATTTTGCCTTTTGTTGCTTCACGTGCCTCCTTCTAACAGGACCCTTAAAGTTCCCAATGCCGATGTGGAAATGTGTTGTTAAATCCAAGTTAGCGGCTACTACTGTGGGTTGGGTTGGGGTGTCCAGTTTGGCAAGCCTGGCCATTGTTGGCCACATCTAGCTGCTGATGGAATCGTATCTGGTCCAGGTAAGAGATCTGTCCATCATTTCACTTGTACAGAAGGTGGGAAATGTTTTGCATAAGGCAGAGTCTGGCCATCTCTTGGAATCCCTTGGCAATACAGTACATGGGTGTAGCAAAAGGGGTGACATTCTTTCTTCTACGTGTTATGAACTTTATTACAAATTCAGGTGCTCACGAAGAGGGCACGTTGTACAGAAGTCTGCTCTGTTCTATCACTAAAACCAGCTGCCAAAGATGGTAACAGAGGTAGGTTACTTCTATTCTTCCATGGATGTATCATGTGCTGTCAAGGGGGAACTGACTTATAGTGACCCTAAAAGGGCTTTCACAATAAGTGAGAGATAACCAGTGGTAGGTAGTTCACCAGTGAGTTTCCAGGGCCGGCCAGGGATTCAAACCCAGATGTCTTGAGTTCAAGCCCCTCCATCTTTACACTTCAGTGCATTATGTATACTAGGTGTCACACAGGAGCCAGCATTAACATGGGGTTTCATGGCTTTCAAATGATCTGCCCGTATTTGCAAAGAATAGCTATTCCAAGGGTAAAACCAGATGGAAGGGAAGTCCAGGTAATCTTGTCAGTTGCACCAACACCAAGCAAAAAGGAGGCAGCAGCATTTTCTGATAGGGGATCTTCCTTTGATTTGGCATCCCTCCATGTGTTTGACAGCACAAATCCTATCAGCCCTAGACCAGTGCAACTAATGGACATAAGTGAGGGGGCTATAGCGCCACACCATCCGGCTGGGTACTAGAGTCAGGGAGGCTGCTATAGCACCTAGGAAGCCGCTTAATGTATAATACCAGATCAGACTGGAGATGGGCACCTTACAAAAGATGACATGCTGTTTCGTCGTTTTTGTAAGCTTTCAAAACGTTGCTAAACGAAATGGGAAACTGCTTCACAACAAAACAAAACACTTCTTTTTCCCTTTGAAAATGAAACGTTTCATTACTCTGTAAAATGGCTCCCTTGTAAAAAGCTACCCACCAAATGTGGTGCCTCTAGGGGAACCATTTGATAGAGAAACAAATCATCTTGTTATGGTTTCGTTTCATTACAATTTTTTGTACAAAAATTCATTTAAAAGTGAAAGAAAAAGAACCGCTAGTAGAAACAAAACTCTATGTTTCCATTTCGTGCCCATCCCTAGATCAGACTCCTGTCCTGGACTATCTAGTGCAGTCAGCTGTGACTGGCAGCAACCCTCTGAAGAAGAAGCTGTTTGGATGAGTAGCAAAACATTTCTATCTCTCAAGAAAAAGAAGTCCAGTAGCCATGACTCAAGTTCCAGATAAACTCAGCTGGATGACTGAGAATCTTCACAGACATTTCGAAGGACTTTTTTTGAAAGAAGCTGCCCTAGACCTGTTGCCTGGCATTTTTCTGAACATGATCTCCCTCCTTCATCGCCCTTTCCTGGTATGCACAAAGCTCACACTTCGGCGTGGAGCCGAGGCCCCTCCTGCCAGAGTGGGCAGGCCAGCCTTGCACGTTTGGCTCCGTCTTGTGCACCAACAGTAGGAAAAAGTCTAGACACAGGCTTGCGGATCCCCTCCTGGTGTGCTGTTTGCCTTTCCCATCCCCCCGCCCTCCATCAGATGGAAAATTAGATCAGGAGCCAGACACTTGGAGTGAATTTACCTATATTCTACAGGCACAGCACCTTACACATTCCAAAGAGGAGGCCAGCCGGAGGGAGGGAGGGGGGGATGTAGAGAGGAAGGAGACAGCAGCACAACAGAAGTGGCATCTGGCCCTGCATTCCAAGTAGCTCGCCTTCTGCTTCTAGAAGTAGTAGGGACTGGGCTGCACCCTTTTTGGGGACCTTTTGGCAACTGGAAATATATGCACTTGCGTTATTAGCTCCTTCTCTGTGCTGGGTGGGTTTTTTTGGGTTGTTTTTTTTTAAAAGCACTTCATTGGTATGGGATGCAGGCACCCGGCCGCCTGGTGCTGTTTATTATCATAATATGCTTCATGAAAAATTAACCAGCAGTGGGGAGAGGAGAAGGAAGGGGCCAAAGGGAGGATAGCGTTTGCTGGCGTCCACCCTTCCTGCCTGGGGAAGAGAGATGGCTTTGATCGTGGTGATGACGGGGTGGAAACATGGAGCTCAGCAGGACCCAAAGGGAACGGCTCTTGAAGTAGGGGAGGGGGGTTGTTTAGGAACGAAGACACCTCTGGTGCAGCAGAGGGCAAGCAGAGCCACAGGCCAAGGAGAAAAGAAGAAGTGAAAGTTCTCGGGAAATTGGGCAAGTTGCTAATGAAAGAAAACTTGAAGGAAGGAAGGAAGGAAGGAAGGAAGGAAGGAAGGAAGGAAGGAAGGAAGGAAGGAAGGAATATTAAAAAGTAGTAATCGACAATGGTGTGGGGTTAGGGCTAGGAGCCTCGTAGCACAGTGGTTAAATGCCTGTACTGCAGTTAAAACTGTGCTCACAACCTGGGGTTCAATCCCAAGTAGCAGGCTCAAGGTTCACTCAGCCTTCCATCCATCCAAGGTTGGTAAAATGGGTACCCAGCTTGCTGGGGGTGCAATGTGTAGCCTGCATACTGTAATTAAAACTGTAAACCACCCAGAGACTACTTTAAGTTGTACGGGGCAGTAAATAAGCAGAACACTTTGCTTTAAACAGCTCTGGTGCTTGGTGAAAAATCAGACTAATGAATGTTATGCCACACTGCAGTGAAATGTGCAAAGCCAGAGCAGGTTCTTGCCAAACCTGATAGTCAGCTAGATGTAACACAGAAGGTGAAGTTTTTTCTCAGAACACAAACTCATTTATTAAAGTGAGCACAGATGACCCCATAGCCATTTTGTTGAGACTTTGTAAAGGGCATTTTCTCTGTATTCCTTTAGTCATATTGCTAAGTGGTTTTTGTCCTGTTTGCAGTGTCCCCACCCTCCCACACTCTGATTCTATTTCTTCTGTCTGCTGTGAGGGGAGGGAGAAAAAAATGCAGGCTCACCTCCACCTGCCCTTGGCAGCAGCTAGTTGTAGTAGGACAGGAAGCCTTTTAGGGATTCCTGTCTGTTAAAAGAGGGGACAACAAAAACAAACAGAAGGCGGAGGAGAGCCAGACATTCACAGCTTTAAAATCCGCATTGGAAATTTTTTTACCTCCTCAAGACCAGGTACTTGTAAAATGCACTGGGGCGCGCTTAAGTGGGCATGGTCGTACTTTATTTTTTTTTAAAGTCCGCTGCTGGTGGAAAACAATTTTATGCTCTGCATCTGCATGCATTTTGCAGCGGATTTTAGGGGTCGTGTGAAAGGAGCCTTAGGAGGAGGGGTTGATAACTGGGTTGGTCATCTATCCTCATTGAAAAGAACAGTCCTTAGTTTTAAAAGCTTTTCTCACCTCCTTTTGGAGTTGCCTTCTATTTGAAAGTCTGTACAGTTAAAGTGAGGCAAGGGACAGTGCTGGAAGATGAGGCTCCAAGGGCAGAAGCCATTCAACTGGGAAATAGCAGAAAGAGTAGTGGAAGCTGACACACTGGTGAAAGATCTTTTTACAGACAATGGCAGGGGCACTCAAGCTAACAGTTGTTAGTACATTACTACACAAAACAAAGAAATATAGTTATAAAGGGGGGGGGACCACAAACCTCAGCAAGCCCTCTTGTTTCCAATTAGTAAAATTAAACACAAGATTTTTTTATTTTTATTTTTTTGCAGGAAGCTGCTGCTTCTTTTCCTGTGACCTGAATGACTTTGTACTTCCTAAAGACAAGAGCAATGGCCCTCAAAAGGAAGACTTCTTAAAGGGAATATTGCAGGGGTTCAAGCATTGTAATCCCAGCCTTCTTGAAATACAGAAGGACTCCCGTATCCATGAGATTGGTATCCATGGTTTCAGTTACCCATGGTTTACCACAGCCTTATATACAACATGTGGCCTTTGTCCAATCTCTTTGTATGTTGTATATAGGGTTCACTACTATCCATTAGAGATGGGCACAAAATGATTTTTTTCATTTCATTATTCATTATTCGTTTTGTTATGTAACGAAACGAATAACGACCCTAGGGGCAAATTTAACACGAACCGAACTGAACAGAGAAAAATTAGTTCAGTTCGGTTCGGTTCGTTAATGGGGGCTTGAGATGTCTCCTACCTGGTGCTGGTCCAGAGGTCCTTTCGCGCCAAGCTGCACAGAGGGAGCACATACCTTGTCGGTGCCATCGAGGGACAGGACGGGCTCGAGCCTCAGCCCAGCCTTGGGAGGAGAGATAAGAAGCAGGCCATATTTAGGCGGCCAGAGCAGTGCGGCTTCAAAGCCGCCCCCTTGCGCCTCCCTCCCGTGGCCCGTTATTGTGGGGCCGATCGGGAGGGGTGATAAGAAGGAGGCCGCGCTTAGGCGGCCAGAGCAGCGTGGCTCCAACGCCACTCCCCCTCTTTATTCCTCCCATGCCCGTTCATAGGCACCCCCAGCTCCGACTGGGCCTCAGGGGCCGTGCAGTGGGTGCTGGGGAAAAAAATCAGGTAAAAACGAATAACAAATTAATGAAACAATGAAAAGAATTTTTTGCAAAAATTCACAAAAAACGAAATGAAACAAACTGAAGTCCTTAACGAAAAGAAAAGAAAAGCCATGTCTTTCGTTTCGTGCCCTGAAACTACTATCCATGGTTTCAGGCCTTCACAGTGGATTGTAGGACGGATCCCCATGGAAACAGGAACCCCAGAAGATTTGGCTTGTAAATGTGCTTTGAATCTTGTTGAACTAAAAATGTCATCAGTCCTCAACCTTGTGATTTTTTTTTTGTTTCTTTGTTACCTTCCTCATCCTTGATAGCTCTCTAAATCCACCAACAGGAATATAAACATGCACTTAGGGCGGGCCTTATCTTTAGGCAAAGTGGAAGACTTGTGGTGTCAGGAGAGGGCCACAAAGAGTCTTCTTGCAGCACCAAAAAGACTAGCAGATATTCTTTGGCATAAGCCCTTGCGTACCATCACCCGCTTATTCTGGAGAAGCCGGTTATGTTCGGTGACTGGATACAACTCAGCTTACGCCTGAGAAGATGAATATCTTTATATGGGGAAGAGTTGAGCAGAGACCTTCTGGAGTTTCCTAGACTGCCATTTCCCTGCTCTGATCAGGGCTGACCTTATATCAACCTGAGCTACTTATTATTCAGGTTCTTGATGTCACTTCCTTCCTTCTTACACTAGTCTCCCACGCCCTACACACACGCACACGCACACACACACAAGGAGGGGGACATCTTCCATTTGTTCTCTAGGGATGAAAAGGGAAGCCTTGGCACCTTCCACTTAGCTGGCTGGAAACACAGTTTCTATCCCCTTTCCTATCGCAAGCGTCTTTGGCTAACAAACACAAGCTGTCTTATTATCTGAGAAGCACACCGTTTCTTCACAAAAAGGGGAAGGAGTCTCAGGTGATATTTCCGAGTTCCAAAAGGCTGATTCCACAAATTAGCATTGCTCAGATAGTACCATCCACATCGTCCCTGGCAGTGTAAAGTCCACTAAAGCGTCTGCCAAGTACCGTATTTTTCCGTCTATAAAATGCCACCAATGTATAAGGAGACCCCACTTTTCCAGCCCAAAATTACAGTTTTGTAAGTGCACAGGTCTATCGGCAGCATACTTCCATGTATAAGAGAACCCTAATTTTTTTTACTCTAACAGTTTTAGGAAAAAAATATAGTCTAATACATGGGAAAATACTGCCATTTTATTTATTTATTTATTTATTTATTTATTTATTTATTTATTTATTTATTTATTTATTTATTTCCCGCCAGATTTTCCCAAAGGAACTCAAGGCGGCTAACAGATACAAAAGTTCCACAGTACAAAACTAACAAAATTAGAATAAAAATACTAATAATAACAATAATGTAAGATGGCGAAGAAAAATGGGCGGACATAATAACTCAGATCCCTGCTCAAGAGTGTATCAACCCCCGAGGTCACCGAATGCAGCCCTAAAGAGACAGGTTTTTAATAGCTTCTTAAACACTGGGAGGGATTCTGCAGTCCTGATATTGCTTGGAAGATGGTTCCACAAAGTGGGACCAGTCACTGAGAAGGCGCGATTCCTAGTAGAAGTTTTGCGCGCCTCCCAGGGAGTGGTAATCCGAAGACCAAAGGACTGGGATGTTCTAGTGCAGGGGTCCTCAAAGTTTTCAAACAGCTGGCCGGTGCACCACCACTCAGACACCACTGGGGGCCGGATCACAGTCCAAAAGCAGCCACGGAGGTTGGCTTGCTCACAAAACAGGGGGTAGGTGGGGGGGTTGCAATTGGTCCCAGGGGCCGGATTCAGGACCTTGGGGGGCCGCATCCGGCCCCGGGGCCTTAGGTTGAGGACCCATGTTCTAGTGGGTCGGGCTGATGTTGATCTTTGGATGATACGCTCCATCAGATATTAGTTTTGCTAAAGCGCCATTTGTTACTTTTGGAGGCCACAGAGCTATGAAAACCACAAATAGTCACTTCTGAGCTTTGCTGTCAGAGCCACAACTAAGGCAGTAACCAACAAGGATGTAGATACTGATATTTCAAGGGTGCATAATTGAACATTGCAAGTGCATCAACCCACCGACTCTGAGTACGAAGACTTCCTCCAATGGCTCTTCCCCGGGCAGAAAGAAACACAATAGAAGCAGACTTAAGGTCGAACCTTTATGGTCGTCACACCGCTCCTTGGAAGTCCTCTATCTTCTTCCTGGTGTGCCAAAAATGTGTGATCGAAGCTACCAACCAAGAGGGCAGCAAGACCTGCTGGCACCAAAAGGCCTCCTTATGGCCCTGCCTGCCAGCAAAAAAGAGAGGTGCTTTTCTGCCTTGTGTGCCAAAAGAACTTGGCTGGCCATGGGCAGGATGTGTTTTGCCTTGGACGAATGGTTGGGGGGGGCAGTGTTTGTTTCTTTGCATCAAGCCAAAATCGGACTTGGGACTGGCCATGTGTGCATAATTAAAGCACTCTTGAACCCAGGAATGTGTTTGCATATGCTTTATTTATTTATTTATTTATTTATTTATTTATTTATTTATTTATTTATTTATTGGATTTTTATACCACCCATCTGGCAGCGAGGCCACTCTGGGCGGTTAACAACAATTAGTCAACACAGTCGAGTACAATGTAAACACATATAATTCATACAATAAAATAACGAAAGTAAAAAGGCAATGCGGGGGCGGGGGGGATCTGCATTGTCACCCGCCCAGGGCTGATGGGTGTGTATGTGTTCCACAGGGAAAGTTCCTTCTCAGCACCAATTCAGGCAACCGGTTCATGCTGCACATCCTGGTAAAATGTTGGCTGGGAAGCCCTAGGTCTCCTCTTCGGTGAGCAAAGAGAGGGTTGTAGATTGACACCTGCTCCTCCGTCTCTGGCCAGCCGTGGGTCCACTTCCGCTCGGGCCTTGAGCTGATTGAGTTGCCTCTCCTGATGATGTCATTCTAGCTACACCTGGTTGAGGAGATTGTTGAAGAGAAACATCTCATGGACTATCTTACTAAGCAAAATCTTCAAAGATGGCTCCTGCTCTCTCTCTCTCTCTCTCTCTCTCTCAACTGAAGTGACTTCTTGATATTTGAAATCTTGGTGTTGAGGTAGGCTCGTAAGTCGTTTTAAATCTGAACAGGCCAAGTGTTTTCCACCTGCATCCGAGTGCTGCCCGCGAGCATCTTTTTTCCTCTTCTTAATGGAGCTTAACATCAGTCCTCAGAAAAAAAAACCCACTCCTGGTTGCTCTCGACTTTCTTCATGTCAGCTGTGTAATGGCACTGAAGATGGGAGCTGTTAGGTTAGAAATGAGAACCAGAGACCATTTCAGATTTTGCTCTGTTTTCTACAACTTGTCCCAAAAACCGCCCCGGTCCCATGTCCCTTTAAAAGCAGTTTAAATTACCAGATAACCTGTGTCTAAAACTGCCGTCCCCACGGCCACCGGGCTTTTTGGGGGGGAAAAGAAAAAGAAAACCCGGTAATGCTTCCTTAAGCGAGGTTTCTGTGACTCACGCAGGCGGTAGGGAAATTTTTACCTCGCTTTGAAAATCCAGCTTTTACGGAGGCAGACGCCCTGAGACCAGGCAGATGATCCAGGTTTCTTTTTCTTTCTTTTTTTCATAGCACCAACTGGCTGTTCCTGGGGCCGATCGGTGCTGTTTTTGTTAATTGCTTTTCACCTTCGGAGAAACAGGAAGCTCTATCCGGTTCTCCAAGTTTTAATTTCCCCCAAGCCAAGTGGTCCGTTTTTTTTAAATGCTAGCACCACCTGCTGGCCAAGGGGGCTGAACTGCACTTTAAAATAAAATAAAAACAGCTTTTTACGTGGGAACTTTTGTCCTACATTTAAATCATGTGATGGGACGAAGAGGAAAAGCCGGGCCTTCAGAAGATCTGGATCAAAACCCAGGTGTGACCACGGCCATTTACAGAGGAAAAACCAGTACATGCAGGTCAACAAATGACCAACAAAGCCGGCATGAGGATAGATCATACCGTAAATATGCAGGTGACCTGCTGGAATGCTGTCCTGATCTTATACTGTGCTAGATATCTCTCAGGACCAAGTTAAGCCAGGGTTCTGTGCATAGTTCTTTGGGTCACTGCTTTTGAGCATGGATGTAATGACATGCTGAAGCTTTCCATCACTGAGCAGAGGTCAGATGGCAATCTGGAGCCCAGGGCATCATCCTCACTTGGCTGAGTTCTGAGTGGCTTCAGCATGTCAATCTACAGATGTCTTTAAAAGAAATATTCTCAGCCTTGAGCTTGGAGGCCTTTGTACATTTTCTGCTCTGTGTTAGGTGCCATCAAAAGTTGGAATTGACGTACAGTGACCTTGGTCGCGCTTTCAAAGTAAGTGCAACATTTAAGGGGTATTTCTTCCCATTCCACCATCCCACAAAGTTTCTATGGCTTAGCCGGGATCCCAGCCCACTCTTCCTGGGTCTTAGCATGCTACTCCATCCACCACATTGGGTATCAGAGAGGCCTTTGCCAGGAGGAGCTAACTGCTCTTTAGTGATTGAGTCTTACCTTCTGCTTCTAGGTGTCCTGTGTGGGGGTTATTTCCTCCAGCACTTTTCTGTTCCATTGTCTTTCTTGTAAGGGCTTTTGTTACTGGCGTTAAATGCTCTGGTTTCATTTTATTATGCTTTGTAGTTGGATTTCATTGCCGTGCAGTTGCAAGTCCTTAACAATGCAAGTCGAAGGCAGGAAGAAGGAGCAGGATTCACTCCTGCATCCTTATCTATTATGTGGCAATTGTAGGCAATTCCTCATTCTGCTTTGAATTCTCAAATTGGAAAAGCCATTGTGTGCCATACCTTAAAAAGCAATTGTCTGAAGACTCTCTATTGACATAAAAATAAAACAATGGCTATCCTCCTATGCTATCTTTTAGTATTATGCACGGAATGAAAATGACAGGTTCAGAACTGGGAAGTTTATTGCTAAATGGCAATTAGCCACTGTTGTGCATCAAGGTAAATAAGTAGCTCTTGTCCTAGGGCATAGTCACATGCGAGAGAAGAAACCCAGTTAAACTGATTCCAATATTTTTTTTTCAGCAGCCATATGGTATATAGATCAACAAGAGTGTTTTGATTGGTTTTAACTCTATTGATTCATTTCTTTCTATTTGAACCGTCGTAGCAGCCGACACTGCTTTTACTTTTGTGTCAATTAATTTTCTCTACTGTTTCTTGAGGCAATAAGGCCCCTCTGTCCATTTAAAAAAGCATAACAAAAGTGGCATATAGACAGAGCAATTGACACTACTCATATCCTCTCCTCTATAGGAAAAGAGATTCAATTTAAACATTAGGAGGAACTTCATGACAGAGCTGTTCGGCAGTGGAATGTGCTGCCAAGGAGGGTGATGGAGTCTCCTTCTTTGGGGGGTTTTAAGCATAGGTTGGATAGCTATCTGTCGGGAGTATTGTGATGGGGGTTCCTGCATGGCAGGGGGTTGGACTGGATGGCCCTTGAGCTATCTTCCAACTGTATGATTCTATTATTCTTTTTCCCTTCCCTCCTTTACTTAATCATTCCTTTTCCCTTCTTATTTCCCTGCATATTCCTCCCTCTAAGTTCTTGCCTTTCAGTTTTCGTTTTGGAATCGAGTTTGGAGGAAGAAGCGGGTTTTAAAAGACTTGCAAATTATTATGAAGAGCAGGGCTGAAAATTCAACATTCATTTCTGTACAATTCAAATCAAGAAGTCTGAAGCCCTCTTTCACCTGCAAGGGAGTTAGGAAAGCTGTCTCTTTCTGAGCAATGTATGCATGTGTTTCTGTTATTTTTTGTGGCAGTGGCAACAGCAGTGCCTCCAGTGGATCCTACTACTGATTTGTCAATATGCCTTTTTAAAAAAAAACAGGAAAAAAGGATGCATGAAGTGACCACAGTGCCCAGAAACCTGACCCCTTTGTAAAGGAAATGAACTAACAGCAACATTCACTCAGGCTGAAATGATAAGGAATGAAGTGATGATATTATCAGTACAAAATAAAACTACCCTCCTGGTGAGAGGGAAATAAACTGCTTGCTGGGGCAAATGAATCGATGTCGGCCATGCACCATGTGACTGGAACATTATGAAATGATCCAAATAACAACCAATTTAACAGTGGTTCTTTTGGCAGGTGTGAGTGATCCCTTAGTTCCATTGAAAAGCCTCCTTACATTCCTATTTCCCTAAAATAACTAAAATGTTTACCTTTGTTTTTACTTTTAACAAGCCATGAAAATGCAACAAGCGAGAAGTCCTGTGGTGCAAAATGCAGTCCTCTCCTGATCACATCTTTATCACTTCAGCACCTCTAGTCACCAGACAACATTTTTAATTGGCCGTAAGCCAAAACTTCAGTTGGCTTCTACCTGGCAAATAAACCCACACTTATCTCAACATTCTGAGGGAGGTTTCTTTGTCCATGTGCGATCTTCTTCTCAACTCCAGACAAAAAGGATACTTGTGTTCAAAAAAAAAAAAAAAGATTGTGGGAGTGGAGGCTTCTGCACAGTGATGGGCTGCCTCTGTCTGGAGTACCTGAGTGGACATCTCCAACCATGTGGGACCAGGGGTGAAGCATTAAGCCATACCCCCAAAGCCCGCCTGTAACCAGGTTTAAGCTCACTTTAAGTGGATGATGCCTTGCAACATTAGCCATACATTTCTGGGACATTCTTTTATGATTTTTCTGCATGACTCTTTATGTGACTGGTGGCTGCCTGAGGAAGGGATTTTTAAAATTTGTGAACGCTTTCACTGATTCTTTAATTTTTGTAGTGGTCTTCTAAAGTTGTCATGTTCTTCTACACTTATATGAGGGTTACATGAGCCTGTCTTCTGAATCAGAAGGGTTCTTCTGATGTTTTTATACAGAGGGATGGGAAAAGAGAGAGTATTCATCATCTGGAAGGTCTTATCTGAGGACATGGTACAACGGGAGCCAACCAGCCTGGCCATTAGCTGAAGTGAATTGGTCACCTTGGGTGGTGGAGTGGTAGGGTTGATGGTGGAGCAGGGGCATTTTATAGGTGAGAGAATGCTAGGAATAAATGGAGAAAGACCTCCTGTTGCAAAGGCAACAGCGGTAGAGGTAGGCTGCTTTGAATCACTGCTCCCTGCCTGGTCACCTTCAGAACATGGTGGCTGTGAAGGAGGCTGTTTGCCTAAAAGCTCAGGGTTTAAGTAGACAGCCAGCTATGCTGCAGCTACATGATCAGACATTAGATTCAAGGAACACATCACACAGGATGGCTTTCCGGTGAGAAAAAAAATCTGGAAAATATAGATGGTTCATTCCATATTAATAAACCGAGGCTGTGGCCACAAACATGTTTGTCCCTAGTTCTGGAAACTTTTCTCTACCACACCCTGGCATTTAGATGGGCACCATGTTGAATTATATCCCCAGAAGGTGCATCTGAAGTGTCCCTATCACACAGCCCCTGCTGGCCTCCCAGTTTCTTGCTATAATCACCCCCTTCTCTTACCCACCTCCTTCACCAGTGTCCAAGTCTCGCATTCTTTTAAAAGGTTTACCAAGTGAAACGGTGCTGAACTGACATGACACAGCAAGCATTAAAATCAGGGCATTGTGTCAGTGCTCGAGAGAGAGAGAGAGAGAGAGAGAGAGAGAGAGAGAGAGAGAGAGAGAGAGAGAGAGAGAGAGAAATTTGATTAAAGAAGTATAGTTCACAAATTTTATTGCATTGCAGCTGCAATACTGGCCAGTACAAGCAGAAGGCAGGTAGAAGGCAATGAAATTACAAGTCTTACAGGCTGAAGAGTTTTCCTGGGGAAAATTCCACAGACTTCAGACTTATTCCCTCCCTCTGTCCTGGATCAGGAGGTGGCCCCTTCTCCACCTGTGACAGCAGATCCCTGCCAGCAAGGTGCAAAAGAGACTCACTCTCTTCTGGGGTCCCTCAGGCTTGTGGGGTGGGTTCCAGGTGTATCGTCCCTCATAGCGACACTCTCCGGCGTATATTCTTTCCAAAAGATCAGATCTGCTTGCACTTGGTGTTCATGTTAATCCACAGAAGAACCACAGAAAGCAACAGTGAGACACACGGAACAAACAGTGGGACAAATACCCCATCTAGTTACTCTCTAATGTGGCTGGAGGGGCAGGGACACTTTCACACCAGGCTATTCCAGGCTATTCCAATATATCATATGTGTGTGGGGGGGCGTCTGCATCATGTCCTCTGGAGCGAACGACGTGGAGGTCTTTTGTGCACTAATGGCAGCCGAAGACACGCTCATGCTTCCTGATGTTGATGATAAGGTTATAATAATGATTACATTAGCCACACATGGCATGTCACCCCTCTCCCCTAGGGGGAGCTCCACACAACAAACAGACAGTACAGTAATACAGGTATACATAAACACCGGAGGAGTCGGACCGCACGGGTTGAAATCTGCAGGCAGGCAAAGCGGAAAGCAGAAATCACAGAGGGTGAAATCATCCTTCAGCACTGAGGCACACCGTGCGATGCCAGGAATAAGCTGGGCTCCTTGCTTGCTCTGGTTTCACGTTGTGACCTAACTGTTAGGATGGAACTGAGAAGAAAATGCAGAGAGGCTATTTGCCTCCTTCCACTGCTTTTTAAATCATGTTTTATCACATTTCTTTATTACGTGCAATTTTTTTCACTGTTGTACTGTGGGATATTTGTATTTTATTGTGTTGCGGTTTTGTTATATAGTAATTATATAACTATGGATGGCTTCTGGAGTGTGTGAGGGTGGGGTGGGGGTGTGCTGACCCCAAATTTCAGATATTCCACTGCCCTGCTCCCCCTGCTGTGCTGGTCATCAGCTTAAAGGTCCTTATGCCCCCCCCCCACACACATCCCAATTGAGAGGTGGAATTAGAGATGTTGTGTTTGGGGGCACGTAGACCTACCTGGATGTCTTTGGATTGGGACTGAACTCACAGGGTTCTGGGTGGATGGCCAGGGGCACACAATTATTTGATTATGTATTTATTGAATATTTCTTTATTCAAACATTTTTTAAAAATCACACCGTTATATAACCAAAACCATCCTGTTTAAACCTGTGCAGTTCCAGGCAGAATTGTATATTATTCTGGTGCAGAACTTTGAAAATATCCTGTTTTTGGGGGGTGGGAGAGAGAGAGAGAGAGAGAGAGAGAGAGAGAGAGACGATGCTTCCCGAAATTTCCTGTCCAGGGCCTTGCTGAGGGACCATGTGGGAACAGAAGTCCAAAGTAGTAACAGTTCTAAGAATTGGCAAAGAGGCGCTAAAGCAAGATCTGCCCGCCACACCAGCCAGACCTCAGTGGGAAGCGGACACTATTACGATCCTTTGCTCTTTGCCTTGAAAGTAAACAGACCTGAGGGGGTGCTGATGAGAGTGTCAAAGATGATCAACGGTTTGAGGAGTAATGGCAGGCAGGCAGAGGGGTGGAGGTGGGGAAGGAGAGAAGGAGGATCACAGAACTGGACACCTTTCAGTGGAAATCATGCAGAGAAAGGGCAAAGCGCAGTGGAGTCACTGCTGGCGGAGAAGCAAGAATGCAGACCAAAGGCAGGTTCATGCTTCATCCCCAGGTCCTAAAATGCAAATTCGAATCTATCCATCCCCGTAATTCTACATTCTTAGCAGTTATATCATCAGAGATTTTAGTCAGAACTTGTAAATTTCACAGTGGTCAGTGAGGTTTCATCGCAGGTAGGTGTGAATTACTGATGGTTCTGTTTTGGTGGGAATCCTATCTAAGGCCTATTCACGCATTGTCCCCGAGGTCTTGGAGCCGGTTACATTGGTGGTATTGCTCAGAAGCCTTGCCCCCACACCTCTCCCCACCCAGCAATCAGCAGGGAAGCTGGCAAGCCTTCCCCTCCAAGCCCCAAGGCTCAAGTTGGAAGTCATTTCTCCCTCAACTCCGAGGCTTGTGACTGGGACCCCAAAGTGCATGGGGGTGCAAAGTGTGCGTACACGGGAGGGGGGAATTTAACAATTCAGAAAATGGTTCCAAATTGTGAGATGAGTTCGAGTGCCTGAAAGAAACTTGAGTCTGAGTTGAGTAGGTGGTGCAACATGAGATGAACTTAACAGCAGGTCACATGAGTCGAGTCCACATTCCTGCCAAAGATATGAGTAGAAAGGTCAGGGGGGCTTGGGGCTGCATTCAGGCCAGTGCATGTGCAGAGCACCTGTGATTGAGAAACCTGCCTTATTTGGGCTCCTGCTCATGAGATCTTTGTGAAAACATTTAGAACAACCTTGGGTTGCTAGATGTTCTTGGACTGTAGCTCACAGAAGCCTTCACTCCTAACTGTGCTCCTTAGGATTTCTGAGAGTTGTAATCCAAGGCCATATGGGACCCAAGATTGGGAACCACTGACTTAGGGTATTTGTACACAACGCCTAAACTCCGCCGCAAATGGCTGCCAGCTCCGAGGTTACAATTGTTTCCCCACCAGCTCCGGAGTTTGCAGGAAATTAAGTGTGACCACGCCCACCTAAGCGCGTCCCAGCGCACTTTTCATGTACCTGCTCTTGGAGGGTGAAAATCCCCAGATCCGCATGTAATCTGGTGAGTGCCGGGCTCTCCTCGCTTCTGTTTGTTTTTCTTGCCTCCCGCCCCTTTAAGAGAAGTAATCAGGACGACGACAGGGCAGCTTCGGAGGTGAGCCTGCATTTTTTCCTCTCTTTTTTTCTCCCTCCCCTCACGCAGGCAGGAGCAAGGAAGTGCGGAGGGGTGGGGACGCAGGAAGAGCAACAAGATCTCTGGTCTGAATTTAAGTGGCCAGCGGATCTTAGGGGTCACGTGAAAAGGCCCTAGGCATGCCCACAAGCTTTTCTTCAGACATTCATCCTCAGTGCAGGGTATGTCAGCTGGGGATTTGGGGATACTGTAGATCTTAAATAGTGATCAAACACACACTGATAGAAAGGTAAAGACAGGTGCACAGAGTTTTGCCACTGCACCACCTTTGTTATTCCATTCCATTAGTTTAGAATCAAAGAGTTGGAAGAGACTCAAGGGCCATCCAGTGCAACCCCCTGCCATGCAGGAACCCCCATCACAGTATTTCCAAGAGATGACCATACAGCCTCTGCTTGAAAACCTCCAAAGAAGGAGACTCCACCACCCTCCGTGGCAGCACATTCCATTGCCGAACAGTTCTGTCATGAAATTCTTCCTAATGTTTAAATTGAATATATTTTGCTGTGGTTTGAAACCATTGCCAGTCTCTGAAGCCATGGAAAATAAACTAGTCCCTTCTTCAATGTGGCATCCTTTCAAATATTTAAACATAGCTGTCAGTGTGGCTTTTCCTGCTCCATCATACCTAACTGCCTCAGGTATGGCGGAAAACAAAGAAAACAAAACAAACAAAAATCTATGCTAAAATGTGAACAGTTCTGCTTTGAGCCTAGTAAGCTGCTGGCCCCGAATGGGGAAAATAAGATGCCGTTTCTCCTCAGGCAGTGAACTGAGCCAGTAATGTCCTAGGAGAAGGCCTCTCCATCCGGGCCGCACGGTTCCACTGTGGCGACTTGCCTCACAGACTTAGGCGCCGGGCCTAGCGAAGCGTTGCCTCGCCCCACGCCTCAGGTGAAGGCGCAGGGCAGGTGGTGGGTGGGAAAGAGTCATTCTCTCTCCAACCTTTCCTCCTCGTCACAGTGACGGCACCGTGGCATCTTGGTTAAACCTGGCTGCACCTGCCAGTCAGCAGGAGAAAAGGACATGCAAGAGCCACCAGGAAAGGTGAGCGAGGTGGACGGCTAAGTGACAGCCACCCTCAGGAAAGCCAGCACTTTTGTCAGGGAGAGGGGCAGCGGATTTCAGCCCGGCTGACAGGCACCCAGACCTTTGATACATACAACAGCTGTACAGATCGGCATTAGCAAGTCAAACGAGGGAAGGCTTTAAAAAAACGACGAATCTACAGGAGAGCAGAGCCAAGGGGTAGTGCTTCTGCCTGGGACAGAAGTGAGCGGAAGGGCAAGCAGACGAAATGGACAAGGGAGGAAAAGAAGGGGCAAAGAAGCCGCCCGAGAGGCTCCTGTCTGAAGCAAAGCTAGAGCGATACAATGGTTGAAGCGTCATGATTGTGACCAGAGAGAACAGAGTTAAAACCAACCGTTCCCTGATGAAGCTCACTGGTGACCTTCGTCCAGTCCCAGTCTTCATTTATCTTTTCTCACTGCTAAACAGGAGTCCTCCTGTTCCATTATTTCTAGCTGGAGTATTCTGGCAAACTCCTGCCTTCCACCCAAGCCTGCTAGCCTGCTTGCATGTCATGGGTCTGAAGATCCATTTATTTCTAAGACCTGCCTTGGTCTTCTTAATGATGCCAGGGAGATCCACACTCTCCCTTCATATCTGATGCTCTGAAATGGCCCATAATGTTTGTAAGAGCTGCCCTGGACATAAAGCAAAGCAAAGTGTTCTGCTTATATACTGCCCCATACTGCTTCAAGTAGTCTCTGGGTGGTTTGTAGTTTTTTAATTACAGTATGCAGGCTACACATTGCTTCCCCCAGCAAGGTGGGTACTCATTTTACCAACCTTGGGAAGATGGAAGGCTGTGTCAACCATGAGCCTGCTACCTGGGATTAAACCCCAGGTTGTGAGCACAGTTTTACCTCCAGTACAGGCATTTAACCACTGTGCCACAGGGCTCCTGTCATGGACACCTGGACATAGAGGTGTCTTTTATACCTTGGACATTCAAGGGAGTTCCACTCACACACTCTCTTCATACCCAAGCCCGATGTTTAATTCTTGCCTGCCTGCCTGCCTGCCTGGTGGAGTGCAGTTCTGATACAGCCCAATGTGCCTTGGTGGGATTAAAGGGAAGAGCTTGAGGAAGCTCCACTGTAATTTTTAGGCTGCTAGATGCCTGGGGATCAGTATTTTCAAATACTTTAAATTACAGATTTTGTTTCCTGGGAGCATCCCTTTGGAATTGAATAACTTGCCCACCTGTACCTCAAACCTCTCCAAATTGGGGGTGCTTTAAGGGAAGAGATTGAGGAAGCTCCTCTGTAATTTCCATGCTGCTAGATGCCTCGGATCAGTATTTTCAAATACTTTTAAATTACAAATGATTTTTCCTGGGAGTACCCCTTTGAAGTTGAATAACTTGGCCCCCTGCACCCCAAACCTCTCCAAATTAGGGATGTTTCAAGAGGAGAGCTTGAGGAAGCTCCAGTGTAATTTCCATGCTGCTAGCTGCCTGGAATCATTATTTTCAAGCACATAGCATTGCAATTAGAATTTCTTTTGGGGGGCACACCATTTGAAGTTGAATAACTTGGCCCCCTGATCCCCAACTCTCTCTAAATTTGGAGGGCTTATAGGGGAGAGTCGAAGGAATGTACCCACCAAATTTGGTGCCTTTAAGACCCAGGGGGCCTATTTTATAGAGTAATAAAGTTCATTGCTGTTTCATTTCGTACAATTTTTTTAAAAAAAATAATTTCTAATGAAACAAAATGAAACAAAACACAATTTTTCCATTTTGTGCCCATCCCTACCACAGAGATGCTCTTGGGCCATTGGTAAACTGGGAAGAACCACTGAATCAGTGATTCGTGCCCATCTCTAGTGTATTGTGTAGTATGTTGTTAATAGTCATGAGCGACTCTTCATGACCCCATGTCCATGGAGTCTTCTTGACAGGAAAACTGGAGTGGTTTGCCAGTTCCTACTCCAGGCACCTACAGCACTTGGTATACCCTAGTGGTCTCCCATCCAAGCACTAACCAGGGCTGAGCCTGTTTAGTTTCCAAAATCAGGCGATGTGCTTGTTACTTGATTGTAATACCAACCTGGCTGAATGCGATTCTGTTGTATGACTAAATTCAGTCACATCCAAGTTTTATACTTAGAAAGACCATGGCCTCTATTAATTATGGAAATTTAGCATATCTGCACCCTTTCTTCTGTGGCTATTTTTGCTGTGTTGCATAATTTATATGAGTTTTGGGACACAGAAGCTCTCATCCAGCTATTTTAAAAATGTATGTTTGCCTTCTTTGTGTGGGAGATTTCGTGAAATACTGTTCACGTAGCTTCAGCCTTATGGACTAGAAACCTGTTCAGAAAGCTAATAAAAGCCAAGGTTTAACTGGAAGATGGATGTGTGCAGCCAGTGCTTCATTTTGTGCTTTTTTCCCCAGCAGTTTGACAGATCTGAGGTACATATAAAACTTTGTTTTATTAAGTTTTCCCATGCCCTAAACATATCCGATCTCACCTGATTTCAGAAGCTAAGCAGGGTCGGCTCTGGTTAGTACTTGGATGGACGATCACCA
Source organism: Phrynocephalus versicolor (assembly GCA_023846285.1). Classification (NCBI taxonomy): domain Eukaryota; kingdom Metazoa; phylum Chordata; class Lepidosauria; order Squamata; family Agamidae; genus Phrynocephalus; species Phrynocephalus versicolor. The sequence goes on along the minus strand of JAHTLZ010003468.1, from coordinate 10,457,330 downwards.
GGCAAACCACTCCAGTACTCCAGCCAAGAAAACTCCATGGACATGGGGTCACAAATACTGTAATTGGTTACGACTATAACGACAAAACACACACACACAAACCTGTGATGGGGAACCTAAAGCTCTCCTGACATTATCTGACACTAAGCCCCAGTCAGTAGATCATATGAGCAGGCATAAGCAGAGCTATGTTTCTGTGGCATTTGGGGGATGCCATCACCTTTGTCCTGGGGCAGAAGTGGGTGAACCTTTGGCATTGCAAATGCTTTGGATTCCCAGAATCCTCAGCCTGTATTGGCAGTGGCAAAGGACCGTGGGTGTGGTTGTCCAAAACATCTGAAGCGGCAAGCACTCACTGTCTATGCGCTAGAGATCTGATGGCTCATCTTGTTGTCCAATGCTCTGCAGCAACGGGTCCCCAGACTGCAACTCCTAGGAGACTTCTCCACTAGCTGTGCAGGTGGCCAGTATTTCTGGGAATTGTCATCCAATGATATCTGAGGACCCAAGGGTAGGAAGCACTGCTCTTCTACAGCAGAAAAACCAGACCTCAGGAGACTTCAGCTTCTGCAGAGGGACACTGTGCAACCACAGTGCTGTTTTGCGGGGGTGGGAGGGGAGAGAGAAACCCCCTCATTTTTTTCCAACCAGCATGCTTGGGAGAGCCGAGCCGGTGATGGATTAGTGGTGTGGTCCAGCGTGAGCAAGTATTTAGAGAGCCAAATAATTTTTCATTTGACAACGAGGCGGGAGGAAGCAGTGCAGAAATAAATGGATCAATAAGAGGCAATATTAGGTGACCAAGAGATGGGATTCAAGGAACAGGTGAATCAACATCCTCCCACCATCTTCTAGCCACTGGAAAGAGTGAGCCGAGTGGCTCGGCCAGGGATTTGGATGGAAAATGAACTCACAGAAAAGACGACACGGGAGTAACAGGGCCCCTGGAATTTTGGGGGCCAACCATTGGGTAAGATGACGTGAGCCCAAAAAGGGGAGAGTCAGCAAATCCAAAAGACTGTCTCTTAGGAGGATATCACACCAGGAACCCTCAATGGATGGGAGAGTTCAAAGACGGAGGAAGACACTTGAACCCAGACGGGGTCTGCAGGGCACAAGACAAGAAAGGTGCTTGAGAATACAATAATTAAGTGGCCGTTCAGTCTTGCCTTAAACACATTCAATCTCACCTGATTTCGGAAGCTAAACAGGGTCGGCCCTGGTTAGTACTTGGATGGGAGACCACCAGGGAATGCCAGGTGCTGCAGGCACCTGGAGTAGGAACTGGAAAACCACTCCAGTACTCCTGCCAAGAAAACTCCATGGACATGGAGTCATGAAGAGTCGGTTACAGCTGTAATGGCACAATACTCTCTCTCTCTCTCTCTTGCCATTCCCAAAAGCGGTCCTGCTGGCATCAGGAACCAAAGCAGGCAAATCTTCAGCGTAAACACTCCTCGTAGTCAGATATTATCACGGCCTCCCTTTCTGCTTTTGTTCAGTGCAGCAAGGCCTCAAATACAACTGTGCACAGACACACAACCAGGCCTTTATGTCCACCAACTCCTTTCCCAGTTCAGTCCCTCAGAGACACAGCCCAGGGCTGACACCGCATCATTTTGCAACTTTCTGGTTCCCACTTTGCAACCTACCCACCTGCCTGCCCGCCCCACCACTGCAAAATGTCAAATGTGCAATTAGACGGGTTTATACACTCAGTCTTTTGTGCTTCTGCCAAATGATGTGGCAGCCGAAGGAGGAGTGACGGAGTTTTCCGGGATATTAGAGCTTTTATTTTTCTACTGCTTTCTCTCCCTCGCTTCCCTTCTCCACCCTCCACCCCTCCCACTTTGCCTGTGTGCCTTCAGTAAACACTCAATTAGGACTATAGTACTGTACCTGTCTTCCAGTTGCTGCTGGTAATTATGTAGGTTTTCCATGTCAGCACAGCAGGGAAGTGCTATTAGAGCTAATTAAAGTGTCTCCCAAGCTCAGGGAGCCCTGAATTTCTGCAGCTGTATCTGGTGGCATTTTGCAAAACAGCTGCAAAAACACTGTCAGCTCCATCATCCTTCCCTCCCAGCATCCCACTCCTCCACCCTGCACTGCCAGCCAGCGACACAGGTGTTAAGAACTGTTCAAAGACACGGACCTTGGGAAGCATTTCCTCCCACCTGCTAGGAAGACAGACATACAGAGGGGGCCAAACGGCTCAATAGATGTTGCCCATTTTAAGCAGGACAGCACCTTGAGAGAGCCAGCAAAGGGCAGGGCTTGGCTGCCCCATCGGCCTTCAGAACAGGCCCCAAGAAGAGGTTGTCTTCGTCTCATTCTTCTCTAGTTCATTCTCCACCAAGAACGAGCAATATGGTCAAGAGCAGATCAAAAGAATTAGGGAGACATTCATTTCCCAGACCTTAAGTGCACAGAAAAAGATGCATAATACTGCCTATAGCTCTAGCCAACAGCTTTCAAAAGAAGCTTAAAACAGATACATGGGTGGTGGTAGGGTTTTAAGGCAAGCTTGGTGCCTTTAAAGTGTCCTCAAAATGCGTTGCTTTCTTTGCCTTCCTTAAGAACGCTCATTCTTTAGGTCAGCAAAGCATTGTGTTTCTAAAAACAGCCATTGCTCATAGTGTTCTTTGCTGCTGTCGCTCCTCCCCCCATCCCTCCCCTGATGATGGTTTAGAATTGCTGCTACAACGCCCCCCCCCCCAAAAAAAGCCAGTGTTCTGTTGCTAGCCTCAACTAGAGTTGATCCCTTGTCATTGTTGATTTAGCGCTGAGCCACTGATTCAGCCAGTGCTGCCCTTCGTTAGCATTAAAAACAGGGTATTAATACCAGAAGTTTTGGAAGAGGTAGCCGTGCTAGTCTGTGCAAGAATTTCAGGCAAAAATCAAAGAAACAAAACAAAACACAAAAACATGTTGCACCTTATATACTATTATCTTTTATTGTAAGCTTTTGTGGATCAGGTCCACTTCTTCGGACGTATAGTAGCAGAAAGAGATGTTCAATGGAATATACAATGGAATATAAGTTTCATAATAAAAGAATGGTTCTACTATACGGTACTGCTACTATATGAAGAAGTGGACTTGATCCACGAAAGCTTACATTAAAAGATAATAGTTTTTCTTTAAGGTGCCACTTTTTGTCAAACAACCTGGCTCCATCCTTCACGCAGCAGTTCTTTAAATACTTGAAGCTGGTTTTCATTGCCACTTCCTAGGCTCTTTTTCTCCAGGATGAACATACCCCAAAGCATTAATTGGTAGCAACAAATCTAATGGTAATAATTGTGAACCATCCGTGGATCCTAACTTGCCAATTTTTAAATTTATTTTTTAAAAAATTGCTCCATCTTTCTCCTTAAAAAGGACCCAGTAAGAGTGCGTGTGCAAAAAGGATCAAACGAGTATCAGATGAAAAGACAATAAAGCAAGCTGTACAAAACCGCATTCAGTAAGGTACGCCATTTAAAAACTCCATACAGGCAGCCAGTCACTCAGGGAAAGTTTGCCGGAAGAGAAAGGTCTTTGGCTGCTTGTGGAAGGACAAGAGGAGGTCAGCCTGGGCTCCTGTGGGAGGGAGTTCCAAAGTCCAGGAGCAGTAGCAGAGAAGGCCATCTCCTGTGTCCCCACCACACACACCTGTGAAGATGGTGAGATCTTCCGGATCAGCGGTTCTCAACCTGTGGGTTCCCTGATGTTCCTGGACTGCAACTCCCAGAAATCCAGGCTAGCTCAGCTAGTGATGAAGACTTCTGGGAGTTGCAGTCCAGGAACATCTGGGGACCCACAGGTTGAGAACCACTGTATATGGGTGATCTTAACAGTTGAGGAGCCCTTTAACTCAAGCCATATAGAGTTTACTAGATTAGAACAATCACTTTGAATTGTGCCTAGGAATGGATCAGCAGCCAGTGGGGTGGCTGTAATAGGGGGCTTATGTGATCCCTGTAACCAGCCCTTCTAAGAGTTTTATACAACACTCCGAAGTGGTTTACATCTTTTCCCTTATGGGATCACCCTGCTTGCCTGAGGCCACTCAGTTGGCAGACCACATAACCCTTCTGTCTAGTGAAACTAGCTCTCCTTTCTCCCAGGACGAACACTGGAGACTTTGAACTCACAATCACTGGCTCTGTGGCTATGTGCTCCAACCCAGGGAGGTATACCAGTGGCTGCAACAACCACAACAACATCCCTTGCATTTATACCTCCCGTGATTGCCAAAGACCTCAAGGTCATGGAACCAGGTTCTCTCTGTTCTTCCAAACTGATCCCTCCAAGAGATGGATTGAGGTAGTCTAAGAGACGGGTCAGCAAGAATGGGAGGCTGGTCTAAGGTCCTGTCTCACCCCATGGGGTTCATGACCCAGTGGGTTCTTCAGCATGGATCTACACATCAAAGTCTAATATATTCTACTAGCCATAACATCCTGTTGCCTTGTCATCTTTCTCTGTTTTTCAGAAATAATTCAAAAGAAATCAGGTGGGTGGTGGAGGGGCCAGTAGTCAACGCATGGATGTCCTCATCCTGTCCTTGGTGGACAGGTAATGTATCCAGATGGATGAGCTCTTCCTCTCCTTGATCAGGGGACTCCATTTCGCCACATTTAAGCACCAGATTACATTTCCCCATCAGCCTGGTGGGACTCATCAATGCTGGAAATGTTTTTGCCCGTTTTTGATGCACGTAGGCATACTTATTATTTCTGCCTGTGTTTCGGAACCAAGGATAATTAAAATAAATTGCAAGCCCGTCTCTTTCTAGAGGCATTTCATGGGTTTTATTCCCCAACAGGGAGAACGGACGGTGGTACTTGGCCTCCCTCAATACTTCCAACATCAATTTCCTTTAAAGAGAAGAAGAACAGTGTCCCCAGATTTCTTCAGGAATTTTTGCCATTGGCTCAGGATTGGGGGTGGTGGTAGTGGTCAGAAAGCAGTCCAAGAGCTCCCAGTAGGCATCGAGGGCCCCTGCAGACAATCAGCCAGGCATTTCTGAATCCGCTTTGTTGGGCAATGGCTGCAATAAAGCAACGTCCACAATGCAGGACACAGAACCGTTGACCTAATGAAATCCCGGGATGGGCAGGCAGCAGGGGGTTCTCCTCCCCCACCCCACCCCTGTTCATCAAGGAGCGCCATCTTATGTAGTGTGCACACAGGAACAATTTGATGGGCGGAAGAATATGCACAGATCCCTCGTCCTTCAGCCCCCGAGTCCCAGCTCAGTTTTGAAACTGGCTCTAAATGGCAGGCTTTGGAGGTTCTAGAATACTAAGGAGACCTCTTCCACTCCCAGGCCTAACTGGCCTACCATGATTGTAGGCAGGCCAGCATTTGTGGGGGCAAATGGGACTGCAGCTTGGCCATCAGCAACTCTTCCATGCCTTGAGATCAGCTAACTGCTGCTGCTGTTATGGGCCTTCAAATGGCCTGTCCTCAGCCACCTTGACCAGCTTTTGCAGACTCAGGACTGTGATTTATTTTAGGGAGTCAGTGCATATGGTATTTGTTCTTCTCCTTCCCTTGCTGCCTCCCACTTTCCCCAGCATCCTGCCTTCTCCTGATGCGCCCAAAGTAGGACAGAGCGCAGAGACAAACTCCTAGTTCCCTGAGCTCCTTGCCCTCTGAAGATGCCATCCACAGAGTCTGGTGAAACGTCAGGAAGAAAAACTTCCAGAACACGGGCAAACAGCCCGAAAAACTCACAACAACTATCAGATCCCATCCGTGAAAGCCTTTGAGAATACATAGGACAGCCTCCGTTTCAACAGATTTGTCTCCACTCCAGAGATGGTCCAGGCTTGATTTGATGTAGGACCCACTTGCTTGCCTTTCGGACAGGGCAAGGTAATCACAAAGCACCACATTTTAAAATGGCTCAATTCACACACACACACACACACACACAGCTTTCTTAACTGTACGACTTTCACACCCATGCACAGCGACTGGAAATGCAAAAGGGTATGGATGGTCTTGGTCTTGGTCTCCAGGGACAAATCCTGACACTTGAGGATCTTTTATTTATTTATTATTTATTTGTTGCATTTCTATACCGCACCTTCTTCCAAACTGGAACTCAGGGCAGTTTACAGATAAAAACACATAAAAATATACAATTAAAAGACATATAAAACAAATAGAGCGGGGGGAAAGCCCAGGCGAGAGACATCAGAAGATGAGCGGATGAAGAAAAAGAAAGAAAGGAAAATAAATACTAAAGTAGGTCGCCATATGCCTCCTTAAAAAGCAAGGTTTTCAAGACCTTTTTGAAGGCGGCAGGGACTGTGCAAGGCACAACTCACTTGGGAGATGGTTCCATAAGGATGGGCCCACAACAGAGAAGGCGTGGCTGCGCGTGGCAGACCTCCGCGCCTCCCTAGGAGTGGGCACCCACAGTGAGCATGCCTGCGACATCTGAGTGGGCCTGGCCTCAGATGATCTCTGGGAGATACGCTCCGACAGGTATTCAGGACCTAAGCCGTGGAGGGTTTTGAAAGCAAAAACAAAACAAAACTTACACTAAGATGGAAAAGAATGTTTATTTTTGTATACTTTCACTTTATATTTGCAAACTTTTTTGTTTCTATTTTTTTGCTACTTCCCCTTATAATGTGCAGACATATTAGCAGCATTGTCAAAAGACTGACCCCTACATTCTGAAAAGTTTAGGCTACAAACTTCACGTAAGTACTGCAACACCTGATTTGCCGTTTCCTCACCAGTATGGCCTTTCATTTCCAGAAAAGTTCAGAAGCGTTCAATAGGCTGTCCATCTATTAAGTACTTAAGTACAACACCTAACTGATCGATATGTGATAGATCTGGTATTGAATCAACTGACAAACTAAATAACAAGAAGATTTTACTTTGTCAACAAGAAGATTTTACTTTTGTGCCATTAGTTGAATGACTTCCTCACAGGTGGTTTTGGACAGGTAAGAAGGATTTCCTTTGACAGAATTTCCATATTTTGAAATGTGGCCTGCTAAAATTGTCAGCAGACTATATACTGAATGGGCAGTTATATATAATATATAATTAAATATGTTTGCCACTGAGCAGTGCAGCAGTAACGTAGATAAAATGTCAGTATTGATATAAAGGGTTGCAGAGTTAGGCTAACAGATAGACAATGACAATGAATAGAGTAAAACCTCATATATTCATATATACAGCAAAATATACACAGCATAACAACCAAACATTATATACAATATATCAAACAGACAAACAGAGTGTGGGGTAAACTGTTCTCACCATAACAGTCCCCCAAATACAAATGGCAAGCTAGTGCTATTTATACAAATCAGCACTCATAAGATCTGATGCAATCACTAATTAACAATCTGATGCAATCTGATCTAACCATTACAAATCATGATGTTACAATCAGTTCCACCTGCACTTCATCACTTAACATGCCTGTGATTACTTATCTCTAACACTTGTGGATTACCATCATGACACTGCAGAATCTAACTGCCTCCATTTTACAATTCTCTTTACACATTCTGTTAAATATACATAACATATGTTTTATCAACTTTTACATATCTTGACAAAAATGAGGTTCAAGCAACCTTTCTTCTAATCCTCGAAACGCCAAGCCATGTTCAGCTATGATACAAATAACAGCTATGACACGCCTCAAGACATGTTCCCACTAAATCACACTCTTCCTGAATTTGTTTCTCTAACTGTTGCCCCAACCCCACACCTTCTCTGCGAGTTAAGTATGTTAGCATAGACTCTCAGTGAGTAGTGCTTTTTTCATGATTACAAATTATAATAATATTTCGGCAGTCAATAAACCCTTGTCTTATAAGAAAATTCAAGAATCTTTTAGGAGGAAACAGTTTGCAAGCAAAACAATAAACTGATCTTGTTGATGGTGAATACAGTAACCACTCTCTTTTGGATTTCTCACCATTGGCTTTTGTCCCAACAAAAAGGTTCTGCAAACAATATCTTACTGGTTTGCCACTATTGAAATGCCAGTAAGACTTGTCAAATGGCCCATTCTGGTGCTGACAGTAACTGGGTTCCACAAGCAATCCAATAAGCCACATCATCAACAGAGAAATCAAGCCATAACCCTGGATCCTTTGCTACATAGTGATTTACTTCATCTTTTGCAGACAGGATAATTTCATCGCCATCACCATGGTCCACTCAACGTTCATTTTCAGCAATTATTTCAGCCACAGAATGTATTGTAAAGTAATTTGAATCAACATTTGCAGTAGAGGTATCAATAGAATTTACAGGCAAAGTGAGATCAGTAATAAAACGGGTGCTAGATGAACCTGCTTGTGACAACTGAGTGGCTCTAATGTTGTCATATTTTGATTCTGAAGTGATCAAAGTGGTATTGAATGTATTTATGTCCACTTCTGATGGCGGAGATTGGTTTTGACCCGGAATAGGTATATCATGTTGTGGAACTTGTGTGAAGAAATCAGACAGCTTTGCAGTCTTGGAACAATAAAGTTGAGAGGCAAGGCAGGAGCAACAGGGCAGGACCAAGGATGGAGACACAGGCTCTATCACACACACATCTAATTTTCAGATAAACCGTTTCCAAAAATTTTGTCCCCACAGCCACTGGGCTTTAAAAAAAGCATCTGGAGTGCCGAAGGTTCGCCACCACTGCCCTATAATTTTCCACCTCCTTCTGTTCTCCAGATGAATAGAAATGAAACTGCAGACTTCGGGCCAGACTCCTTCACATGATTTCTGAGCTGCGCCACATCTATGAATTAATGAGACATCCAGTGTGGTGCAGTAGATAGAGTGATGGACACAGGCTTGGGAGGCCCGGGTTCAAATCACTGTTTGGCCTTGGAAACGTACCTCAGGTGTGTGGCTCAGGCAAAAACAACTCCTTAAATACCTCACCTTGAAGCTATTAGTGTCGCCACAAAGCAGTTCTGACTTGAGGGCCCATAACTAAATATGAATTAATGGCCACAAAAAAGGTCCTTTCATTAATAGACCTGTCCAAGTCTCACCCTCTGTGGTTCCCCTTATCAAGTCAATCCAGCTCACATTTAATCTTCTTCATCTCTTGTTGTCTTTCATATTTCCTAGCATGACTCTTGTTTTCCAAGTACAATAATGGAACCTGAATAAATCACTTCAGTTTAGTAATTTTCCCTTGTAGTGAAATTGAGTTCAGGCTCGATTTAATCCAGAACCCATTTACTGGTATTTGTCTTTTTGGCAGTCCATTACACCAGGAAGATTTTCGTCCAACGTCACGTTTTCAAATGAATCACTTTATCCCTTCAGTCAGTCTTCTTGACTCTCCAGGTTTTACAACCATAAATAGCGATTAGGGATACCAGTTAACACGAACAATCTGGGCCTTGTTCTCCAATGACACATCCTTAATCTTAAGGACTTTCTAGCTTCTTCATATCTGCCTTCCCAAGTCCCACGTTTTCTTCTGATTTATTGACTGTGGTCTCCAATTGGATTGATGATTGAACCACAATGTAGAATATCTTTAACTACTTCAGTTTATTCACTGGCAATATTAAAGCTGTGCAGTTCCTCTGTAGTCATGATTTTGGTCTTTCTAGTGTGTGACTATAATCTTGGTTTATTTGTTTAATTTATTAATTTATTAAAGATATTTTTACATTGCCTTTCTCCTTAAAAGAGACCAAGGCAGCTTCACCAGCAGCCATTGCTATTTCCCACCAATAATATGCTGTCATAGCAAATATTAAGCTTCCTTGGGTTATTTTTAAGGAGAATGGCGGGGTAAAGTATTTTAAATTTAAATAAATAAATTATTAATATTTGTTTCTCCAGTTTTGATCTCCATATTTACTGGAATCTAATCCATCTGTCATAATAATTCTGGCTTATGGCGACTCTTCTCAGGATTATATCTGTGAAGATTCTCAGTCATCCAGGTGAGTTTATCTGGAAGTTGAGTCATGGCTGTTCATCCAAACAGCTTCATCGGTCTGAATACAGCTAGTGCAAATCCTCCATCTTATAGGCAGCTTTGACCTCTTGTCACCCTGGCCTGATGAACAATGGCCTAAATAGGCTCGTTAGGGAGACAATAGTATCCTTAGCCTTAAGGTGAACAATGGCCTAAGATGCTGAAACCTATCAAGAATGGGTCGTTAGCTATGGCCTTGGTGGTGAAGGCTTTTTGATTTGTCTCGGTACTTTGGAAAGCACAGCCTGATAAGTAGCAGATAGACTATGCCGGAGCCCACCACCTCTCAGGATTATTCAGGTAGAGCAGGGTTGGCGAACCTATGGCATGGGTGCCAAAGGTGGCACTTGGAGCCCTTTCTGTGGGCACCCAACATCGCCCCTTCACAGCCACCTGTATTCAGGTTAAATGGCTGTATTGGCACTTTGCAAAAAAAAAAAAAAAATTAGTGGGTTTTGAATCACAGTTTGGGCACTCAGTTTCTAAAAGGTTCGCCCGCCATCACTGAGGTAGAGAATACAGAAGAAGTTTCCCATTCCTTTCTGTGAGGGAGAGGGGCAGTGGGACTGTGCAGCTTTCCCAAGGCCACACAGGCTGCCCTTACTTGCAGGAGGCACAGTGGGGAATCAAATTCCCCATCCTCTAGCTCCAGAACCAGATATCTCAACTACTGAGCTGTCCAGCATATAAAAGCTTATGTTAGAGTTTATGTTAATGTTAATTCCCCACCACCACCACCATTTATTCTTGTTGTGTTCTGTATTTTATGATGTTGTACACCACCCAGAGTGGCCTTTGGGCCAGATGGCTTTTGCAGAATAGAAATTAAATCAAACCAACCAACCAACCAACCAACTAATCAGTCAATCAATCAATCCAGGGTTCTGCCTAATGACTTTGCCAGTACAAAATGTTCTGCTTCTCCATGTTCTGTCTTAACTGTCGTCACCATTATTTCAAATTGTGAAGCTTTCCTGCAATGTTTCTGATTTCAGTCGAATTGCTGGTGGCTAATAAAGTCACCTTGGAAACACAAATACAGTGGTACCTTGTATAAAGGAATTAATTCATTCCAAATGAAATTATGTTAAGCAAAATTTCCTTTATACAAATTTCCCATAGGAATGCATTGAAAATGGAGTAATCCCATTTTTATGTTGTACGGATTCTCCCCATAGGAGATTATGTTAAGCAAATTTCCCCTATCTCCGGAATTTTTTATGTTATACAAGCTGTTTGTTATACAAGGGTCCACTGTACTGACCCTTTGCCCATAAATACAAACCACTCCAGTCAAGCAAATGCTTCTCACCACTAAGAGCTTGTCCACATGATGGCCCTGTCCCTAGTGGCTCTGGTCCTCTTTGTTGAAGATTTGAACAAATTAACCCAGAATTTGCTTGCAGTAATTGTTCCAGGTTGTTCTGGATGTGACACCTTTCCAGGCACATCTGGAATGGTCCTTCAGCATCAATCAACCTCATGTATGCTGCGGGTTAGAGTACCGCCCAGAGTAGCCGTATAGCTAGATGGAGCGGTATATAAATTTAATAAATAAATAAATAAATTCCCTGTCCTAACCCCACCCACGTTTTCTCCTGCTCCTTTGGTTTCAGGCAGCCAAAATTCCCAAACCTTCATGCCTTCTGCTATTTCACTGCTTGACAGTATTTCCCATTTTTAGTTCTTTTTCTTTTCTTTTCTTTTCTTCCATTTTTCCCACCTGTGTGCTACAGTGTTCAGTCAATGCTTAGTAAATCGTATGACTTTTCCCTGCTCTAAATTATACCATCTGCTGGTGAGTGAAAATTTAGAGCACCTAACAAACTTATTCAGGCCATTGTCCTCCTAATGAGCCTATTCAGACCAGGTTGATGTGAAATCAAGGTGAATTATAAAATGGAGGACTCACCAGTAACCTTCCTCAGACTGATGAAGCTGTTTGGATGGGCAGTGAAACATTTCGATCTCTCAAGAAAAAGAAGTCCAGCTACCATGACTCAACTTCCAGATCCACCTGGATTGATTGAGAATCTTCACAGACATATCCAGTAGAGATGGGCACGAATAAAAAAAATGACATTTCATTTGTCGTTTGTCGTTTGGGGGGTCCGTTTCGGTTCGTTTCTGTTTTTCGTGATTTTTTTGCAAAAAAATTGTTTTCGTTTTTGTTTGTTTTGTTACCGTTTCGTTACCATTAATTTTAATTTTTTGTTTTTTTTTAGCATTTAAAGCAGTTCACTGTATTGCAGTAACGGAAACGAAATGCACGACAAAATTTCCGGTGTTTCTGTTCGTTTCGTTTCATTTTGGAGACAAAATTCATTTGTCGTTTCATTGCGCAACGAAACAAAAAAACGAAAATGGAAACGAAAAATGGTTCATTTCGTGCCCATCTCTAATATCCAGTTCTGCTCAGCCATTTCTGCAGTTAATGTTCCACTTCGGTTCAAGGACTTCAAATCCCATCCCTTCCAACCTTTCCTATAATAGTTCTTATTTTCCCCCTCTCCAATGCTGCAGGGACACCCGGCAGACATGCATTGCTTTCCATTGTCCTTTGGAGGAAAATGGCGGATTTGGATCTCCCGCTCAGCCGTACTCCCCATCCTCAGAGAGGGAGAACTTCATCTTCTCCTGGGGGAAAAATCCAGCGAATCACAAATCATCAATCTCAGTTCTCGGCTTCAAATTTGGAAAAAAAGAAAAAAGAAAAAGAACCGGGATTTCCTTTCCATGGCTAATAAAAAGAAAATTTCACTGGAACTTAAGAGAACTCACATGCACAGGGTCTCTTTGTAAAGGAAGCAGTCATGGTTGGGGTTTTTTTTCCTGCTTTCCTTTAAAGCCGATGATTAATTGGCACCAGTTCCCTTGGTGGCCATGGGACAGCCTCAGGTAGTAACAAAGCAGTTCTTTAAAAAAAGGAAGCTGCATTTAACAGGCTAATTGTCCCATAATTATTGCTTGGGAGTTTAAAGGATTGTGGGTGGGGAGGGGGTCTGGGGCTGGCTTTGGCAGCTGTGGAGAAAATGACACCCCCCCCCCGCTTGCCTTCTTGCACCACTGGAGCTGGGAGGGGTGTGTGTGTGTGTGTGTGTGTATGTGTGTGTGTGTGTGTGTGTGTGTAGCAGCACAAGATGATACAATCAGAGGTGCGAAAATGTTCCATCCGCTAAGCAGTTTGTTGCTGCCTGGGCGCCCGCCATGTGACAGAGGTGGCCGCTTGCTCTGAGATGCTAACACGGGTGTCATAGCAAGCAGAGCTGTGCCGTGCAGTGGAGCGCCATGGCCTATGCTGCTGGTTAGAGTATTACTCTTCAGCAGGTTTCTAATCCTGCCCTTCTGTTGAGATGATCAAGATGAGATGGGTTCAAAGGCCAAACAGGTTGATGCCCGCTCTTTCATTCCACACTTCGGGACATCTACCCTTTTGTGCCTCCACAACTGCTTAGCAACTGGTTGTCATTATCATTGTTGTTTTGACTTATACACTGCCTTATAGTGCTAGAGCCCTATCACCATGACTAGAGATGGGCACGAATAAAAAAAAATGGTGTTTCGTTTGTCGTTTGTCATTTAGGGGGTCCATTTCGGTTCGTTTCCGTTTTTTGTGAATTTTTTGCAAAAAATTCATTTTCATTTTCATTTTTTTCGTTACCATTTCGTTACCATTTATTTCAGTTTTCTGTGATTTTTTTTAGCATTTAAAGCAGTTCAATGTATTGCTGTAACGAAAACGAAACGGACGAGAAAATTTCTGGTGTTTCTCTGTTCGTTTCGTTTCATTTTAGAGACAAAATTCGTTTGTCGTTTTGTTATGTAATGAAACAAAAAACGAAAACGGAAACAAAAATTGTTTGTTTCGTGCCCATCTCTAACCACCACCACCATCCTCCTCCTCCTCTTCCTCCTCCTCCAACTACAGGACTGGTCTGGAAGGGGCCCTATGGATCATCATCAGGTTCAGCCCCTATCAGGGAGGCACAGTGAGGAATTCAAACACCCAAACTCACACCTAAACCACGGAGCTATCCAGCAGTTCTCATGCCTCTTTTGTTTTGGGTTTAACAGGACAAAGGTCGTGAGGTTCTTTGTGTATATTTTGACACAAAATGTGTGTCCTCTTGTACGCATGATGAAACCGTGTGCTTTGCTTGCATGTCTTCTGTCCCTCATTGACATAAAGGTTGTGTAAGAATAATTTGTGTGTGTTTGAAAGCCACTCATTCTCATGGGCATTCTTCTCTAATGGGGACATTTTTTTTCACCATAGCTGTTTGACAGAGTAAAGATCCACAAACAATCCTTTCCAGGAATGTAGACAGAGACAAACCCATCACACACAGGACTGAAATTAAGCTCCTTGTTACACCCTTACTCAGGACAATGAGCTCACGTTTTCCTTGCCCTTCTTTCTTTTCACAACAACCTGACAAGGTAGGAAGAATTCCAAGTTGCAACTTCAGAACTTTCTGTTGTTGTCGTCGGTGGTGGTGGTGGTGGTGGTGGTGGTGGTGGTGGTCGTGCAATATATTAAAGAGACCAGTGGAGTCAATTCTGATCAGAAGTTTCCTGCAAAATGAGTGAATCTTTCTAATCTAACTCCACCAGCAGCTGAACAGATGTGGTTAAATTTGAAATAGATGTACTGTATGGAAAAAGTGAGGGCTCAGAGGCAGGTGCCTTCCTATGTGACGGAACAGCTCTGTATCTACACAGCGGTTGTGCAACACAGAATCAAGCATAAATGAAAGCAAATTAAAAGTCACTTAAAAGGAAGAATGCAATCCAAACCAGCAGTAGTAAGAAATCAAGTGTGTAAACTGAGAAGAATAATTTGGGAAAGAAGTCTGCTAAGAAAAGGCCTGAACGAAACCTCACAGGAGAACAAAGAAACCTCATGCAATTAGCACTTGCCTAGCTATTTAAAGCAGAAGAGACAATGGCCTGAATTGGCAGGAGTTTGCAAATCCAGCTAGTAGTAGACTACGTCATCCGCCTTCAAGTCACTCCTGACTTATAATGACCCTAATTAAAAGTTTGAGAGATGTTTTAAGGAGTGGTTTTATCCTTGGCACTCTGAGTGAGTTTCTATAGCCCACCAGGGATTTGAACTCAAGTCTCCTAAGTCTGAGGCAGACACTCTGTCCACTGCACCACAATGTCTACCTGCTGGTAAGTATGTGAATAGGTTATGAACACCAGATGCCACACTGGAGAGGTCTTATAGGACCAGCTTCTCAAGCCTCCCTCTATGACTCATCCATCCCACCTGCCTTTGATTTTCTAGAGCGCCTCCCCTCCTCCCTCCCGCAAGTGTGACCCCTGCTCCAGGGAAGAAATTATCAAAGCTCTCTCAACTCACAGATCTGAGCTGGCTCCTTTCCTTAAACCATGTTCATATCCCACTGAGATTCAAGAATATATATATTTTTAGGCAGCTCCCCAACATCCGTCCTCCTCAGAATCTGTTAGCACGACAGGTTCTTGACTCAGACCAAGAAATAAAAAATAAATGGCAAAGCAAAGACCTTCACTTGTAAGTACCTCTTAATGAGATTTTTTTTCTAGGGGGAAAGCTGTGTTTCAGTTCAGCCTCTCTTCTAGGGAACCCAGGCCTCCGGAATCAACATCTCACCAAACCCACAGAGCTCGTAGAGTCAGGGGAAGGTCCCCTACAGATCTGGTGTCTCTAGGGTCCTTCAAAGGGGGGCATTTTATAGCCTGACTAACTGATGAATCCAAGATTGCCAAAAACTAATCAACTCATTTAATATCAATCCATACAAATACAAAGAGATGAATTAGAACCCAAGCTTCTCGGGATGACGAAAGGTTGTTTGGTCAAGACTAACAAATTCATTCATTCTTTGTCATCCTGAGAATCTTGCAGAGAATGTGACTTATTATAAATATATGTTTCAAATGTCGTGACAATGACATCTTACAGATAATCCCCATCTGGTCCAAGGAGGTCTGCAGGCCAAGGTCCTCCTTTTCACCAAGTGGCACCTTCTAGGCAGCCCAAAATGGGATCTTTACTCTCTTTGATCAGCGATCAGAGACAGAGTCTTTATTCTTCTTCCACCCTTCTGATACAAAAAGTGAACAGAAGTAAATGGTTGGGTCCGTCCTTCCTTCCTTCCTTTTCCTTTTTTAACAATTTGTAAAATTTTCAGAACAATTTTATCATTTCAACAGGACCCCTCAGCTCGCAATCCACAAAGAGGAAAAGAAAAGGAAAAACAAAACCAAGCAAGACTTCAACTAGCTGCACACCAAGGGCTATAAACACTTGGCTAAGACTCCCGGCAAAGTGTGTGTATATGTGTGTTCAAAATATATGGCTATATACTGCTGTTAGTTTGGTTCAGAAACAAGCCGTTCTGGCTGTGTTTAATTTGCAGGTTTGTGACACATGCTGGGCCCTTTATACTTGGAGAAAGGTTGGGCGCAGTTTAAATAACCTCACAAAGAGAATAAATAGAATTGCTTTCTTCTGCTGAACTTCTAGTGAAAGGCTTTATCGTTATGATTCCAGGGCGAGGCTGAAACAGCCAACTGTCCCTGGGAAAGGAAAGGATCTCTGCTGGACACACACATGTGAATGCACGCACGCACACACACACACACACACACACACACACAAGCTTGTAGTCTGACTCCATTCTAAAGATGCACGGTTCTGCTTTCACACGACCACTAAAATCCGCAGCAAACTTTGTTCCAGATCACACACACACACACACACACCGGAGCGGTCACGTGGTTGATGTTGTGGATCGGATGTTCCTATGGTCACGTTTTGAATATCTGCAACCCTTCTGATCCCACAACTGAGAACCGCAGCAAAGAGACCATAACAGGGGTGAAAAGGTTTTGGTGCGGATTTTCCATGTTCCCATGGACTCAAGTAGCGGTTTAAAATCCGCATCGGAACAGCGACAAGGATTTTACCACCTGAGACCTGGAACTTGTAAAATGTGCTGGGTCATGCTTAAGTGAGCATGATCACCTCCTTTGGCTTAATGGTTTACACACACACACACACACACACACACACACACACACACACACACACACACACAGAGGGAGAGAGAGAGAGAGAGAGAGAGAGAGAGAGAGAGAGAGAGAGAGAGAGAGAGACCAGCTTATTAGACGCCTTTCTAATGCAAGGTTTTTTGGTTAGGCTGGCAGGGCAACAAAGGCCATACGTCAGAATTCATCTCCTTTGGTTTAATGCTTCACCACACACACACACACACACACACACACACACACACACACACACACACACGGGGGGGGTAGAGGGTGGCAGCAAGGTGGTGGCAGACCCTTCCTTTGTTCATGGACTCCATTCTCTGCTTGAATTTTGTTTCTCCTTCGAGTCTCTTCCTTGTTCCCTTGGGGAGTGAAGAGTGTGGGGGGGGGACTCAATTGTGGGCGGTGGTGGGGCCTCCGATGAGCCAGTCACACTGAGACTCCCCATTGATTTCCTATTATGAAGTTCAGTAAGAAAAATGACATTATCTCGTTACGGAACCCGAGCTCTGATTTGTTGCCTTCCATTCGTGTCCTGGCTAGAATAGGAATTGATTTTGCAGACTCCGGTGCCATATTACTCACGAGCGGGGTAAGAAGCGCCTGGGGAGAGGGGAGGAGATGGAGAGGGTCATCCAGGCTAACTGTCCTCATTTGTGGATAATGGAGACCACGAGTGACCCCCAGCAAAACATTGGTTTCGTGCGCTTTAGCCAAAGGCCCCAGAGGGCTCTGTCTGGGAGAAGGGGCAAGAACGTAGGCTGAAAGCAAAGGAACTTCAGAGAGGGTCATGTTTGCAAGAGCACGTCTGAGTTAAACTCGTGTGTGCAGGAGAAATACTGCTTGCCAACCACAGAGTGCTTTTTAAAAAGCAGCATCACTTGGGTTCTGATTCTCCATAGAGCTGCTTTCTAACAAATCATATCTTGGAGCTTGAAGATGCTGTTGCTTTTTTTGGAGGGGGGGACTACAATCCCCATGATCCCCCCCCCAACCAGGCTGGTCGAAATGTCCTAAATGGAATGTCCACTAACATAATTTTTTCCCCAAGCGTTGATCACACACTTACTTGCTTGACTACTGTAATGCCCTCTACCTGGGGTTGCCCTTGAGTCTGATCTGGAAAATCCAACAGGTCAAGAACATGGTGCCCAGATTAATTATGGGAGCTACACAACACCAAACACATCTCCCCTATTCATGCTGCTTTACCCTGGGGGCAACTGTTTTCATGCCAATTTCAAGGCACTGGTTATGACCTATAAAGCCAAAATGTTCTGGGATCTCACAACACGGTAGAGTGCCTCCTTCAAAGAGCAGCTGCTCATCTTACTTACACCTCTCAGGCTAGGCACCTGAGGATGTTTGCCTATGGGTGGCCAGGAAGGAGAAAAGAAAAATAGTGTTTTCTGGGTGGTCGTTCCCTCTTTGTGGAGCAATCTGCCACCTGAGGTTCATCTACACCCCCCTCCCGCCCAAGAGACTTTTAAGAAATCTTTAAAAACCTTTCTCTTTTTTTCTTTTTTGATAGGTCTTCAAAAACATGTTATCTTCGGAATGCTCTGCTCTGAGTCTGCACTTGCATTTCATATTCTTCAGCCATCCAATTAATTTTAGTACAATTATACAGTATTTTGTACTATTTAGATATTTAGATATATTTTGTTTTTTAATTGTATGCACTTCTGGATTGTTTCCTTTTACTGTAGTACACTGCCAAGAGTGACCACCAGGTTGGATGGGTGATCTAGATGTCAAACCAACCAACTAACTGACCAACCAACTGACCAACCAACATGCAGTTTGCTCTAGCACACTATTCCCCACACAAGACTGTCAATGGCTCTTGAGATTCTGAACGGGTGTGTTTTGCATCCCAGATGTGAGAAACACATCTGGTTCATAGCACACTAATCCACAGGACTCATGCAAGAATCAGAGAGATGCTCCACTTTCCTGGAGAAAACAAACCAAACTGCAGATGTCTTCTGAAAGTGAAGTGGGCTAAAAGAAAAATGTTCTTTCAAAGGCCCCATGTAAACAGAACCTGGAACTGTTTGCATGGAAAAGTGTGTGTTCTACCATTCCGCATTTG
The DNA here is from genome assembly GCA_023846285.1 of Phrynocephalus versicolor. Classification (NCBI taxonomy): domain Eukaryota; kingdom Metazoa; phylum Chordata; class Lepidosauria; order Squamata; family Agamidae; genus Phrynocephalus; species Phrynocephalus versicolor. The sequence goes on along the minus strand of JAHTLZ010003468.1, from coordinate 10,438,212 downwards.
GCTTTCATCTCTTCTGCTATGTACAACAGGTTCCGTTGTCCACGTCTGTTACACACTCAGGACACACACACACCCCGGTGAGCAAGATGGTCTCCCTTATGAGCCATCTGAGTGACTGTTCTGATCGCAAGGACAACACATGCAACAATTCCGCCCATGAAATCGCCTCAAAGTGTCAATTTCCTCGAAGGTCACCGTGAACATTTTCTAGAAGGCTGGTGCATTTTTTTCCCAGAGAGGATAGCAAGAGGTCCTTGAGGACAGCCCAGGAACGTTTGCTCAAAACAATCACTCCAGCTTGTCACCGAGCTCTGTAGGTTGCTTTGAACTATCTATAAGACAAATCAGCCTGGCGTGTCCTCCTCACATCTCTTATTCCACTGAATCCTCTGGCGGACAAATTGAGACAGCCAGAGGGAACGGGGACAAGGCAGAGAGCAGCCACATGGGAACTGGCTGTGTTTTCTGTCTCACTTCTTACTCATTAGACAGAGTGACTGGAAGTGGGCCAATGCTAGGTACATTTATTTGTCACTTGACTAATTACTGTCACATGTAGAGATGTATGAAGAAGGGTAACCAATCCTTCAGATACAGCTGTTATGCAGAAGCAAGCACCCATCCACAGGAAGAGGAAAAACATATGATTGGAAGGGCCAGTAGGCCATCCCAAATGAACACCACTGCTGCGTGGAAGCAAGAATGCTACCATTCAAGTCCATGAATGGATCAAACAGAGCAATAGTCCCTTACCTTGGCCGGCCGGATGTTCTTGGATTACAACTTCCAACAATCCTGGGCAGCATAGCTAGTGGTGAAGGCTTCTGGGAGTTTTAGTCCAAGAACATCTGGGGACCCAAGTATGGGAAACATTGAAGTATAGGGCTATATACGGTACAGACAAAGCAATAACCCTCATTTTTATCCATTTTTTTGCATCTCATAGGGTTCTGTGCTCATGACCTGGGGTTCAATCTCAGGTAGCAGGCTCAAGGTTCACTCAGCCTTCCATCCTTCTGAGGTCGGTAAAATGAGTACCCAGCTTGCTGGGGGAGGGGGGCAGTGTGTAGTATGCATACTATAATTAAAACTGTAAACTGCCCAGAGACTACTTGAAGTGGTATGGGGTGGTATATAAGCAGAACACTTTGCTTTCTGGATCTTTCTAGTCAAAGTGCCCCGTGACATCTTAACATGAAGATGTTTCAACTGACCTATGTTTTCATGGGCTACTGCTTACTTCATCAAATGCCCGGAGCATGACTGCAGTCAGTCACACTCCCAACTCAGGCAGTGCGCAGTGCAGCCAAGGAAGAAGACTGTAGTGCACAGAAGTTTCAAAAAAGCAAAAAGCGAAGTGTGCTGCTTATATACTACCCGATAGCACTTAAAGCACTCTCTGGGCAGTTTACAAGTAATGATGCAGGCTACACATGGCCCCCTGCCCCAGCAAGCTGGGTCCTCATTTTAGTAATAGAAGGATGGAAGGCTGAGTGAACCTTCAGTTGGCCACCTGGGATTAAACCCCATGTTGTGAGCACAGTTATGGCTGCAGTATAGCAGTTTTCACCACTGTGCCACGGGGTGCAGAAAAACAACATCCACCTTCATGTTCAAGCTGCCCCAAAACTCTTTTTTTTGTTTGTTTGTTTTTTTGCTGCAAGACATTAACAAGGCTCCGTCTCATCCCAAAACTTTTCGAAAGTGAAGGAGCTGAGATTGCACCTGACTGGGGGTGTCATGGAGCTGAGAGTTCAGATCCCTATTGTGCCTCCCAGGAAAGAGGCCAGCCAAGATCACCTGGAGTGTGTGTGGCTAGTGGGGTTCATATGCCTTGGAAAGCTTTCTGGTCCTGAGTGCCACCAGAAAGAGAGACAGGCAAACAGCTTCTGAGTACTTTATACCAAGGAAGGGTTGCCATCCGTCAGAATTGACCTTAATAGCACATAATGTATGAGTTATTGTGCTTTGAAGGGGCCCAAATTCAAACAGGTTGGCAAACTCTAAATTATATACACAGATGTATATACCTGTAGATGAAAATGTTATCATAATGGGCCTGGTTCTTCCAGTAGAACTCCATTTATTGGGCCCAGGGTAGAAGTGGGAAAGGGCCATCTGGCCCTTTCCAACCTCATCAGCCTTAACCAGTACAGCTTCCAGGGAAGGATGATGGAAGGTGTGGTACAACCACATCTGTAGGGTGGCAAAATTCCCTCCTCCTCTGGCCTATGGAATTATCCTATGGATTTCTCCAGAGGCCTATCAGCCATTACAACTTATCAACAACTTCTGTTAATAGAACAGAATTCCACGCATGAAGATGTGTATATAGATTAAATGTGCTCAAAGCGGAATAATAGATGATTCAAGGAAGTGAATGAAATGTCATGCTACAGAGGATGATAAAAATGAGCCAATCTGGCATGAAGGATTGTGACTCCAAGCAAAACCCATGGAATCCAGTTGTGTTCGGACATCAAGAGAAGCATCAATAGACTTCCTAAAGAGCCCTGTGCTATTCTCCTAAAAGAGGTGTTGCTCGGGCATATGTGCTTGGGCCCCTCTCTTTTTCTAGTTGTGGCAGAGAAGGATTGATTGCAGTTTGAGCCAAGGAATAGGCTGGCTTCTTTATTTTGGTGACTTAAACCTCTCTTCTCACCTGTGTATGGCACTTAGGATGGCTTGCAATAAAAGAACGCAAATGCAAAGCATAAAGAATACAGTGTGTGTGTGTGTGTGTGTGTGTGTGTGTGTTTTAAGGAGACTAGTAAAAGCAAAATGCTCCACCAATTCGGTTACAAGTTCTTAGATGGTGAGGTCAAAAGGCCTGCCTGAATAAAATGGAGATACAAGGGTGAGGGTGGAAATCTCCCTTATTAGAGTTGAGTGGCAACCACTGAGAAAGCCATAGAAAACGTTGGGACATCTGAACTGTTTTTAATATCCACATTATGCCTTTCTGAGGGTGGGGGTGGGGTAGGGGAGAAGCCAAACTGACCTTGCTGCTTCCTTTCTGTGTTTTGAAGACTCCTCTCTGTTTTGTTTTTGCAAGGGCTGGAGCTTTAGTTTCTGCAGGGAAATGTTTGGGGGTGGAGCAACCCATTAAGTAGCTCATTTTCAAGTAAAAAGAAGGGTCTAATCCTACAAGAACAAAGCAGAGAGGAGGGCAATCAAGCGCTCCTGGAAAGAAAAGAAAAAAAACAGCAGGGGTGGGAAACAGCAGGGTGGTGGTGGAGGAGAAATGAAACAGCCAGGTCTGTTTGGATTCTCCTGTTTCACCCAGTCCTCAAAGAGGATTTATTAATTTTCTTAATGAGGGGGGTCTTAAAAGTGGGGGCATCTAGTATACAGCAGCGTGTTATAGACAGAAAAATACAGTAATTATTAACCTATGTTTTTGCATCATTTTCAAACCTCCTAATTGAATGTGTCTTGGAGAAAATTATTTTGAATCCTTTGGGCCATTTTGGGAGTTTATAAACTTTTGAAAATGTTTAGATGGGGTATGTATGTATGTATGTATGTATGTATGTATGTATGTATGTATGTATGTATGTATGTATGTATGTATGTATGTATGTATGTATGTATGTATGTATGTATGTATGTATGTATGTATGTATGAAATACTGACTCCTTCACATGACCATTTCACAATGATCCCCAGCCATATAATACACACACACACACACACACACACACAGAGAGAGAGAGAGAGAGAGAGAGAGAGATTTTAAACAGGGCTGTAAATGAAAGACAGGGATGAACAGTGGTTCCCTCTTTTCCTGGCCTTGGTGTGATCACAAAAGAGGCACCAGACACAGGGATAAAGAACTAACAACTCACTCTTGAAACCCATGGGTATCTTTGCTCTCATTACTCTTGGAGGGAGGCTAAATCTAGCACAGGACTAACAGTTCTGAATCTGACTTCTTTCCTAGTTCTCAAACTGAAAATGTAAGTGGACATGTGAGGTTGCTGGGAGAATGTACCTTGTATCATGCATGCCTGATTTTTTAGTTACAAGATGTGGTGTTGCAGGGCTGGGCTGAGCCTTGTTACAGTCCTGCAAAACTGAATCAAGCCATGTTCCTGGTTTGGATTTTTCAGTACCAAGGACAGCACCGTCCATTTGACAATGCTGCTTTTATTAAAGGCAGCGTGCAACCCCAACGGCTAAAAAAATTGAGGGTTCAGCCAACCAGACAGGGAGGGAGATATAGAGGGAGACCCAAGGTTCATACAGCTGTTGCAAAGGCCTTGGGGTTTTGACATGCACTTTCTGGCTCCAGTTCTACCCTAAAGCCGTCATATTAGAAGCAATACACTCCACTCAGAATGTCAGCTCTGCCTTTCTAATAAATAATATCCAGAAACTCCAGACTTGCACAACCCTTGAATGTTAGTAGATGTTCAAGAAATGAATAGATAGACCAATATTGATTTTGGTGAAAGTCATATATCCACAATCCTATTGCCTGCAGTAATATTTCTGAAAAAGCTGGCTGAGTATCTGTCTCATCAACCCTGGTGCTTATTTCAAAAATTCAAGGTTTACCAAGCAGACAAGGAATTTCATGCTTTAAGAAGCTGGAGTCTCATCTAATCTGAAGTCTAATCTAATATAAACAGAGAGGGGGGACAGAGAAAGAGGGAAACATAACTCAGGTGGCATCTGACATCCTTGCTGTTTTATTTTTTTAAAATGGCACCTCATGTACATGTGCAGGGTAGCATGCTAACAAAGTACCCATAAAGGTCAAGAGCACCCAACATGCTAATACATGCAGCACAAGACAGCCCCATTGAAAGGAGGGTCCAGGCATGTGAAATATCACACATTTAAGTGCATGGATGTATGCATGGCTGCTCTCACATGTAAGCTGATCGCCTGTGACTGGTTGTTTTTCCCCCCTGAAGTTTTCCCAGCTCTTGGGGGTGTAGAGAATAGGCTGGGCACTTCAGGAAAAAAAGAACAGAACAGAAAAGAAAAGAAATGAGAAAGAGAAAGAGAAAGAGAAAGAGAAAGAGAAAGAGAAAGAGAAAGAGAAAGAGAAAGAGAAAGAGAAAGAGAAAAGGAGTGAGATGTATTTAGTAATCAAGAGAGGATAATTTTTAATTCTCATAGGTTTTCTCCATTACAGTCACTTTATCCTGTTCTGCAGTCCTACCAATGCCAAACCTTCACCTCTTCCATTCTCTGTATGTACAACCTCCCCCCTTTTTAAAATGAAATCTAAAATACAGTGCTCATCCCTTCCTCTTTTTTATCCTTTCTGGCTGACATTACTGTCTTAAGTGCCATCTATATTATTTATTTATTATAAATAATAAATACACACATACTGAATTTATTTGCATAGTTCAGAAACTGGAATTACCCTAGCGCAGGATTGGAAGTTATTTATTTCTCTGGATGCAGACAGCTTTCATTACTAATAAGTCTTTCAGCAGACAGCTGGATCACCAGTCCCAGAGGACCAGAGATACAAGAGTAGATGAAATGAGAATAAAAATAGGTTAAATAAGACAGGACGGAAAAATAGAAAAATCTTAGATGTGGCTAGGAAGCATGCTCGTAGCAATCACTTATAACAGCTTGCTTTTTTTTTTTTGGACACATGTTGAAGGTTTTTATTCTCCCTTCTCAAGAAAGAATTGGATATATTGGCAAGCGCATTTGAATAATCTGAGTCCAGACTGAAGGCCTGACGAAACAGAGATGGACTTAGCCATGAACAGAGAAAACACCAAGAGAGGTTGCTACACAGCAAAGGAAGAACAGATATATTTTAACTGTTATATAGTTGCTCAAGCCGCAGAAAAGTCTAGGTCTCACTACTTAGCAGAGATGGAGACTTATTTATTTACAGTGGACCCTTGTATAACAAACAGCTTGTATAACATAAAATCTGTACAAAATAAAAAATTCCGGAGATAGGGGAAATTTGCTTAACATAATCGCCTATGGGGAAACTCTGTACAACATAAAATAGGATTATTCTGTGTTCAATGCATTCCTATGGGAATTTGTATAAAGGAAAATTTGCTTAACATAATTTCATTTGGAACGAATTAATTACTTTATAAAAGGTACCACTGTATTTGTTTATTTTGGTTCTTCCAAAGGAACTCCGGGCGGTTTACAACAACTAGGAACATAGCAAAGAACAATTAAAAAGACCACCATAATAAAGGATCTGGAAGTTGAGTCACGGCTACTGGACTTCTTTTTTTGAGAGATAGAAATGTTTCGCTGTTCATCCAAACAGCTTCATTGGTGGAAAAGACCGATGAAGCTGTTTAGATGAACAGCGAAACGTTTCTATCTCTCAAAAAAGAAGTCCAGTAGCCATGACTCAACTTCCAGATAAACTCACCTGGATGACTGAGAATCTTCACAATCATAATAAAGGACTAAAAATAATAATAAAGGACTTGAGTCATGGGACTCGCTGTCAAGTCAGGCTTAACCAGTTGATTCAGACTTGACTCAGGTTCCCTCCCCTTTGAGTTGGGCTTGACCTGTGACTCAGAATCCACCCACCTCTTCTTTTTGTGGGGGGGGGGTTGTTTTTTTTTAAAAAATAGGGATTCGGAATAAGGGCTTGTTACTCAGGTCTCGGTACCAAAGACTCAAACCAGGATTTAGGAGTTGGACTCAAAGGCCGTTACTTCACGCACCGCTCGCTTCGCGGCAAGCCCTCATTTCCGTGCGAATCGATCGTTTCAGTCCGCACGCTCCTCCTTTTTGGCTGCGATGCCACCCCGACCACGCCCCCTTTACCGTGCTCCAAGCGGGGCGAGAGGTTCCCCTTCGCATCTCGCTTCGCTCCCAACGTCACGTGTGGTCTCGGTTTTTGGCTTTTATTTCAAGTTTTTTTTAAAAAATATTCAAACAGGGATATTGATGCATTGCTATATCGTTTCATCGCTTTGCGCTGTTACTTCCTCGCTCGAGTAGTGGCGGCGGCGGCGGCGGCGGGAGCAGGAGGAGCCGCTGCCGCCTCGCCCGGCCAGAGCAGGGCACCCGGGGCAGGCAGCGTGCAAGCTGCGGAGGGCGGGCGGCTGTGCCATGCGGGGCTCCCCCCGAGTAGCGGCGGCGGCGGCGGGGGGGGGGGCTGCCAATGATGCCAGGAAACAGTTGAAATCAGTAGAGCCATTGCAACTGACAGTCCAGTATCGATGTATCAATACGCCGTCGGTAGGAATTTTTTTAAAGGACGGATGGGAAATAACAAACGTTGAAAAGTGGCATGCGAATGCGAAGGGAGCACGTGAGGTTGTGCTCGAATCGGTCCTAAAACTGCAGCTCGTGAGTACTGAGAAACAGGGGCGGGAGCGAAGCGAGAACACGTGACCGCCACGTGACCGCCTCCGAATTCAAATCGAACGCAATATCGCTGCGGAGCGCCGCGCCTCGTGAAGTAAGGGCCAAAGACTTGCCAACATCTCTGCTATCTAGTCATTAGTCAGCACCACCCTACCTTTGCACCCAGGCTTCCTCATTTGAACCCAAGTTTCTCTATAAGCATGGCACTCGGGATGATTCATGCCAGTACACAAGCCAACTGCTGCAAAATGAAAAGAACAGGCTGGCCTCTCCCATTGCTTGCCGCCAGTATTCCTAATAATCCTCATGAGCTTGCATACTCCTGTAGGAACAGATACTGATCCAACAAAAGCGGTTTCATCTGTTTTGCATCACTTACAATGCATTTAGATGTGGAGGTGGGTAGTGGAATCAGAGCCTACCCTACCGGGCATTGCAGGAAGGAGAAAAGTGGAACCTAGACAGTAATTGCTTCTGTGGTCTCTCCACCTCTTGAGTATACAGGACTCTGCAACCAGCTTTAAAGGTTGCATGAGGAACTGGCTATGAGCAGAAGTGATTATGGTATTGGCCACCAGGCATAACGAGGGAAGCACCTATAATTCTGAAGAGTTGCTGGTTCTTCGTACAGTCTTTAGGTGGTGTGATAGGCCTTCTGATGTCTCCGGTACACCTCTTCATATTTATTCTTCCCTGGCACCAAGCCATTTTCTGCTTAAATCAGATTTGCATGGTTTCAAAGACCATGATATCCAATATCCTATCAGAGCAAAAACCATAGCAGTATACACAAAATGGACACCTCGGGTTGGGCCGATGATATCTCTGTTAAACCCCTTATACGCCCTCTAGTCAAGGAGCTGGATCCAGCTCTGCATTCATGGCGAAGAGCGACGGAGACGACACAGAGAAAGCTGGTTTTTGTAAAGGCGACCTCGGTCGGGCCGAATAAGATTCCCAGCTTCCCCTTATTTAAGCAGGTTTCTCATTATTTTTAATTTGCCATCAGGGCCTCTGCGGATGCCAGTGCGCGTGACCCCTTGCGATGCTGAGCAGAGCTGACGTGGCAAGGTGCGAAGAGTTAATTCTAACACCCAGCGCAGAACTTAGAAATGGAGTTATCTGGAGTTAGTGCACTTTTTTTTCCTGGGTGGATGCGATGCTCTTCATTTGCAGAGCTCAGGAAACAGTAGCAAATTATCACACGTAAGGAAGTGTGGGTGGGAGGAGAGGGTATAGAAAAGAGGAAATAAGACAGCCACAGGGAAGAATTTATAAACTGGGAAGAGGTTGAGAGGTCCTTTACCCCTTTTTCTTCTCCTTTTGTTTCATAACATATAAAGACTGTCAAACGAAGTAATTAATGGTGGAGGAAAGGAGAGGTTTCTCTGCATGCCTGCAATTGCTGAGAGGGAGGGGGGAAAGTATTTTACTGTCATTGCAGAGTCCCAGGCATGGAGGGGGTAAAGAGGGCCCCCCCACCATAATAAGCACTTGCAGAGAAGGCCTAATTGCCAAACAGGATGAAGGTTATTTGAAGGTCATTGTGGAATTCAGGACACTTTATCAAAAAGAGGAATGAATCTGACATGCTCTCAACACATTCCCCCTTACATTAATCTGGTGGCATCCTTTATATATGAACCAGAGGGAGAAAAAAGGACAATCAAAGTAAAGTGGTAGTAGTAGCAATGTCTGGGCTCTTACTGGAATGGGTTCACCTGCTCTGCGTACAAATTCAAGGTAGAATGCAAATTCTGGGGGGCAGGAAGATATGAAACACACAAATCTGCCTTACAATGTTGACTTCTGATGGCAATCACTGAAGCATCGTTTGGGGGCTGGGGAGCACAACATGGCCCTCTCCCATATGCAAGTAATGAGCCTCTGGCAGTGAGTGGGATGAGAGGAGCAGGAGGTTGGAATTTTTTACAACCTTGCATGCTGCCTGGAGAAGGTGAGGCTGGAAGGGACCTTTCTGGGATGGGGGTGATTATCATTCTATCCAGCACTAACCTACAGTATAGTTCCTTCCCTGGCTCTGAATTCAAAGAGAGGCCCACCTCCCTGCTCAGTGCTTTTTCCCTCTGGGGTCCGTGGAAGTCTGTTGCTGAAAGCAATAATGTTTGTCAGTTTGCAGTTTGATCTGCTCAGTTTGTAAGTAATGAAAACTTGTCATTCTTTGTCCTTCTCAGAGGGAGTTATTGAAACTGTAAGTGCCAGCTGATGAGAAAAAGAGGTGTTGTCTTCTAAGGAACTTGAAGCTATTCTCTGTGTATCCCTGCACTTCTGTTGCACAGCTAGAAGAATTTAATCAAAAATTCAAAACTTTGCAACAGTATGAGTGTGGATCTATGAACTAGGATTGACTAACATATATAGACTACAGATAGGCATGAAATTTTTTTGTTTCATTTTTTATTTTTCACTTTGTTTTTTAACAAAATGAAAAACAAAGTACTTTTTAAAAAACAAAACAAAACAAACTGGGAAATTTCGTTTTGTTCCATTTCCCTATTTTTTTATTTTATTTATTTATTTATTTATTGAGAAGTGGTGCGCACTGGCTGCCCCTCCCTAGTGCCGATCAGCTGGAGGGGGCAGCCAGCAGGGCCCCATGTGCCAGCTGATTGGTGCTTGGGGGCAGCCAGTCACCACCTGGGGATCCCCCCGGTGCCAACTGGGCCATTTTTAAAGGTGTCCAGCCGATGTCAGCTTGGCAGGATCCCTCTGAAAATGGTCAGGATGCCAGTTTGGGACTCTTGCATTGGCGTCTCGCCCAGGCACCCAATGGGTGGGGAAGCATGGGCTTTTAAAACGTTTTTTACCACTGAATCAAGTGTTGATGGCTGCAGCCGTCACTTGCTTTGGTGGCTAAAAAAACAGTTTAAACCCCCTGCACTGCCCCCCAACACACCTGATTGGGGGGAAAGGTGCGGGGTATTTAATATGTCCTGGAGCCACTGAGGCTGCCTCAGTGGCTCCAAGACATTTTAAAAACCCCGCACCTTTCCCCCTGATCGAGTGCGTTGGAGGGGGGAATGAATAATGAAAAAAATGATTTTTTAAAAAAAAATCATTTCGTATGGAACTAACCACCCACAAAAGAAACAAACAACGAAACGAAATGGAATTCTTCCATTTCGTGCCCATCTTTAATATAGACTTGATTTACGTTCTGCAGGATAAGATCTTTTCTGTTATTGGTAAGTAAAGTATTTTGAATGGAAGATGCTAAGGCTGTTTTGAAGGCAAAGCAACTGACCTTGAGCTACTGTCCGAGCAACTGTTCTATAAATATTCTCTGTGAGGTTGTCCTCGGCATAGAATGAGGGTTGCATCTGTTGACACCTGTTGGCTTTCAGTGTGGGAGTCAGCCATCTCCCACATGGTTTTAAACCACACCCTGATTCGTCAACAGGAGCCAGAGTTCCTAGATCATCAGCAGATTATCCATTCAAGTTATAGATGCCTGATAATGGTGGTGGTGGTGGTGGTGGTGGTGATAGGTCTAAGACCTCTGCTCCTTGGATGTAAGAGTGTCTATCTTCCATTGGTGGGTTATTATTTATTTATTTATTGTTGGATTTATATCCCGCCCATCTTCCCTAAGGGAACTCTGGGCGGCTAACACAGCTGGACGAGACAGTAAATAGAGCAGTACAATATAGGGCAAAATAAAATACAATTTACACAACACAGCAATACAGATAAGATATAAGGGGAAAACAGCAGCAAGGGAGCACCCTTTGTTAGGACTCGTTACAAGGTTTAGCCTAATATAAGGTGGTTCATTGCAGTGGTATTCTGCACACAACATATAGGATATTATTATTATTATTATTATTATTATTATTATTATTATTATTATTATTCACATGTTCAGGTTATTTTATTTATTTATTAGATTTATTAAATTAAAGGCAGCCTCTGGGTTCGAAATAGTAAAAGGTTTCTTTGACAAAAAATCCCCCCCCCTTCAGTGGCATTCCACAGAAAGGGCATGACTGACAGGCTTTCTGCTCTGATTGATTGGACAAGAGTCAGTGAGGCCGGGCTGCCCATTGCCCAATCAGGACACAGAGTGAGTGGGAGGATCTAGGGAAGAACCACAGCTCTCTTAGCAGCAGCTCCTTAGGGTGGCCTTCCTCTTATTTGGAGAATAACAGGTGATTCAGAAGCATTCCTCTGAGAACGGATCATAGTGGAGCTGGAGGTGTTGATTTCAAGGAGATAGTAAATTGTAGCTGGATTGCCACCACAAATAAATGTAGTATAATCTCAGCAGGATTTGAAACCTCTCCATTCCGACTGGAAGAGAAGGTTTATTTACTCTGTGCACGAAAGGAAGGAAAAACGGTTAGGCTTTTATTTGCAACCTCGCATGCTGCTTATGGAGTGAGTGACAGGGAGCGACCTTCTGTCCTGCCTCTGATCTCAAAAAGAGACCCACCTTTCTGCTTAGTGTGCCTTTTTCCTCTCTTTAGTCTGTGGGAAGTCAGTATTGTTTGTTTGCTGTTGATCTGTTCACAACTGCAATTAATGAAACTTTGTTAGTCTTTCTGCTACCAAAGTGACTTGTTGAGAATCTTAAGTGCCACTTAATGAGAAAGAGGCCAATTATCTGGGGAGCTTGTAGCTATTCTCCTTTGTGAGTTTCTGTACTTCTACTACAGTATATAGCACAAAGGAATTTTATCAGAAATTCAAAATTCTTCCAAGAAAACAACATTACGGGGAACACGAATGAGGGCCTCTTCTCCTCTCCACCACCTCCACTGCAAGGTTTTGTTCAAAATGATAGAAGCAGCCCAAATTTCTTCCCTATCAAAAAAATGAAGAAAAAAAAAGAAAAATGAGACAGGCTCACATTCCTGATAGACAGCTCATGAGATTCTTTCCAATTCCACTCAGACAGCAAAACAAGAGAGCACACCAATGCATCCGCATCTTAATTCTGCAAACAACAGAGCAACTAATACTTCAGGATGAAGAAGATTTACTGGATTGTTATTTCACAAATTAAATTTATCCCAGGGAGCCCTCTTCAAAACAATCTTATTTCCACAAGTGCTTTGGCTGGATCACGCCTATTAGTTCGATGCCCTCACTTCTGGGAGTCACTGACAGGTTCCACTCAGAGTAGTGGGTTCTATTTAAATAGCATAAGAGTGGTCAGTTCCAGACCTTGTAAACTGAATGTTACAATAGCTTATATCTAAATTAAACTAATCTGGATCTGTTGCGTAATGCATTGTTTCACCTAGGGCAGTTTGGAAGTAACTGATTAAATGACCTTAAGTAGGTGATACCTCATCTAAGGCAGATATGCCTGGTAAATATCATCTTGCCAAGAACGTTAAGAATCATCTCCCGACAAACCACATCTTTTGCCATGTTTGGACTTTTGGTACTTGCTTTGAAAAAGTGGATATTGTTCACGAAAGCTTGCAATGATTTTTTCCCCCCTTGTTTTTCATTAATGGCCTATGAAAGTATTGCCTATAGCGTAGTCTTGCATTTGTATTTTGTAACGGCCACATGGCTCCCTCTTTTTATTTCTATGATTTAACAACTAATTATTTTTTGAAGTAATCTCATCATTGAATGTTAGCGAGAGATGACCTCATCGCTTTTGCAATGCAACAACCATTTTTACTGTTATGCAGCTGTGGCCACATTAAATGTATAGGGGAAATATCACAAGGTCAAGGGTTTTGTTGTGGGTGTGCAAGCACCAACAAGAGGGACAGAAGGAATGTGTGTTTTGTACCACAGGCCAGATGTTTAAAGCCAAGCAACAACAAAAAGTAGCTATTTCAGTTACCCACTTTGGAGAAACAGGGAAGTAATAGGACACCAGAATTGGCAGAATCCTGTTGGTCTGCAAATAGAGTGGTACAGCGTGCCTGTGTTGATCCATGTAGTCTCTGGCTGACAGCCATGCAAGCAGAGATCAGGCATGTTACCTGCTGCCAAGTTGATTCCAGCTTTCAGTAACACTAGAGTATTTTTAAAACTATGTGAGATATCTAAGGAATGGTTTGCCATGATCACTCCACAGTGAGTTTCATCCCGAGTGAGGATCTGAATGCAGGGCTCAGGAGTCCTAGTCCAACACCACTAGACTACACAGCCTCTCCAAAGCACAGACTGGCCCACTGGAAAGAAAGGGGCTCATGCCTGTCCATGGAAGAAATGCCATGGACAAAGTGGGCAACCAGATCACAAGAACAGGATTCTCTGCCCTGCTAATATAACAACTGAGAAAACATTTCTTTTCATGCAGGGTTTTCCATAGTGACCAGGTCCTAGAAGATGATAAACAGTATGTGTTATATTTTATAACCTCTCAATCTGTTTTTGTCAGGCTTGTACCCTACATTTTTGATGGGATGTTATTAATTCTTCTTTAGCTGTTTGAACAATTTTCTGTTTTTAGGTTTTAACGTTGTGTTTTTAATGATGTAAGCAGTCTTGGGTCCTTCTCTAAGGAGGAAGGTGTGGTAATAATATTTTAAATAAGGCACACATCTCACAGCAGAGAGCTCACTGTGAGCCCATCTTAGCGCTTTCGGGGCTGGTGTGTCCTTGAGAAGTCTGGACGTTTATTGAGCTCTTCAGCCATTGCTTCCCCCTCTTTCTCTGTTGCCATCAAGCACCAAACCAAGTGCTGTGTAGGGGATACGAAAGACCTGTTGTGACAGCATTCCTAGAACTGAATCATGGATTTGCCCTGCCCTGTAGTTGTTCTGGAATCCTGCCAATATCCCTGTTCCAGTCTGGCTTTGCACATCTGGCCAAACACAGTGCAGAGACCGAGAGAGACTATCTGGCTACTGCTTCCTCCACCAGCCTTCCACCACATCCCACCCCACCTCGCTTGGCATGGTTGCTCCCTTCCTTCCTTGTGGAGATCTAGCTATGTGCTTGACAGCATTCAGCTGGGCTCCTGTGGGTGGAAAATAATGTGTGTGTGGGGTGGGGGGGTCAGGGTGATAGAAGGATTTGGAACAGATAAATAGCAGAGAGAGAAAAACGCTTAAACACTGCCTTTCCCTATTTGGTCCCTGCTTCCCAGATCTGCTTTCCAATGCACAAAGCAGCTATCAGGGCTTTATTTTTTTTTTTAAAAAAAAACCCAATCCATGCATTTGTATACGGAACATCTGGTTTGGCCCTTGGAGGAGGCTGTGAAAGAAATAGGAAGCGTATATTAAGCTGGGCCAATTATTGGAATAATTGTTTTGGGGAAACAAGTGAACATACTGATCTTGTTTTGTCTGTGATTTTTATCTTACATTAAAAAAATTGTAGTACAGTATTCCATGGAAGCCTTTTATTTGAATTTCTGATGCATGCTCTCTCTCTCTCTCTCTCTCTCTCTCTCTCTCTCTCTCACACACACACACACACACACACACACACACACACACACACACACAC
>JAHTLZ010003468.1:10412139-10423420 GCA_023846285.1 Phrynocephalus versicolor | reverse complement strand
CACACACACACACACACACACACACACACACACACACACACACACACACACACATATGTATGTACATGGATATATATAGTTCTGTAGCAGTGGCAGGAACACATAACACACAGGCTGATTTTACTCCACACACCCAGCTGTAAAACATCTCGTCTGCCTCCACATTTGCAAGGGTTTTAAAGAAAATCACACCCTCTGTGTTGTGAGTTGCTGTTTGAGACAAAGTGGTAACGGTCCTGCAAGAGAGAGGAACGCGGAAGTGGGGGGAAAGCCGGATCACCGCTGTAAGCAATTCCAATCTTGAATATCTCAGGGCATGTGAATTTGCATTATCTTTAATACATAAATGAATAAACATGTGCACCTGTTTAAAACCATGGATCCTGTTCTACTCATGGAACAGCTGCTCTCAACTTCTTCACTGGGTATTTTGCACCTGGGTAGGACAACAATTCCCATCATAACAATGTGTCATCCTGGAGGATATAATTCATCTCATCTGCAGAGTATCAGGTTAGATGGGAAAACACAGGTCTCTCGAAATCTGGGTCGAGGGGCGCACGTTCTCCATGTTAGAGCCTCTGAAGTTGGTGGCTTCAGAGGGAGATGGAGTGTGCTCAGCGGTTGTTCGAATCAGGTGGTGGGAAGGAAAATGACAACCAGCCGGTTTACATTGTGTCTCACTGTAGCCTCCTCGACACTATACTTAAGAAGGCCACTGCAGAAAGCAAGAACAGAGCCACTGAACTAGCCTTGGACATAGTAATCATAAAAACAACAGACGACAAAACCAAGGAATACTTCCTTAATCACTAAGGATTGATAAGAGGATTGCATAAGACTGGAAAGTGCGCTGGAAAATGTTTTGAAATGTCCTTAACAATAACATTTATGTGTCTAGGTATTACCGTCCAATTTTACGTGGAAATAAATAAATTTACAATTACTTGTTCGGTTATTTGTTATTGACTCAATCAGCAAAGCCACCGCTTATGATTAATAACACCTGAGAAAGATTCATGCCATCATTTATTTAATATTGGATGCCAATACTTCATAAGATCATCATGCATCAAAAATTATTTGATGCTGCCTCACAAAAACCCACTCCTTACAGGTAATGGTGTCACTTCCCACTGTTTCCTTCCAAACTCTCGTGTTAATGTTAGATTCCCATGGGATCCGTGGCCCTCCTTCTCACACTTGCCAAAAGAGATGGGCACTAACGTCACCACAGGTGCTGCACATTCCCTTCCTTGCCCCCTGGGCTGGCTCCCCCACTCACCAGCTGGCATGCGCTGCTCTCTCCCTCCACCTTATGCAATCATGCAGTCACCACAGGAGACCCTGCTTCCATCCTCCGTCTCCTCTTGCAGCCACCCACTCAGACAAAAGGACGGGGCAGGGATTCCTGCATGAATGGGCAGCAGTTGGAGGAGGTAGAAGAGGGAAGCACGCCACGCTCTTGCTGTGATTAGCTGATTATGCAAAGTGGAGGGAAAGAGCAGCGCACACCAGCTGGTGAGTGGAGGAGCTGGCCACAGGGTGGGTGTAGAGAACTGGCATGAATCGCTAAACCATATGCATGCCCATCTCTCCTTACCATTCTCCTTTCCCCATCAATTTCCCTTGATATACAGTAGGACCCTGGTATCTACTAGGGATCAGTTCCAGGCCTTCCCATCGATAATGAAAACCATGGATAAGAGAGAATGCCACCCCCTCCCTCCCAAAAATGCTATTTTGTGACAGTAGTTTGCTTTACGGCTGCTGTTTTATGACAGTAGCTTGCTTCATAGCTTCTGTTTGTGACAGTAGCTTGCTTTGTGGTTTCTGTTTGTAACAGTAGCTTGCTTTGCAGCTGCTGAATTACAATATTTATTTACTGGTAATTATTTCCTCAGCCAACTGTGGATAACTGAATCAGTGGTTAATAAATCAGTGGATGCAATGGTCCTACTGTATTGCAATAAGTTACTCTGCCTTACACCTCGCAACCTTAGCCAAGGAGTAGTTGGACCCAAAGTATCCGTTTGTGGGGAAACGTTAAAAAGAAGGGTTTGTGAGCCTTACTGAGGTCAGGGCTCCCTTCTTCAGATGGTTGGCAGGCATCAGAACACTTAAAAAGGAGGGAGCACGCTAGTTGGGCACTAAGGGAGTGCTTTTGCAACAAGACATCCAGAGTGCCGGCAAGGACAAAAAAGGTTTCTGGTTGCTGCCAACGGCAAAAATGTGTACCTGGGAGCCAGGAGGGAGGGAGATTAAAAAGCTACTTCTGTGCGAGAAATCCCAAATGATGAATAATGGTTCAAATATTTTCAGTCGCTCAAAGTGGTTTAAATGTAGTAAGCCTTTCACGCACACCGAGTGCTTTGAAGCGTTTTTTAGATGCAACATTTAGAGCCGTTTACGTTGGACGACCTCCTCAGGTCATCTGCAACAAAATATGTGCATGCAAAGAAGCACAAACATGGGCTGAATGTTTATAGCTGTTATCCTTCCCTGGCTTCTTTAAGTAACTTCAGGGACTGCTCTTTACAGGCTCGTTCCCGTTATAGCCAGAGAAGATAGCAAACCGACCAAGCATTTTGGAATATCAGTTTATTTCCTAGCACGCCAGTCTTGTATGTGGAGTGACACAAAACGTTATTAAGCCAACATCAGTCCCTGAAAAGCAATGGCGTACGATTGCCACCAACTTTGAAAGTTGGCTTTAAAATTAAAAATAAAGTTCAGCAGCTGCTCAAACACAGACTCCTGTCTTTTCCTCTGCCCAGAATCAAATCAATATTGTGTCCTTTATTCCAGAACCATAGAGCTACCTAGATGCCCTAAGCACATCCGATCTCGCTTGATTTCAGAAGCTAAGCAGGGTCGGCCCTGGTTAGTACTTGGATGGGAGAACACCAGGGAATACCAGGTGCCTGGAGTAGGATCTGGTAAACCACTCCAGTATTCCTGCCAAGAAAACTCAATGGAAATGGGGTCATGAAGGCTCGGTCATGACTGTAACAACGCAACACACACACACACATTCCATAACCATAGAGGTGAAAGGTGAGCCTTTAACAACTAAGCACTGATGGCTGCAAGGACTTGAACATCAAAGGGATGTTCAACTTCATCTGTACTGCATCCAGTTTTGGGTGCCAGAGGTATTGGCCGCATCCAAAGGAAGGAGACTAAGAAGGTAAGAGGCATGGAAGCAAAACCTTGGGTGGAACAAGTGAGTATGCTTAAGCTTGGAGGCAAGCCTGAGAGAGTGACAGCAGAGCTTAACGTCCTGTCTGGTGGAAGAGGGAGGAGGTTTGTTTTTTGCTGCCCCAGTAGGTTCAAATTGAAAAGAAGGAGATAGGGCCTCTCCATTAGGAAGAGCTTGCTTCATGAGAGCAATCATTTGGTAGCAGAGTGGACTACCTTGGAAAATGGTGGGCTCGCCTCTTTGGAAGCTTCCAAGTAAATCTTGGATTCTCCATCTGTCAAGGTTAAATTATGGATTGCCTCCAGCAGGAGATTGGATCCTATGACCCTGGGAGGCCATCCTAACTCTACATTTCTATGATTCTGTGAAACAACACAATAGTCTTCCCATTATATAAATTACAGGCTGGGCCTCCATGACGGACAGACTAGATCTCTCGTGCATGGAGAGTGCCTTCTTATTTAGAGAAGGATCCCTCCTCATATTATAATTTTAGCATCACTAAAGCCATACGACCCCATAGCAGTGAAAGCACTCTCTGGGAGGTTTACAGTGCAATTATGCAAGTGACACAGGCTATCATTATATAGGAAGGAATCATTTTTAAATGAGCTACTTCTTCATCATCTGACCTGAAGACCCATTTGACTCTGTATCTCCTTCTCCCGATATCACAGAACAGGTATTTCCATTGCAGGCCAGCTGTGTCATCCTGAAATTCCATTTCAGATGCCCTCCAAGAGAAGGTGTTCTCAGGGCTTTTTGCTTATCCTATTATTAGCTCAGCGGACTAAGGCTCCAAAAACTGTTGGCTGCAAAGTCAGCAGCTCGGCAGTTCGAATCCCAGATGCCACGCAGTAGAGTGAGCTCTCACTGTTAACCCCAGCTGCTGCCAACCTAGCAGTTCAAAAGCATGTAAATGCAAGTAGATAAATAGGTACTGCTGTAAAAAGTGGGAAGGTAAAACAGTGTTTCCTTGCAGCCATGCCGGGCACGTGGCCATGGACTTGCACAACACTGGCTCTTCGGCTTGAATACAGAGATGAGCACCACCCCTAAAGTTGGACACAACTAGCACACATGTGAGGGGGGGGACCTTGACCTTTACCTTTACCATACTGCTTTTTCATCTGACCTGTAGACCCATTTGACTCTGCGTCTCCTCCAGATATCACAGAACAGGTATTTCCAAAGCAGACCAGCTGTGTCATCTTGAAATCCCATTTCAGATGCCCCCCCCCAAGAGAAGGTGTTCTCAGGGCTTCTTGGTTATCCTATTATTAGTTTACTCAGGTACCCACAAATCATCCTTTGCTCCTCATCATTTTACTCGTTTCTGATTAATATTCATTCCATATACCATTCCCTTCCCTTGGAAAAAGAAAAGACATGAAGGGAACATTAATCAAAAGGTAAACGTGATGAAGAAAATAAAGATATTGTGAATATTAAATATCTCTGCGACAGTAAAGAGGTATGGGCAGAATATACCACTCCCCTCCAAAAGTAAGCAAAAGAGAGTATCTCTTCCTTAATGAATTGCAATTGCAAACTACATCCAAGCTGTACCCTAACTCTGATCTAAAACTCCCATTATCACTAAAAAAAAAAATTAACAAATGCAAAACTCTTGATTTCTTAAAAGCACAATAATTCAGACTGATCTGGATGTGGTATGCATTAAACTGCAAAGAATCAAGGGGATCTCTAAAAACTACACCTTGAATCTTCTCAATAAAAAAAAAATAGGCACTCTAATTGTGTAAGTGGATTCCTCTCCTGGTTGGGTGTCTCTCATATGGCCCATTTTGCTACCATTGTGTACCCCCCCCCAAAAAAAAAGAGAAGAGGAAGAAAACCCTGATGTGATTATTGGGACGCAGACATGATTTTCGAACAGGTTTTGGCATAACAAATTAATTGGAGCCCTGAACATAACATTGTCTGTCCTGATATATGAGTAATCAAATCAAATCAAATCAAACTTTATTACGGTCAGTGACCAACAATAGGATACGGTATATAAATAGTAGTAAAATAGATAAGATATAAATATAGAATATAAAATATATTATATATAAAATATATAATATAATATAGAAACTGCCCACAAATCCATCCTGACCATCACATAAGCTATACCTTATTAGTATCTGAGGAATTAGTGATGTCAACGAGCCGTAGAGGAAGATCTAGATATATACAAAAGACATCAGAGTACATACTGTATATACATACTGTTCCATACACGTAAGACATCCCACATTTGTTTGTTAGTCAATAGTCGTTGATACTTAGGAGCTATGTATCGTAAGCGGTACTTTTAGTTAAGTGATGACGCTGGTCATTGTCCTGCGGATTTTGATCGCTGCGGCACAGAACCTGGCCACACTATATGTTACACCCTGATATATGAGTAAAAAACAGGGTACTTCAAGGGACAGATGCAGGGGAGTGGTATCAGGAGACAGATATCTAGTGGTGGGGCCACTGTGAGGTACACGAAGCTGGACTAGATGGGCCTTTGGCCTGATCCAGCACGGCTCTTCTTATGTTCTTGTGAGTTTATTTAAAATTAAAATACCCCCACAATTCTGTCTTAGGGGTGGGGGTGGGGGAAGTGACTCACCCAATGACTAACAAATACCTGCATGAAGCATGCTTTGCTTCTGCCTCAAGATGTGTGTGCGATTTTGCTAGATACTCATGCTCTTTTAAAGACGTTCCGTCAGTCCTGGAGAATGGTCAATGCGGGGAATCTTTGTCACAGTTTTCTCCGTTCCTCTCCCTATATCTGTGGAAGGGAAACATGGAAGACAGAGGTACATGACAGCAAGCAAACTCTCAGTACCATGACTATGACCACTTTGCGGGGGGAGGTTTTTTTGGGGGGTATCTCCCATTCTCCTGGAAAGGGTCTCCTGGACCATAGGCTCTATGAACTACAGAATCTCTTTGCTGCTCAAACTGGTCTTTAGTAGAAAAGGATCACGGGAGAGTCTTTTACAGGAATATAATAAAAAACAAAAACATTACAGATATGAACATAATTGAAACATCATTCTAAGCCTGAAACGGGGAAGCACAGTGAATCTAGGGAGGTGACGGTGAACCTCTGGCACTCCAGATGTTTAATACCACAACTCCCACAGCCCTTTGTCGTTGGCAATACAGGCTTGGAATTCTGGGAGTTGTGGTCCTAAACATCTGGAGTGCTGAAGGTTCGCCAGCCCTGGGCAAGGGCCCAAAATGAGGCTTGGGGACCTGGACACCGTTAAACTGCAGTCCCCATAATCTCTAAACCCTAGTCATTTTGGTTGAGTCTGAGGGGATTTGTAGTCCAAAAACACTTGGTGGGGCTACACAATTTACACAAACATCAGCTGAGTATATTTCACAAAGAAGCTCGTACAAAATCCTCGTAGTTCCTGACACTATACTAGTGATGATATTCATGACTAGAGCAGTAGGATCAGGACCTGTTGCCTTTTTGAGCTTTTATGCATAACTGATGTAATATTCCAACAACAAAGCAAACCAACCTGATTCCTCACTTCCCTCTAACAATAGAGGCTTACAAGCTTTGAGCTATTAATGTGTCTAATTAAAACAGCACTTGATTTCATAATATTAGCTTGTAATTCACCATCAAAGTGGTGTAATTGATTTGAGCTTTATCACACATTCTATGATGGGGATTTTTGAGAATGTATTTACAGTGAGAACAAGAAACAATGGTACAGCACCGTAATGATATTGCTACTGTGAGGATAAAGGATTACAATGCAGCAGTGCGCCAGAACAAATCAATCAGTTTTCTGACAACGGCACAATCAAATTACAAGATTCTCTAACTGAGAGGCTGTGGCTTGACCGTACATCAGATACATACCAATGTACAAGAAGACATGTGATGTGCTCTTTAGAGTAGCAAATTGCATTAACACTCATGTGATCCAGTTACACACTCACTTTACCCAATGTATGGGCTATGCATCCAATGAAGTGATGATGCACGTACACAGCCTTGGTTGGCCTTCAGTTTCTTGAGGTTCTAGCTGGCACCACTAACAGTCAAGGATTCTGGTGGTGTGGGGTCATACAAGTCTGAGTATGTATTCTCTTGAATTCTGAATCTCTTCAGATGCATATCAGGGATGTGACTGGGGTGAGAAAACCAATCTCCTTCATGGCCTCTGTTGATTCTTCACAAGTTTGGTTCTAAATTCGCTTTGTGCATTATCCTGACATTCTAACGAGGATGCTAAAGGAAATGTGCATTTAAATACATATGAAACCCTATCATTTAAAAATGTTTTTGTTAAATACAGTTGCAAGTCCCCATTAAATGAATGGGACTTTACATTAGTACTGGCTTATCAAGTCCCAGTTGATTTAAATAGGCATATTCTTGTTTGAGTTTGTAACTGGATTTACCCTGATTCCTCTCATTTCTTCTCTTTAAGTATGCATATTATAAACATATTATTCCATTTTAATATCCATTTTAATAAAGATAATACTGCAGTAAAAGGCACACATGCAAATAAAAGGAGCAAGAAGACAATTATACTAGTGCTACTTATGTTCTTCTTTCAGCACATACGTAATATAAATACCTCAACAGGGCATTTGTTATCGTGTGGGAGCACCCTGGCAGTTGTGAGAATGTTCTAGTATTTGCTAACAGCAACAACAGTAGCAGCAATAGTAGCAGCAGAACAACAACAACAACAGCACCACCACCACAACAAAACATCAATCACCAAGTCAAGGAGGCCCATTGGGGAATCAAACTCCCAACCTCTGTTTCCACAGCCAGGGACCTAAGCCATTTTTGTCCCCAAGTGCCAAATTTAGAGGGTGTGCTACTTCCCCAGCTTCCTGTAGTGAAGGCATACCTAGTTAAACTTTAAAGATCAGTCTGGTCTCCTGTCTTGAACAAGATGACACCAGACCGGGCCTATGGAATGAAGGAGAGACGATTGGCATACCACCAGGCCTTGCTGAAGTGCTATGTTTCCCTTGCTGTTTTATTTTTCACATTATGAATTACCAAGTTCAACTGAGACCACCTTTTGGCCTGCTTTGCTCCAGGAACCAACATAGCTAAAATCTATGCTTCTGCTTGCAAGGTAGATGAAAGAGAGGAGAGACCTTCATTCTTCCATTCTCTCTCTCTCTCTCTCTCTCTCTCTCTCTGGTGTGGAGAATGGTTTCCTGCTAATTGTGAGCCCCTGGGCTGGTCTAAATATGGCCTTCTTTTGGGGTGTGTGGCTCAGGACTGAGGGAGCCTTGGGTAGTATGCATCCAGAGTCCTCCTGACTTCTCCCATGCCTTGTCTTCAATCTACCCACCTTCCTTCCCTGGAGACCTTGAGATTGCAAGTGCTTGGCTCTTTTTAAAGCCTGTATTCTTTTGAATATGCAAAACATATATATTTTTGTACTTTTTAAGACCAATAATGGAGTATTATGGAAGCAGGAGAGCAGTGATATGGCAGCATCTTGATCCTTTGTTTGAGTCTGGGAAGAACAGACCAGATGAGTTCACGTCAGAATTCTCTTCCTGAATATCAAATTTTTAAGCCATCCTAAAGCTGCACGGTCCTGGAACACCTCCATAGGAAGGGAACAGCAAACCACTTCTGAGTGCTCTGTAGCTAGAAAACCCTAAGAAGGGTTTCTCACCAGTCAGAACTGACTTGTTGGTATGCATTGTTCTTAGGTTCTTAAGGGAAGGATCAACAATACCTTTCAAACAAGGCTAGTGTTTTCCTCAGACCCTGGGAAAAGTGTTACTTTTTGGGCCAATCCCTTCCCTTCTCTCTGTGCTGGCTGGGGGATTCTGGGATTTGTAGTCCAAAATAGGAGCATGTCGAGCCTCTGCTTCTCCTGCATTTTCTAGGTTTCTTCCCTTCCACTTTTTTCTTTCTTTCTTTCTTTTCTGTAGGGAAATAACCTACACAGACACATATGGTTGGGTTCAACAGTGTCAGGCTGCCATGCTCTTCTCTGTGAGCAGGCTGCAAGGCACACCTTTATTAGCTGTAAGAGGTGGAGTTACAGATATCGTGTAGTATCCTATGTGTCAGCCTGTCATTGGCTTGATGGACTCCCGGGGAGGGCTTTCTGTGATGTGGACATGTCATCTAGCGAGGGATGGAAATGATGGATACCCCAGCAGCTTGCTATCCCATCCCATGACATAAGGGTAACGAGAAATGGTTTTGTTTTTTCCTCATGGCCAAGCTTTGGCCTGATGGAAGGATAAGATAGTCAGCCATCTGCTTCCTGCACGTTAATCTTAGGGGCTCTATTTTCCTTCTCCCAGGGCTTTCCCCTGTGGGAGAGGGTGTCAATATCACCCCCAGAATCCTTTGCAGGAAGCTTGCTGGATCATTAATATCTGTGCATATTAATATTCCCATTATATCCCTACACTTTTCTTTTCTTTCTTTTTCTTTTTCTTTCTTTCTTTCTTTCTTTCTTTCTTTCTTTCTTTCTTTCTTTCTTTCTTTCTTTTCTTTTTTTTTGCATTCTTCTACTCCTAGATACTATTAGCAGTATCCTAAATCACTCTCTCAGCAGTAATGGTGAAAAAAGCCCAGCAAGTCTAGCGAGGGCTCTGTAACCTGCTACAAGTAAAAAAATCCTTGTGATGACTTCCTTTCTGCAACAACAAAGGGATAATGTGGTATATTCAGGAAAGTCAGTGTCATCCTGTATGATTCACTGAATTTTATGGGGGCTCACGTATGATTGTCCTCCCCCACATTATTATCCCCCCTTTCCACTGTTCCTACTACTGTATCTTGTTTCTGACTGGAAAACCCGATAAGGAGAACAAGGCTGCATTTGTTTCTGATTGTTAGCATGAAGAATCCTCAGCCTGGAAATGTCTGATGCTACATTAGGAATGTGGCTTCTTTTCTGTTGCAATTGTTCCAAGCTTTAAAATTGGGTTTAAAATTACTGTACAGTCATGTGTGGTCATACAGTATTACTAAAGTGAAATTGACTCAAATCTTGTAGCTTACAGGTGTTTTTGCAACTTCTGAATGATAAGAAGCATATACCTTTTAAAGTAGAGCTGCAATTATATTTGAGATTAGCATTGTAACTGTAACTAGTTGCATGTTAGCGGTCAACCAGCTACTACTAAAAAGTAACTTTGCAGGCTCTGGCAGTGTCTTGTATGAGCAACACCATATGTTGTTCTAGAGAGGTGCTTCCAAAACCTTGAGTTCTCAGATGTTCTTGGGGCTACCACTCCTAGAAATCTTGACCAGCACAGCCAGTGGTGAAGGTTTGTGGGGGCTTTAGTCCAAGAACATCTGGGGACCCAAGCTTGAGAACCATTGATCTATTATACAGTATCCCATTTCTTGCTATGTAAGGCTAACCATTCCTTTCAACGCACATGTACCACAACAAATTTCTGCCTCAAATTTCTATTATCAACCTTCACTTCACCTTTCCTTCTCTTCCACTTTCTGCTCCAAGTGGCTCTCATGTTGCCATCTTGCTTTCTACCCATGTCTTCTTCCTCCTCCCTCATAGGGGTGGATGGTGTATATAGCAAGTCTTTGGCTTAAACAGCAGCAATAATAGAGAGGCAGAGTGAAGGGAAGGAACCGGAAGTGAGAGGGAAGGCATGAGAATTCAGTGGACAGGGCTAGCAGTAGGAAAATAGCCAACTTTCTCTGTTGTATACAGCTGTTTGTTTTAAACGGAGAGCAGCCCCCCCCCCCAATTTCACTACAAGTATCGCTTGAAACAGGTGGGATAGAGCACTGGAGGAAGATGCTGCTGTTCCTGTTTTTAACACTAAAGTTGTTGGCTCTGAAAATATGGAAGCCCATCTAAGTAAACCTCCCATTGCAATCATCCTTGTTTGAAATTATGTGAAAATATTGCCTTTCATAGGTGATGTGTTCTGCAGTTTATGTGAAATTTCAGTTGCATCCAGCTAAAGTGGTCATAGGTACATCGCAGGCCTTGTGGCAGTCTGAGAAATAAAAATGACTTAAACACACACACACACACACACACACACACACACACACACACACACACA
>JAHTLZ010003468.1:10394419-10404557 GCA_023846285.1 Phrynocephalus versicolor | reverse complement strand
AAGACTTGTGAGGAAAGATGGAATGTACTTTCCAGTACTTGAAAGGCTTGGATACAGAGGAGGGTCAGGATCTGTTCTCAATCAACCCAGAGTGCAGGTCACACAGCAAAGGGTCAACTTACAAGAACCCAGCTTTCAGCTGAATATCCAGAAAAACTTTCTAATGGTTAAAGCAGAATGAAAATTGAAGCAATGACCTCGAGTGCTGGTGAGTGCTCCAACACTGGAGGCATTCAAGAGAAAGTTAGACAACGACCTGGCAGCTATCCTTTGGTTTACATTCCTGCCTTGAACAGGGGGTGGACTAAATGGCCTTTATACACCCCGTCCAATGTCAGGATTATACAAACACAAAATCCTCTTCCCAGCACCTAAAGCAGCATCAGTTTATCTGGTACCAATGATGCAGAAATGAATGTTGACAGTGGCCTCCTCCTCCTTCCACACCCTTCTCAGAATAATGTACACCCACGAAACTCCATTTCCTGCACTGCTCTTCCAGATACAGGAGACTTTGCAGCCCTTGTATCATATCAACTTACCTAGGATGATATCGTTATGAAAAGTATAGATTTACGGTTGCACTTTGACAGTGAATTCATCATGTTGTGATCAGACATATAGTTTTCACTCCGAGATGCAGCCTTCGAGCTCAGAGGAAACCACTTTTCTGGTTTAAAATCCAGCTGTGCACAGCATTAATTGGCTCAGGCTTGTGATGTCATAAACCTCCTCTCTTCAGGGCAGTTAGCATTAGAGAAAGAACTCCGGTGGAGTTAAAGGGAAATAATGCGTAAACGCTGCATTTTAAGAAATTTCTTTTGAAAGGGTTCCCTAAATAAAGTATGGAGAAACAAGACAAGTGGGGGGAAATGGGCATTTGATACCTAGTAGCTATGTACGATAAGTTTGTAAAGGAAAGGGAAAGTTGAGTCCGCCTCATAAAAAATCATTACAGTAGGCACTCGTATCCACTGATTCATTAAACATTGATTCAGTTATCCACAGTTGGCAGAGGGACAAATTAAATAAATAACTCAGCAGCCACAAAGCAAACTACTGTCACAAACAGCAGCCATAAAGCTACTGGGGGGGGGGGTTAGGGCTGGTGTTCTCTCTTATCCACAGTTTTCGTTATCCACGTGAAGGCCTAGAACTGATCCCCAGTAGATACTATCTTCAGTTGTAAGGTACATCTGGACTTACATATGCAACTTGGCAGTGGCATAAAGGAGGGCTCTGCCAAGTTGCATAAGTAAGTCCATCCTGACTGCTGGATCAGAGTCCAGAGGTTACCGACTCCAGACTCCAGTGAAAGAAGGATGTAACTTTATGTTTGCCCAAATGTCATGCAGAAGGGCATAGTGCTCCCAATTTTTTGTAGCAAAATCAGAGCCTGGAAACATGTTTTTTATGTTGATTTTTTTAAATTAAAAACAATGGCTATGCTGGCTGGAGGGTTCTAGAATTTGTAGAGCTCCCCAACCCATCCACCAAAATGGCGCAGTTTCAGACTTCTAGGGAAGACCAAGAAGTTAGCATGTCACAGGTATGACATACTGCAATATTTCAATGGCAGACCCTTACTTTCTGGACTAAACTCACACTTCAAAATTAAAGCAATGTTTTCTAAAATGCAAGCCTACCAATATATTAAGATCTTTTAACAAAACCCTCCTCCTTTCTCTCAAAAGCAGGGCCATTCGGAAAGCCGCCCAATCCTGCTGACTGAGGCAAACTTTCCACATAACTTTCAGGAAGTGTGTTAAAACAGACTTGCACCACCACTGGGATTTTGAAGGTGGTTACAGAGTAGCAGGCGATCTCACATACAACAAAGTTTATATGTGTCTAGGTCTACCATTGGTCACAGGAAAGGATTCACTCAGGTTGTAGGTTTGGGCTGTGATGTATGGGTGGTAACAGCAGCAGCAGCAGCAGCAGCAGCAACAACAACAACAACAACAGTAGTATTGGCAGCAGTGGCAGGAGCAGTACTTGTTATTGTTATTATAGGTGGTGAAAATGGAGAATAATTTGAAAACAAGAGAAGCAATTTGTTGTTTTTATTTGTTGATGGTGTTGTTGTCGTCATCACCCTTAATAAGAACTGGAAAAAGCTTTGAAGACAATGTATGAAAATTCACACAACCAATCCAATTTTTTCTGGCTTGCGTTTGCCAGTGATTATAAGGAGGGAAGGAAAATATAACCACCGTCAGATAACAAAAGGCACACTTTGGGTAAATGTGTACTAATAGTGCAATCATAACACACTTCATTAGTAAACATTGTTATGGGAGCCACAAATAGCTTCAGGAAATGAAAGCTTTTGTTTTTGCTCGGATTTTCAGAGAGATTGGCACTTGGATTTCGCCTAATGAGAAACCGTTACAAAACGAACACACACACACACACACACACACACACACAATTCTGGCACATTGCTGCTTGGTGGTTTTCCTCCTAAGAAAGAAGTCCCTGGCAAAAAGAAGAAAGAAAGATCAGGTGAGCTGACCAGATATTGTTTGAAAGGTTCAAATCTGAAAAAATATCAGGACCTGGCATTTGCAACAAGTAATGTGTGCACTGCATCAGCTCTGCTCTCCTGCTCCATTGTAGTCATCTGGACTCCCACAGTACCGATTGCCTGTTGTGCTTATTCTGTTGCCTAAAATTAAAAAGAAAAAAATCCTGATGACCTTGACATGACAGTGTTGTTGCCCTGAAATACTAGAATCAGTGTTCATTCACCTGCCCATGGGGCACAGGCTTATTTTAAAGACTGCTAATGGCCCATTTGCGAAAGGAAGGAAGGAAGGAAGGAAGGAAAATATCAAGCAAACAATTTCTGGCAATGCCTAATGTGGCAGGACTGAATGGGCATACATGTCTAGACTTCACTGTGTGAACAGGTAAAAGTGGAGTGATGCCATTTATGGTATGCTGGCAAACCAAGTACATACAGCAGTGGTGGCCAAACTTCAGCCCTCCAGATGTTTTGGACCACAACTCCTAGAATTCCAAGCCTGTATTGCCAAAGGACTGTGGGAGTTGTGGTCCAAAACATCTGGAGGGCCAAAGTTTGGCCACCACTGACATACAGTGTTACCATCAGCAAAGGTGACTGTGCCAGTGGAGTGGTGATCTCACTTTGAGTTTTAGCACAGACTTTCAAGGAGCTATCCATGGTTCTGAACCTACTTGGGGAACTACTATTAAGCACAGTGGGCAACTTATTTTGAGGCAGAAATTAAAACCTAGAGTGGATTTGCAGCTGACTGACCTTGAGATCCCCCACTGAACACATGTAGATCTTGTTCATCCCTTTATGTGCATGTGTTCCAGCAGCATAAATATAGCATAGCGAGCATAACGAAGGCAACTCCATTACACAGACCGACCAATAGATGTCACTTGGCATTACTGAAAGACCTGAGCATTTGTTAAAACATTTTCATTACTATCATCATAAGCAAAGAGATGAAATGTCCATATGGGGAAATGTATTCATTCCATGACCCTAAGCTTGACGTATGCAGGGGAAAAGAAAGTCAAGGACAGGAAGATGGAGAGAAAGGAAAGATGAGGCAAGCAACAAAAGACATCTAGATGTCCACAAGGAAGGATGGGTGGGACCAAGATGACCCAAAAATTCATGGCAGGTATCACCAAATGTAGTGTTAGCCAAATGTCATTTGTAAACTAACCTGTTGTAAGAAAAAGTCAGACAACTGATGCACATTTATTATGCAGCCCATGGGTATTTCTCTCAGGCACTGGAGATATCTAGTTTCCCTCAACTTCTGACTTTTTGAGGAAAGGGAGAAATCTCTGAAGGCCACTCTCATTGCCAAAATTGCCAATGTGCTCTACATAAGACCCTTCCAGTCCCCCAGCTTCCCAGAAGCCCCTTCCTCTCCTTGGCCATGACAGCCAACCCATTATCCTCAAGAGTGCTCTGAGTCTTACTAACCTACAGGTGCCATGTGCCATTTAGGCAGTCCAATTAGAGCTGGATGCTGCTCCGAGGTGTGGCATGTCATTTGGGGGTGATCCTTGCATCCACATAATTCTGGGGCTGGAAATTACATGGCAGTTCAAAGAGCCTCCTTTTAACATCCTCTCCTGCCTCCTCATCCAGAGGAAAATTGGGTAATTGCCATTAAAAAAAATTACAGGTAAGGGGCTTGCCACCAAGTGACAAGGATACCACTGGATTTTAAAGAAAACAAAAGAGAGTGACGACAATGGCAACAAAAATAGGCCATCCTTCCAACCTTTTCTGTCTTCCTCTGAGAGTAGGAGAAAAATTCATTCATTCATTCATTCATTCATTCATTCATTCATCCATTCATTGTTGGTATGTGATATATTGCTAATATGAGGGATCTGGTTAAGTTGGTCCCAATGATCTTATAATCTGAAATCTGGATCAAACTGGAGCTATTCTACCCATACTTAAACAAAACAAAACAAAACAAAAACAAAACCCCCAAACAGTAGCCCCTGACAAGGGTTCAAAAAAGTGCAAAGGGCATTAAAAGGGGTTGGATTGGTACACAATTCCCAGAATGTCATATAGATGTTGAAAAATGGACGGAACCTGGCATGTCAAAAGTGGTCCAAAAGGCCAGGATAAAGAACTGTCTTCTTTACCTCCCAAACTTTCTTGATCCCATCAAAAGTTCCATCAGGGTGAAAGATAATTCTTGGTCTTGTCCCTCATCTTCCTTGAATTGCCAGGCAGATATTATTTACTTTAGCTTCCCTTTTTTTGAAAACTGGATTTAAAGAAGCCAATCAAATGGGTGATGTAAAAATAATGGATTACACCTCAAAGTACATGGCATCTCTTTATCTCTGAGTTTTAGAGATTTGAAGGTCCAGGGCAGGGAAGGAAAACAAGAGGAGGGGGACAAAACAATTAGAGGAGACATCCCCCCACTTTTTCCTCAAGGAGAGATTCTCAGTTTTGTGGTAAGTGATTATTCAATACTTGTGGTTTTCTCCTTTTTTTGCAATAGAAAACTATACTAACCCAGCATCCAATCATGAACTTCTTGGTGGTCGCCCTTTGACTGGGAAACCTATTGCCCCTGGGCAACCATTAAATGGACATTGAAAACTTGGCTTTTAATTCCAGCCTTCCCCAAGCCCGGTCACAACTGCATTGATGCATTGCATTCAGTTTAAGACTCACACTACTTGTGCCCCTTCTTATTAGGCATTGTTGCTTGTTCTGTTTCTGTTTTGGCTTGTTTTTAATTTGCTCACACTACTGTTGTCTTATATAATGTTGTCTACTTTTGCTTTCTTGTATTTGTTATTGTTGTAAACTGCCCAGAGTAGACTTGTATCTAGATGGGCAGCGTAGAAATCCAATAAATGAAATCCAATAAAATGAAAATCAGAAACTTGGGGGAGATCAAAGGTTCCCCCTTGCTCCACCTACAGTAGCCCCACTGAGTCAACAGGATTTACTTAAATGTTGACTTACTTCTCAACAATTGATTCAATGGTTTCCTCTTAGGCTGTGTTCACACAGCAGAAATGCCTCTCCTTTATCTCACAATTTCCCCCTTGTGGTACGTTGTGAGATCCCATTACGAGATTGTTATATCATGTCAAGAGTTCAAATGCCCATCATTGGTCCTGCATAGCCAGAATTACATTAAAGTTTCATTAAACGATTCAAAGATGAGTCAATGCACCGCCAAGCCATTTATTAAACAAACAAGCAAAGGCGTCACGGCCCAGTCTGTGCCAACCAGAAGACCGGGCTGTTGACCGACTGGGGATCAGCAACATCTACATCCCAAGACCACCAATTCATACTCCAGAGTGGGCAAAAAAGGTGGGCTATATAGCAGGGATGTGGGGAGGAGCAGGTCCCTGACTTTCAAGATTTGCTGCAGATTTTGCTCAAGTGTAGTGGGGTGGGTGGGTGGGTGTTGCGAGATCCCACGTGCATCATCTGAACCCAAAAGACCAAGCTTTCCCTCAGTGACTGTATGTCTGAAAGGGTTTTTTTTTTAAATGGGTTGTGGCACTGTACTGCTTTGAATGTGTTTTGGAGCTCCTTTTGTTTAGTGTTTTTAGAATGGCATTTGTTTATACTCTCTCTCTCTCTCTCTCTCTCTCTCTCTCTCTCTCACACACACACACACACACACACACACACACAGAGAGAGAGAGAGAGAGAGAGAGAGAAAGAGAGAGAGAGAGAGAGAGAGAGAGATGGATGGACGGACGGACGGATGGACGGACGGACGGACGGACGGACGATATATAAGATACATGTGCCTGTGGAACTATAGAATGAGACCATATTTTAAAAGCAAATAACATGCAAAGCTGTATCTAGTGGGGTCTGCCCTCTCATGAGAGGAGGAAGAGGGCAGGTTGGAGGCATTACATCTAGTGAACTGCTGCTTGTCTTCCTCTGTGGTGAACATTGTTCTAGTTTCATGAAGACACTCACTGTGGAAACAACACAACTTCTGTCCAGATAACACACTTTTTTTCTCTCCTAGAACATCTGTGCTTTCTGCCTATCTTCATGTTTGTCCCTTCTTTTTGCTCAAAGGGCAAAAACTAAACTCCATGTGGTGGGTGGTGCAGCTCAAAGCTTGCCATTCTCTTTTCAGTACAGGCTATGCTCATAGTTTTGCTGGATAAAAAAACCAAGGCTTTAAAAATGTATGCCACATTATATTGATTTTGTAAATTACCAATGATTTTATTCTTTTCAGTACCTCTCTCACACACTGAACTTCCATTGAATCAAGTAATGAATAAAAGCTTTTCTATTGCTAAACTATTAGTTTAAGCTTGATGGGAAAATAAGTACCGTAGAGCATAAATTTTCAGTTCCCACAAAAATTTCCATTCCTCCCTCGACTCTCAGGTGTGGGAGTAGTAGCGGTGGTTATGGGGGAAGTGGCTGCAGGGGTTGCCCCTCATAGCTTTAAAATGTCTGCAGATTTTACCTTTCTGCTGAGATCTCTATTGGGGATCCCTACCACCGGGAAAGTGGGTTGTCCCCGGACTATCTTGAGAGAGTACTCTGCCATGTCAGTGCCCCTTGTTTGTGCTACGATGTGTTTCATTGTCCTAGAGCCATCAGGGGGTTGCCCTGTGCAACAGCACGATGCCAAGTTGAGCTCCTATGATGAATGAGTGGAATTATTCTGATAATAGCCCTTTAAATGAATGTGCCACTTGGAGATGATGTATTTCTGTGCACAGATGAAGGATGCAGGTGGATTCTACTCTCGGTTGCCAGAAGCTGCTTGTTCTAAGGAAATGAGGGAACAACCAGTAAGTGCATTAACAGGCACTGGGTGGGAATACCAGGTCTGGAGATCTCTCCCCCCCCCCCCCACAAGCCTGAACTTGCCAGAGACAATGCCACAATATGACAACACAGGCTGACAAGACTGCTGTGCAACCACTGCATAGGGATAGGAGTCCTTCTCGGCATTCAGAAAAGGCAGCGACACAACTCATACTTTATTTTTCTTTTTTACACTTGCATGATCTCAGTGTTGTTTCACAACAGCGTGAGAACTGCTAGTGTGACATAGCCTCTGTGGCAGAGATTCCCCTGATGTCATTGGCATGTTTAGATAGAAAAACATCACCCACTTCCCACCTACAAATATGATGTCATGTTCTTGAGGTTGCCTGGTGATTTTGTGGACCTAGGGTGGGATAGCAGAGCCATCAGCACAGAGGTTAAGAGATGACACCACCAAGGCATCAGATACTCCTTGGGGTGGTCCCCACAAGTTTCAAGAAGGCAGGCCTGAGAGGAGGACAACGGGGTGTGCAGAAAAAAAAAGACGTGAGCAGAAAGGGACACATTGCAATACGCACAGGCAAGCAGCAACAGGCAGTGAAGCACAAACTTTTGGTTGGTGCCTGATTTGGGAAGCTAAGCAGGGTCGGCCCTGGTTAGTACTTAGATGGGAGACCACCAGGGAATACCAGGAGCTGTAGGCGCCTGGAGTAGGAACTGGCAAACGACTGCAGCATTCCTGCCAAGAAAACTCTATGGACATGGGGTCACGAAGAGTCAGTCACGACTGTAACAACACAACACACACACAGGAAATAAATACTTATAAACAACTACTTACTTGTAATTAACCCCATCTGCAGTAACCAAAGACACAGGCTGCATAGAAATTGTTACTTAATGAGAGGTTCGCTTCAATTCCCTTGGGGGTGTCGCTGTGATTATGAGGGTCACTTCCAGAGTGTCAGGGGTGTGGCATCAGTAAATAGTGAAGGTGGTTCAGGCAGAAGTCCATAGGATGCCAACGGTGCTTTGTGCAGTGCCTGGTGCTGCCACCTTGTGAGTACTGAGGCAACAAGGAGGTGGATGGGAGGAATATTCTGAAACATAGGAAAGTGGCTTGCAATATTCAGAAGCAGCTTTTTAAAAATAACTAAAAGGGGGCAGTTATGCTACTTTTGAGGAAGAAAGCAAAAATTCTCTCCCCACTCCCTTTAAAATAAAGCTTAATATTTACAATAACTAATTGGTTCTTGGAGTGCTTGTAATGAAATAAGCCATTGATTCCTTTTTAAAGTAAATTTCCAAATTTGGTTTAGATTCTGGGGGGAAATGGAAAGCACTACTCTGGATCATCAGATTTTGTGATTAGGACATTTTGCCCAGGTATTTCTGCCTCTTGGCTACACGAGCTCGGCCAAGGACAAGGGCAGGTACAATTCTCATGACTTGAGAGAAATTCCATGCTTAAAGTACTTTTAGCTTGCTACGATATGTGTGCGTGCCTGAAAAACAGCAGTGGAATTTTGCATGGATTTTTTTTAAAAAACAGGTGAGCATGAAAAACAAAGTATTGGCAAGTACATTGCAGGTTGTACGTTTTTGTGGTATCCCCCCACGGAACAGATCTGTTCCACCTGAAATACTTTATTTTATTTTCCACCTTGTCCCCCTGCCCTTTATAGAAAGATTCTGCAAAGAACCTTCTCAGTTTCACAAGTCCGTATTACCTCCTCTGATATAAGGAAACGTTGTGATGGTTAGCAACACCAGTTTCCTTCACTGTTCAAAGCAGAGAGGCTACGTAAAAAAAAAATATGTTCCCTGAAAAAAAATCCTCTATCATTGGAGATTAGAGCAATTCTATCAGGTCGGAACACTGAGATGCTTATTATTACTATCACAGAGGAGAACTGAACAGGGCAATGCCATTATTGTAATTTAATTTATTAATTTATTTTTATTTTAGAGTATTTTACCCTGCATTTCTCCTTGGAAAAGGACCGAAGTTGGCTTACAGCAATGGAGGATAATATACAGTCCAATACAATTAAGACATGTTCAAATATTGATAACAAGGAATTGAGGCACATCTTACAGCATTAATGGACAACATTACATTAAATCTACAAGGTTATAAGTAGTTATAAACACAAAGTCTATGTGAACCCATAGATTCATATGAAAGACACGCAATAGGTAGTTCATCATTCAGAAAAAGCTTGCCTAAAGAGAAAGGTCTTTGCCTGTTTCTGGAAAGACAGCAGAGATGGGGTAGTCCTGGCCTCTAGTGGGAGGGAGTTCCAGAGTCTGGGCGCAGCAGCCGAGAAGGCCCTTTCATGGGTTTCATGAGACATATCTGTGAGGATGGCGGGATGGAGATAAGGGCCTCTCCTGATGACCTTAACACCCAGGTCGATTCATACTATGAGATTCGATCTTTAAGGTAGCTAGGACCCAGGCTGTACAGTGCTTTGTATGTCAAGGTCAGCACCTTGAATTGTGCCTGATATCTGATTGGTAGCCAGTGGAGCTGCTTTAATAGGGGTGTAATGTGATCTCTGTACCCCACCCCAGTCAGCAGTCTGGCTGCTGCATTTTGGACTCGGTGAAGTTTCCTGAGACTTTTCATCTGTAGTCCCACATAGAGCGCATTATAGTAGTCTAGCCAGGCCATCAAATATGTGTCTTCAAATATTTTGTGGGACAGGATATTGAAATGGGCAGGTCTCAGTTCCACCCTAATCCCAGTTGTGGGGGGGGGGCAATCAGAAATAGGGTTCTGAATCTGAAGCCTTTTATGTTCTTTTTTCTGTTTGCTTACATCAAATGTCG
>JAHTLZ010003468.1:10378358-10394409 GCA_023846285.1 Phrynocephalus versicolor | reverse complement strand
AGAGGACCTGGCCAATGCCAACTGGAGAAAATTCAGTTCCAGTTAATTTTGGAAGCACTGGCCAATGCTCCTTACAGAAAGAGGAAGCTCTCGAATTCAGGAGAAACTAAAATGTATGTCTTTTCCGATTCTAAAATTAAAGCATCAAATCTAATCTGGAAATACTTACACAGTATTAAATCCAAACACACTTTCCCCTCACAGGGATCAATCTTCCATTCAAGAGGAAGGAAGGAGGGCGAGACCACAGTTGAGATGGCCAACTCTGGAAGCTCCTAGACAAATGATGGATGTAATCAAGAAAACGTCTTCCCTCCAGCCTCATCAGCAGAGCCGTTTTCCACTTTTATAAATTTCTCCCCCCCTCCCCGTGTTAAATTAGTCTATTAAAGTTGGAGTAGCTAGATGGATAAAAGTACACATGGCACTTTTAATGATTAAAAAAGACAGCCCAGCTGAAGCATTTGGGAAGGGTTCAGGCTGACAGGTGAGCTGCCATTTCAGGGAATGTCCATCTTTCCATTTTTAAAGCAGGAAGCACCTAAGCTTTCCTTGCAATTCAAAGTTATCAAAAGTCCTTTGAAAAACTGATCATATCTCTCTTCATCTTCAGACTGCTAAATTGCTAAATTTCCCCAGTTGGTCTCAGAACATATATTGGTCCCCAGCCAGGAAGAAGGACCCCACAAATGGGTGGAGTTGCAGGTTGGGAATGGTCCTTGTTTAGATTACATATTTCAGGACCCCTCTCCATGAAGGCTGATGGCTCCGGGGTCAAAATGTAACGCCAATGAGTGCCTTTCACATGACGAAGTGACCGCCTCTATATTGGCCACCAGGAGCTGCCGTCATTGTGCCTCTTGAACAAATGCACCTGTAGTTATTTATGCTATTCCCCTTCCATCCAAGATCATGTAATTTGTGCAAGTTCTGTCTGCACAAAACAAGCTTCCTGTCTCTTTGACAAGCAAAGTGTGTGGGGTGCGGGGTGCGGGGGAGCACACATGTGCGTGCATGCACATGTGTGTGTGCGCGCACGCACGCACACACACACATGCGGGCAGAAAACAACGGGGCAATTGTTTATTTAAAAGCTGCAACATTCCCTTCAGATGCTTGTAATCCTTAAAAGACGACCTAAACAAAGCGGTCGTCATCAACATTTTGCACAGTTTGGGTGAATGTATTGAAGCACAATTTAAACATGCTTGGAATTATTCAGCTCTTCCCTGACTCATTCAGATCCACACAAATGTCAGTCACACTCCAACTGCTGACTTAATTTGACCCCGGACTCGAAATTCTTAAGTGCTTTTGAGAAACACTTGTAATTTAATATTTCTTGTGCCACGCATTTATATTAACGAGTTTGCTTTTTAAAGGGCTCCTTTTCAAGTGCCATTTAACGAGGCTGCAATTACTCCTCCGCCCCCCAAAGTGCAGGGGTGGTGATGATGAGTAACCACTCCTTGATTCAGTTACTCAGCAGAATATAAGAGAATGATTTAAGCCCAGTCTAACCTTGTATTGCCTATTCTAACTTGCAGCAGATTTCCAGCGGGTTCGACAAAGCAAAATCCCACACCTGCCCAATGATGTCAGGGATCAAACCTCCTGCATCCAAAGCAGTTCTCCCAACAATGAGCGAGAACAGCTAACTTGTTGGATGGTACCCAATCGGTGGCTCTCAGATCTGGCTGGAGCAGAACAAGCAGAAATTGGGAGAATTCACAGTTTCTTCCTTTTTTAACAGGCTAGGATGAAGGCTTTTTGTTCTTTTCATGGGTTTGGACTGCATTTCCCATCAAATGCAACTAGCCTAGTCAATGGTCAAAGATTATGGGAAGGTCCTGCCTGGAATAAGCTGTGGATTTTTGTATTGTTGTTGTTGTTGTATATTTTTAAATTTTAAACTTTGTTTAGATATTAAATAATTTTGAACTTTTTTTTTTACATTACTCTTGTTCTCTGACTGGAGAACTCATGACCTGTGCTGGGATTCTAAATACTGTACAGTGGTGCTTTGTATAAAGTAATTAATTCATTACAAATGAAATTATGTTAAGCAAATTTTCCTTTATACAAATTTCCCATAGGAATGCATTGAAAAACAGAGTAATCCCTAATCGCAAATATTTTTATGTTGTATGGATTCGCCCCATAGACGATTCTGTTAAGCAGATTTCCCCTATCTCTGGAATGTTTTATGTTGTACAGATTTTATGTTATACAAACCGTTTGTTATACAAGGGTCCACTGTACATCAGTAGCAGGGGGAGATCCACCCTCAACAACGCTGTAGCTCGTTTTTTCAGAGTCTGGAAAGGACATTCCCTTCACTTTCTGTTTTGCTTGTTGCAGAGCCTGGACTCACATGGTTGAAGTTCTGGGATCCTTTGAGCAGAAAGACAAGGCATGACATGCTACCACCAGCTAAATACAATGGGCCTACAATTGTCAGAGCAGCTGAGATAAAAATGGATCTTCCCCCCCCCGCAACATGATATTATTGAAAGCTGTTCTGTTGTTATGCAAGCTATTTGAAGGTTGTTGGATCTTCAACTGGTTAGTAAGAGC
Organism: Phrynocephalus versicolor; assembly: GCA_023846285.1. Taxonomy (NCBI): domain Eukaryota; kingdom Metazoa; phylum Chordata; class Lepidosauria; order Squamata; family Agamidae; genus Phrynocephalus; species Phrynocephalus versicolor. Next base: position 10,391,832 of record JAHTLZ010003468.1, on the reverse strand, counting down.
TGAGTGCTTTACAAAAGACCTGGTTTTCTTTTGTTGATGTGGACTGACCCAGCATTCTGTGTGGATTTATTTTTAAAATTTGGAATTTTGGGGGGAGGGGAAGACAGGGCACTGATTACAGAGATTGTCAAGAAGAGTGCCCCAATTTTCAAATTTGCTACCATCCCATCAACTAGAAGTGGCTGGGATGGCCCATTATGAGTTCAAAGTGGTGTTCAGAAATGACCCCAATTCTGCCTGGGGAGGTCCTTTCCTAGCCCAGATAGAGCCAGCATCTGATTGCATATAGGACAACTTTTAAAAACCCACAGCTGGACAAGAAGGAAAGGTTATTTACACTGCTTAGATTATGCAGATTGAGCAATCTGTCTGCTTGCAGCATTGTTAGCCAAATAATAAAAATAATAGTCATTAGAAGGGTATTCAAAACTTAATGATCCTCGTATGCTTAACTGATCAAACAAATGAATATGTAATTCTGAATGCACTGGGCAGGAAAATATTTAATATTAGAATAGCAATGCTAATGAGTACTCAGCCAAAACAATAGTTAATGTAAAACCAATCACTCAACTCTGTATTGAACGAGAAATTAATTAAACAAATTGCACTAATGAATATCACTTATGGAGCTAATAAGCAGAGAATGCCAGACTTGCAGAATTAGGCTGTCAAGATCACAGCAAAATTCAGCCAAAAAAACTCCCAACAGGTGTAGCTTTTTTATACCACAGAAACAGTAGCCGAGAGGGAAGTGAGCTGCACCTGGTGAACTCCTGTCAATGATGTTCTTCTTAGAGGCATCTTGTGGCTGAGTTAAGGGCATGAGTCATCAATGTGGTTCTGTTCATAAATAGGGTTCTCAAACTAAACCACCTGTTCTCCCACTAACCCTCCCCCTTCCCCACAAACACACACCCATACTAGAGGTAGGCAGCAGCTTTAAATCTCTCTTAACTTCCAAAAAACCCCAACCACAACACATTTCTTATCAGCTACTACTCTGATGACAGTAGTGCAAAAGAAAAGGAAAGCAATCTCACCTCCATCCTGTCCTGGGTTGACCCATAATGGCCAAATAATTCTGGGAAAGGTGATTTTCCCCAGGTCTCTTGCAGGCAAACATGTAAAAACTTACTTTTTGGGACAGCAATGCCCAGAATCTTCTAGCCCCAGATGCTCAGCAGCCCTGCTGGATGGGAGGGTTGGTGGGAGCAAATTTTCCCTGCCTCTGATTAAGAGTAACCTTGGGAAAGTTACATTTCACATAGCTCCTGCTAGGTTATTGCCACAGCAGTAGCAAGAGAAACAAGAAGAAAGGTAAGTGCTGTTAGGATCCTTTGATAGATATAGATAAGTATACAGTAGGACCCCTGTCTCCGCAGGGGATTGGTTCCAGGCCACCTTGTGGGTAATGAAATCTGTGGATAAGAGTGAATGTTCTTATCTGAAAGTGACAGCAGCAACAGCAGTGGCAGAGGTGGTCATGGTAGCTTTATTGCAGTTAACAATCAGAAACATCAAACAATTTAAAATATATATAATTTGAAACTTGAAGTAGGTACAAAATTATACATTCTTCCATTAAAATCATAAGGGGTGGTGGTGAAAGTGGGGGTGCAGCGCTGTCCAGCCTGCTGTGTGGCCCAGCCTTTCACTCCACCCTGTCCACCATGCAGTGCGGCCCTTCGTACTGCTGCTCACCAGCCATGGATAACTGAATCTGTGGATGTTGAATCAGCAGATATGGGGGTGCTACTGTAGATCTCTCTCTCTCTCTCTCTCTCAGGATCCCACCACCACTTACTGCTTTTAAAATCATTCTGGGGGCCAGAAGTAAAGTGAAAGAGAACCTTATTGTTTGGATAAGGAAAGTTCCTCAGGGATTCTGCAGGAGCCGAGGGACTTGTCAAGGCAGCCTCCATATGTACAATTTGCTTGCAACCATCATGGACAAGCCATGTTCCGCTCCCTCCTCCTACCATGGTGTGGGATGCAGCAGCAAGGGGCCAAGAAGGAAGTGAGCCTGAGAGTAGCAGTCTAAACACAGATATAAAAAAAAGACAAGACATTGGGGGGTGGGGAGGGGGCAAAATAGCTGGGGTGTCCCGTATGCTCAGTGCTCCCCCCACATATTGCTTCCATTCGCTTTCTACATGTGTCGGTGTTCAATTCCAAGCTGTGACTGGGTAGAAGGATATTTGGAACGGGGAAGATTAGAAAGCTGGAATGCTTCTCCAGCTCACATTGAAAACCAAGCCAGATAAGTACCAGTACTTTATAGCAGAGTCTTGTGCATCATCTGCTATGCAAAGCAAATGGCATAAGTCTCTTAAGGAAACACAAGCTTTGCCTTGGATGGCCAGCCTTAGAAGTGACAAATACCGACCCTGGTCCTTTCCCTTCTGGACTGCAGCTTCTTTTCAGGAGAGTAACAGCCACATGTTTCTGCCTCACTAGCCTTTGGTGCAATCTGCAATTTGTTCGGTCCCCAAGAGTAATCTAACCTAATTAAAATCACATAACAATAACTACTCGGTTTTATAATGATTTCAAAGTACAGACCCAGGGGCTTCGCACTAAACACAAACCCCCACTATGCCCGATTCTAGGGAAACTTTCTTCTCTTCACCCCTTTCCTCCTCCCTAGATGAATAAGTAGCCCCAAAAGAGTCATAGAACTCTGTGATAGAATCACAGAGTTGCAAGTGACCTCAAGGGGCCATCCAGTCCAACCCCCTGCCAGGCAGGAACGCCCATCACAGTATTTCCGACAGGTGGCCATCCAGCTTCTGCTTAAAAACCTCCAAAGGAGACTCCACCACCCTCCATGGCAGCACATTCCACTGCCAAACAGCTCTAATTGTCATGGGAGAAGGAAGACATGAAACCTTACTGGCCTCCTTATTTATTTGTATTTATTTTGAATATTTTCCCCACCTTTCTCCATGGAAAAGACCCAAGGTGGCTTACAGTAATGAGGGACAATATACAGTCCAGACATCTAAGACAAATTGAAGTCAAGAACAGGGAATTAGAAGAGGCATCTTAGAGCATTAAAAGGTAACATTAGAGCTATGAAGAGCACGCAAAAAGAAAAGAAAAATCCGTTATGAGGGGTGGAACGTAACATGGAAAACAATGGTGTTCTTACAAAATCAGTCCATGTAATCATGCATGGTAATCCATCTAAAAGTCACATAGTAGGTATTCCCTCATGCAGGGAAAGCTTGACCTGAAGAGGAAGGTCTTTGCCTGCTTCCGGAAAGACAGCAGAGATGGGGCTGTCCTGGCCTCCAGCGGGAGAGAGTTCTCGAGTCTGGGAGCAGCAACAGAGAAGGCCCTTTCATGTGTTCTTCTGAGATGCACCTGGGAAGGTGGTGGGATGGGAAGGCCTCTCCTGATGACCTTAGCACCCAAGATGGTTCATACTGTGAGATTCGATCTTTGAGGTAGCTTGGACCCAGGCCATAGCTGATTGGGAGCCAGTGGAGCTGATTTAGTAGTAGGGGTGTAATGTAATCCCACCCCAGTCAGCAATCTGGCTGCTGCATTTTGGACCCGCTGAAGTTTCCTGAGACTTTCCATTGGTAGTCCCACATAGAGCACATTACAGTAGTCTAGATGGGAAGCAGGGCATGCGTTAGAGTGGCCAGAGCAGGTTTCTCAAGAAACGGGCATAACACTTGTGCCACTTCAGGTAGTCTTCATAAATAAGATCAGACCAGGGATGGGGAACCTGCTAGGGCTCAGCTGTATCACTCATAAGGCTGACTTGGCTTTAAGCCTTGGGGACCTGCAGGAAAGATGGGGCCGTCAATTGACCAGGGTCAAGCTGCCAGGTAGTGGGGTGAAAAACTGAAGAACCGGAGCTACCCCCCCCCCAAAAAAAATACCTGAAAGCCTAGGGGCCTGGCCATGAGTTAAAATGGGCCCCCAGGAAGCTGTTGCTAGGTTTCCAGCTTTCCCTGTAGGTGGCACTGTCAAGGACGATGGGATCTGTAATCCAAGGGCCACCAGGGTTCCCGTTCCTGGGAACCCATAAGAAACTTGCTTTCTTTTTTCTCTTGCAAGGCTGTGTTATCCCGGGAACATTCTGGTTCCCGAGATCCCCGTGAGGATCTCTTCTGGGTGCGTCTTGGTAATCGCGGCATCCTTCCGGATTCCTTGTTTGGGGGACGGGGGGGCGGCGTCCATTTCTTGCTGGGTCAGATGCTCAGTGGGGCCCGCATCTCCTATGGGCCTTGCAACCCTCACCCTCCCTCCTTCTCTTCCCATTACCGCCGCCGTCCCAGCCTTCTCCCCCGCCCCATTTGCCCCACACCGGCCCTCCCGCCCGTCCCTCTCCCCCGAGGCCTTTGGGAAGCTCGGCTGAATGAATGCGCCTCCTCCACCACCATCAACACCACCACTACCCGCAGCCGCTCATTTCTCTCTCCGAGCGCCGGTGGCAGCTCGGGAATGAAGCCCTGTCGTCTAAGCAAGGGCAGACTCATCAAAACGACCATAATACGAACATAGCGCGGGGTGGCGCGGGGGGGGGGGGGGGACCAAGAAATATTAGCGCTATATAATAGCCAATTCCCCGCGTGAAAGAGGAGCCAGAGCGGGCGGCTTTATGAGCTCCTGTGGGATGGTTGTGTGTGTGTGGGGCGGGGGGCGCTGCCTGCGGGACGGGGGGGGGAGGTGGGAAGGAAAAACAAATCGCAGTTAATACGCGCCAGCTGGGAAAGCCGCGTCTCCCATCCTGTGGGTCCAGGTGTGTGTGTGGGGGGGGAGCGAGCGAGGCCGGTAGTACTCGGGGCCCTCCTCGCCCACCGGCTGCCGTCCCGGGAGTTGGCCCGCGGAAGGCAAGCAGGAGAGGGAGAGGAGGCGAACGCACGCACACCCGAGACTCCTGCCGGCCTCGTAATATGTGTGTGCATGCTTATTCCTCCACCCCACACCTCTCCACGCTCCATGTTTTTTTAAAAAAGCATCCACTCTTGCCCTGGGCTCTGCCCACCTTTGGCTGCAGTACCCTCCGCTCCACCAAGCACCAAGCTCTTGGCGTGATGTGGGGCCTGCTGGAGGTGGTCGCATCGGGGGTCTCCCCCCTGCAGCCGGGCTTCAAGGAAAGGGCATCGAAGTTGGAAGATGGGAAGCAGGATGGGTTCCCTGGGAAGTGGTTTTATTATTTTTATTTTAGAAATACCACCTGCTGCAAGTTATCCTTCAAGGAAAAATAGTCCTCCGTGCAGTTAGAAGAACATTCTGGCTTAAAATCGATGGTCCGCAGTGAGCACAGCTGCTCTGTTTAGATTAGAGTAGAATAACCTTAGATAGAAACCAGTTCAGGCTCCTGATCGCCAACGTTCTTCGAGGACAGGGCCCTTGAAGTAGCAACATTTAATAGCATCTCAGCAGAGACGGCTGCTTACAAATTACTTTTAGAAAGGAGGGGGAGAAAACAAAAACACACAAGAAAATGCACTTGGTCCGTGTTTGCAAAAATAAAAAATAAAAGCCAGTTTCAAAAAGAAAGGAAACAGCTGAGCTGAGAACAGTATAAAAAAATCATATGTACTCCTCCTTTTACTCAGGAGGGTTCCCCCACCACCAACTCCACTGCAATGATGAGGTTGGAATGCACAAATGGAATATGTGAGCTGCTCGGCCATCCTCTTCAAAACTGCTTTACCCAGACAACCCGAGCTGCACTGGAGGAAATTGTAAGACACGCCCAATGTTGCTAAGCCCAGAAGGAAGTCTCAGCACAACCCCCTGCGCCGTGCTTTTTGCACTGCTGCGTAACATCAAATAACCGCCAGCATCTGCCCTGGCATCCTTCTTCCCTGGCTTAGAATGGAAAAGGTAGTGCAGAAACCATCACTTGCAGTGAAAGGCAGCAGGTGACAGTACAGCAAAAGATCTAGCAGCCTCTCCTTCTGAAGGGCAGGATTGGCTTGCCTTAAGGAAAAGAACAGAAAAAGCAAGGGGGAACTAAACAAAAAGAGTGAGGAAAGCCCTGCTTCCCAAGACTGGCAGAGAGGCACAAGGAGGAAGGCCCGACCGCCTTCGAAAGAACGTGCCACGTCATTTGAGACCCGACCGAAAGGAGACCAGGCAACGACATTCGGAGGCAGAGGGAGAGATGCGTTGGGTCACGGAGGGCAAGGGCGCAGGTACCAATGGCTTCAGGAGTTTAGGTGTGATCCATTTGGAATGCAACATAAAGAGTCAGGTGGGGGGTTGAGGGGGGCCAGGGGAGAAGACCTGGGCTTCAGGAGGCACAGGATCAGGCCAACTTCAGGAATTCCTGCAGGGTGTTCTGTTCCACGGCTTCCACAAACAGTTCATAGCCCCCGCAATAGTGGTCCCCGTTGAAAATCTGGGGAGGAATGGCTTTGGGGTTGCCGGATTTGGCCCTCATTTCTTCCCGCAAGGCATTATCCTGGGAGATATCCACCAGGTTGTATTTGATGTTCTTTCCATCCAGGATCCTGGTCACTTCGCTCTGCTGGGATTTGATCTCCCGCGAGCCCGTGACCGAGGTGCTGTAGACGGTGAGGGTGGCCATGGCGCGCCCGCTCCCCGCGCTGCCTGGACGCTCCCGCGCCGCCGGATCGAGGGACGGGAGAAGGGAAGGGGAGGGGAGGGAAGGGGAGAGGTGGGCAGGGAAGGTTCGGCCTTCTTCTCCTCCTCCTCCTCCTTCCCGGTCCCGCCCCGGGCCCTTGAAGTAGAGGAAGTCTCTGATCCCTCAGCAATCCTCCTAGATTCCTCAGCCTACTATGCCATACAAACACCTGCCGTCCATCCCCCCCAAATACAGCGGTATCTCAACTTACGAATTTAATCTGTTCCAAATGCATGCTCTTAGGGGTACCTATCTAAAAATTAAAAAAATAAGTTTAAAAAAAATTAAAAATGAAAAAGATAATATTTGTAAGTCGAGAAGACCATATCTAAAATTTGTAAGGCGGGATTTAAAATGCCAACAGTTTTCCAAGTCCAGCAGAACTTAAGTCAGGGTACCACTGTATTTTTTCTTCCTCTCTGCAGTTCCGCATACATACACAGAAGCTTCCCCGCTGCTAGTGCAATAGGACCACAGTATCCACGGGAATCCTTTTCCAAGCCCTCAGTCCTGCAGAAGTACCCAAGCTGTCCTTTGCATGGTCTCTGGCTCCCCCTAGGGGCTATTTCTGATAATTATACCTTGGAGATACATATAAATAGGCATGGGGAGAGGGTGTGTGTGCAGAGGGGAGTTATTAGTATTTTTGGCCAGCTGATAAGTGAATCAGCTGATCCTGCAGATGGGAGGTTCCTGTTATATCTCATATTCAGTGGACAGGCATTGGGATAGGGGAAGTGGTGTAGCACCCAGGGGGTGGGAGTAAACAGCGGGTCATCAAGAATGAACAAAATACACAAAAAGAACTTCATCAGCCTTTTAGCAGCCCCTTCCAGATGTGTTTGACTATAACTCCCATTCTCCACAGCCAATGGCTGAGGACAACATAGCATGTAGCCTTATAGTGTAATACAAGAGGAAGGTTTCATCTTATGGATGATTAAACTGGTTTTTTTTCCTTTTTTTTTAAAAAAGGTGCTGAACTAAAATCTAATGGATGACTATGTCAGTTTGTAATTATCCAGTAGATTGTGTGCTTCTCATATGTTCCAGTACATTTCTTGGTTCAAAAATATATCTGCCTGGCTTTCTACCTGTCTCTCTAATATTCATGCTTGTTTTCTTTCTCTTCCACTGCAGATCGATGCAGAAATTCAACAGAATCTGTCCGTGAGTGAATAGTGAATGATTTTTTTTAAAAGAAGGGGGTGGGAAAAACATGGAATGGAAACACACTGATTCCTCTGGTCCTTGCTGACGTTTAAAGAAATGCATCTTCTCTGAGTGCGCATTCATTCTCGTCCAAATCTATTGGTTGACCTGAAAATCAATTCTGTGTGGGGCGACATTTGCACGCCAGAAAGACTCATTGGCACAAGCAAGGAGCAACTTTTCCACAAAGGGGGGGGGGAGAGAGAGAGTTGAAATTGGCAATAAGCAGCTGGTGCCTGTGAGGAGGGCAGTTAAAATTAGGGCTGGCTTGTTCCCATTCTCTTCCATAGCAGAGACCTTGAGGACATTTAACAGTAAGCATTGCATCACAATTGTGTGTGTGTGTGTGTGTGTGTGTGTGTTGTGTTGTGTTGTGTTGTGTTGTTACAGTCATGACCGACTCTTCGTGACCCCATGTCCAGGGAGTTTTCTTGGCAGGAATACTGGAGTGGCTTGCCAGTTCCTACTCCAGGCGCCTAAGTGCGAAAAATAAATAAATAAACTAAATATTCCCTGGTGGTCTCCCATCCAAGTATTAACCAGGGCTGACCCTGCTTAGCTTCCAAAATCAGGTGAGATTGCATGTGCTTAGGGCATCTAGGCAGCTTGCATCACAATTACAGAGCAACTAAACTCAAGGATGTTTCTTGCTCAGAAAGGTTGTGTGATCTTTGACTCAGTTTTATGCTCCAAGAAAAGTTTCTTGAGTTCACATTTCTGCGCTGTACCACCACAGGTCATTGCACAAGATAGGCAAAGGTGTTTAATTACTGTGGAACTGGCTGTGGGTAAATCACATTAGAAAGGCAGAGATGGGAGGGGACCCTCGGGGATCATTGAGTCCAGCCCCGATCGAGAAGCCACGACTCCACAGAGAGAGAGACCTAAGCCACGGAGCTATCTAACTAATGTGACACGGATTAATTCACTTTCTCTTTCTTTCTTTTTATTGATCCCATGATGCAATGACCCATTTGAATCAGTCCAACTCTTTGGGCTCCTGAGGCAGTGTTATGTTTCTCTACCACCTGGAAAGGGGGGGGTCTTCTACCTTTTTCAAGCAAGAACAATTTGAATGGACTTTCCCCTATATGGTCAGTTGTTTCATTCTCCAGAAGTTTTTGTGTGTGTGTGTGTGTGTGTGTGTGTGTGTGTGTGTGTGTGTGTGTGTGTGTGTGTGTGTGTGTGTGTGTGTGTGTGTGTGTGTGTGTGTGCGTGCATGTGTGCATGTGTGCATGTGTGCATGTGTGCATGCAAGTGTGTGAGACAGAGAGAGAGAGAGAGACTGGCTGGTACTCTGGTGATGTGCTAACTTAAGCTGGGTGTGATATTTTGGTCAGCAGGAATACCCACACCCATGATCTGTCTCCCTAGATATCCTTGAAGTATTATTTTAAAAAAACTATTGAACTTAATTCTAGATCTACATCAATGTTAGTTCAGCATCAGGTCCCCTCTGCTTGGACAAAAAAGAAAGAGAGAGAAGAAGATAAGAAATTATATGAAAAGGGAAAAACTCGGACACCCTATAGAAGAGTACTATGTTTGTATGTGTTTGTAGGTTTGAGGGAATTGTGGGAAATGGGTCCTGTTCCCCAGCAGCACACAACACTTTAAAGCAGCCCACTGGCTTCACCTTGAACCATGAAAGGAGAACTAGAGATCAACAGAGGGGCGAGATCAAAGGAAAGGCAACTGTGGCAGAGGCCACACTGCATCATCCTGGAGAGAGAGAGTGGGGGTCAGTATGAACATTGACACTGCAACAATCCACGTTCTCCATGTGATCATCTAATCCAAACTGAGCCCCCCCCCCAAGGCTGCAAATCGAGCTACGGTGGGGCCAAATCACTCCAGTTTGATTTGCCAGTGTAGTTGCAAGCAAAGTAAGACATGTGGGTTAAGTTCAAGATTGTGGGCCCCATGAAAAGATGGTGAAGTGTCTCTGTCTCTGACCCCTATTATAATACAGACTAGACTCCAACTCACCCCATCCCACCACACCACACCCCAATCCACAAAAGGAACCCATTTTGCAGAAGGGACCAAGAGAGGCACTTGGGGGCAGTCCAATGGTCATGAGAACAAAAAAGAATTGCAAAGGGTATTGGTGAATGGGCCAAGGAGGTGGTGCGTTTCCAGCCACTAGCATCAGGTGTTGTTGTTAAGGCATAACAGGAAGAAATGACCCATCTTGCTTCCGTCGCTGTCCCCATCCCTCAGCCTAAATCATCAATCAAAATAAATCCTGTTAATTCACTGCTTAATTACTGCGTGCTGCTTTATTGTTTGTTTGCATTAGTTCCTATGAATTTTTTATTCTTGCGAGACAGGAAACAAGCCTCCAAGATTTACAGCACAGGGATCTCATTCTGAAGTGAGCCAAACTAAATAACGGTAGGAGACAATCGGAGGTTCGCTATACAGAAGGCAGAGGAAATAAATAGTCATGAAATGGAACCCATGGCACGGAGCATGAAATGTTTCCACAGACGCTGTGAAATGCAGGGATGCTCTTTACGGATTAAGCGCTGTCAGGTGTTTGTGGGTATTTGATGCCTCTCATTCAGAATGCCCCAATTGTGACTAGGATGTGACAAGACATTTTCTAACTTGCTGCCATCAAGGGGATATCCTTCCAAATAACAACATGATGGGGAAAGTTTATTTCTCTTGTGTTAGGCTGCTCTTAAAGACATAAGGCTTGCCCTAAAAATGGCTACCTTCCTAACTCTGAAGCTGTAAATATCATGCCCAAGAAAGCTTTCTGTGGACTAGCAGTGGTTCCCTAATGTCAGTCCCGAAATGTTGTTTATCTATTCCCCAAAGCCCCAGCAAAGAAAGACAAATGGGCAGGAGATGCATTTTTTGCCCTTTGGGGCTGTAAACCCCTTTATTCTGCATACATTTTCTTCTAACAACAATTGAAGTTTTGTACCTGAACGTGTGCAACTTTTCATAGTGTAAAATTTGTTTAAGCATATGTTCTTAGGTGGTAAGCCGTTACATTTTTCAAGTGTATCTGAAACATTCCTCAGTGTTCTTTTTTACCCTCAAAAGAAGAATACAGTGTCATAAAAGATATTCTGCTTCTGTATTTTAGACCTACGTGCTTGCCGACAACTTAAATTTTGTTTTCATAGATGCTAAAGTGGTACACTTTCAGTTTTTTAAACTGTAAGGGTATTTTTGCAAGCTGAAGTGACACACCTGTGGCTTCTCTAAGGTCACATGTTTTTAACACTTTAGAATTTCATGTTATGTTTACAGAACATAGAAACAATATAGATAACAATTAAGCAATTAAGATCGAGGAGGTGAGAGGGATGGCTTGCAGGCACAGGGCCTTCTCGGCAGCTGCCCCCAAGCAATGGAATGCCCTCCCAAGTGAGATCCGCCTGGCGCCAACACTGATGACATTTCAGCGCCAGGTAAAAACCTTCCTGTTCCAGAAGTTTTTTAATTGATACAATATAGACTGTGGGTCTTCTGATGGCAATTTTAGTGTAATGATTTTAGTGTAAGGTTTTTATTATTGTTTTAATTATTTATTGTTATTTGATGTTTTTAATTGTTTTGATTCTTTGATTGGAAGCCGCCCAGAGACCTTTGGGTAGTGGGCGGCATATAAGTTGTAAACATAAATAAATAAATAAATAATAAATAACTCTTTAAAATATGACAAGCTGGAGTTTTCTAGTTTTTTTGCAACACAAAAATGCATAAGGGAAGATGTCCACATAAATTTTGAAATGCTTGTCAGTGATTGTGTAGACACTGACCTCCCCCACACACACGCACACACGTTGACAGGTGTGATTTTACTCAGAAATTGGTAGAAATGGCTATTTTATTTTACCTCTAAGTGGAATTGTAAGGACTTATTGGACACATTGTGCCTTTGTCTAGAATCTGTTAAAATTTTCACATAGGGTAGCTGGAATACGCATACAGATCTATCATATTGGCTACTCAATAGTCCCATTGCGTTCACAAATGTATTTGTTGGGGTTACAGGAAAAAGCCTCCTCTGTTGCTGCTCCTAGACTCTGGAACTCCCTTCCACAGGAAGCCAGGGTGGTCCCATCTTTACTGTCCTTCCACAAAGCAGTTGAAGACCTTTCTCTTCAAGCAGGGTTTTCCTTAGTAACACTAACTGGCTGTCAAAGTGGGGTTTTAAAATTTGGATGATTAGTATTTCGGATGATTAGTATTTTTTTCCCTTTTTACACAACATTTTTATTTATCATGTTTAATATAATGTAACTGATTTGTTTAATATTTCAATAATTTATGGTTTTTATCTATCTCTTTTAATGCTATAAGCCACCTTGGGTTCCTTTATTGATATAAATATTTATTTGAAAAAAAATTAAAGATATTTTAAATGAAATAAAATGCAATAAAAGATGCAAAACAAGCCCTTTGGTAAATCTAACACTGACTTTGAGATCGTGCCCATTTTGATCCAAAGAACTTGGATCCCTGAAGTTTGCCCTTTTATGTCAACAACAAGGTGTTGTTGTACAGAAACAAATAAAGGTTCCAGGGTGGTGGGGGTGGCATCCTTTTTAGGCTATTGAGAATCAAAGGCCTGGCTAATCCTGCAGGGCCAGCCCGAGACATTTCTCAGCCTAAGGCAGGGCAATCAATGCTGCCTCCCTTGGCTCCCTACATCTGTCAGATTATTTTTGGTGCATGGGACAGAAAACCAACAAGTGCCTCTCACCATCTGGACCGTCTTTTTCAAAACAATGACAATAATAAATAAGTAACCTTTGCTGCCGTTTCATGGCATTCCAAATGTACTTCCAGGCAGTTGTTTACTTTGCTTCATGGTAGGGCTGGCTGAGAATCCCTATCGAACCCAAGTCTGGAAGTAATTCTCTCACTATGCCATGCTGCCACAATTTCCACTTCTTCCTTCTTCCTGTCTTTCTGAAAGGAAATGGCTGAGGAAAGAGGTGAGAGACGGCCATACCGCTGCATTTTATTTCACTCCCACTTCCCCAAAGCTTTTGGAAGAAAACATCTATGACACCACAATACATTTGATTGTGCTATTTTCCCCTTTCAATTGTTGTTTTTGTTGTTGTTGTTGTTCAGTCGTGTCCGACTCTTCGTGACCCCATGGGCCAGAGCTCGCCAGGCCCTCCTGTCTTCCACTGCCTCTCGGAGCTTGGTCAAATCCATGTTGGTTGCATCGATGACACCGTCCAACCATCTCATTCTCTCCTGTCCCCTTTTCCTTTTCAATCTTTCCCAAGACAGGGAGACTTTTCCAAGGACTTCTCTCTCCTCATGAGGTGGCCAAAGTATTGTAGCCTCAGCTTCAAAATCTGTCCTTCCAGTGAACATTTGGGGTTGATTTCTTTCTTCCAATACTTCTATTCAGAATTACAAACTGAATAGCTTCCTAACTTGAGAGTAGTTTTAAAAAATAGAAATATTGTCAGTTTCGCTAAAGGCACATTCACCCAACACTTCCCTTGTGCAGGCAAACACTCGGCACATATTTACAAGCAGTGCACCTTCAAGTGGTGAAAGAGATCCATTTGTCATTTCAGTGCTTTCCCTAGCCTCTTTGTCTTCCTGCATTCAGACATACACTGCTGTACTTCTCTCTCTCTCTCTCTCTCTCTCTCT
>JAHTLZ010003468.1:10333920-10371310 GCA_023846285.1 Phrynocephalus versicolor | reverse complement strand
TGTGTGTGTGTGTGTGTGTGTGTGTGTGTGTGCCACTGCTACAAAAACATAACACAGCCTTATCCCGAACTAGTCAGGGATAAAATTCAATTCTCAATAAATGAGAATAGGTGGAGATATTGGTTGTTCATTATTATTTATGTTTTATTTAATTTATTTACCACCACACTGCTGCTGGAGCACTGTTCAATGTGGTTTACAAGCAGTTAAAACCAGAGTAAAAAAATATAAATACCAAATTACAGCACAAATAGCAATAGATGCTCAGGCTTGAAAGCCACCTCTCTCTCTCTCTCTCTCTCTCTCTCTCACACACACACACACAATCATTTCTTGCCCTCAGTCACCACACACCCATAGATCTATCTCCCTGTCTGGAGAAGTAGAGAAGCATCTCAATTCCTTGAGACTCCCATCAAGAACTTGAGAACAGACAACCCTAGATGGAAGCACCGTCATGACTATAATGCCCCCCGAATGAATAATGAACTCCCAAATCAGATCAGGGTTGAGAGGCTGTCAAAATTCCATTCTTGGAGATCAGAAGGCTAGGAGCCAGAGAATGACTTCCAAAAGCATAGCGTTGAGACCCAAAGCTTGAGATTTGACAACCCTAGACAGCAGTGCGATGGCTACTGATTTTCAAATATAAGTGACCCCATGAAATGTTTGGGAGCACTCCTGCTCCTTCTTCTGAGGACCTTTGTCCTCAAGTCCTACCTTGATGGCAACACTGGCACCCAAGGCTCTCAGTACCTAGAGATCCCACGGGCTGCTCAAACCTGGCCCTCTTCTCCCTGGAAAGTGTGAGATTTGACACCAAGTTATGAATGCCCCTCAACCCTATTTGGGGGAACAATTTCTCCCTTCTTCTGGGGCTTCTGGGCACATCTGGACAGGGTGGGCTTGACTGGAGCTAAATGAGCATCACCCCCACATACACAACCCTATAATATATAGATCACAACCCAGGATTGTGGCTGTCATGTTTGGAAAGTCCTTTTCTGATTCATCACCAGGGAGAAATCGAAGGAACACAATGGGAAATCAACCCCAAATGATATCACACCCATTAGTACAAGGAGAGAGCGAGAGAAATGGGGTAGAAGTGCTGGGTGCCTCCTCTTTGGCCCTCTCACAGATCCCACTCAGCAATAAATTACTGGACCATGTCCACAAGAAATCACCGTGCTCGTGTACAGTAAGAGTGGGTGTGTGCATGTGCGTGCATGCACACTAGATTGTGCTAATCTCTTAGGAATACTAGTCAAAGAGAAAGGTAATTTTTCAATCTCTCTCTCTCTCTTTCTTTCACACACACACACACACACACACACACACTTGCTCGCTCGCTCATACACACCCCATGTTGGGTCTGCCAGGGTTTAGGGGGTGGGATGAAGTTTCAGGGACTCACTATGCTTTTCTGAGTCTCCAAGCAAAGAGAGAAATCTTGGGACAAGTGATGGAAAAGAAAGAATTAAGTCTTTCCCTCTGTGTGAGTGTAAGGTAACTTTGAAGACTGGGTAATGGTATCCATCACCATTCAGTGCTCACTCAATGCCTGTGCTCACGGGCTCAGTAGAAAAGTCTCTCCTTGTGTGTGTGTGTGTGTGTGTGTGTGTGTGTGTGTGTGTGTTGCACCTACCCCATGTTTGTGCACCCAAGAGTCAAGAGCAAGGAGGGGAACCACTAAGAGCCCCCGTGGCTGCATGCAGGTAAGCCCATCACACCATTTGGAACACGGCAAGGGTTATAGGCTCTTCCAAAATGGAGGAAATTTCCACAGGTAGCCCATTCTCCCATTTCTTAAGGAGAGATCACAGAATTTTTTACTGTGATTCGGATCCAAGCCTAAGAGAAAAGGCCATTTCTCTTAAAGTGACATAATCCTTTGAATTATTTTTTTTACCCAATATGAAAGAAATTCAACTTCACAGCAGGAACTTTTCCTCTCTATACACTACTGCACCTACCTCCCATACCCGCCTGTAGCTAATTGAAAGCTTGATCGAAAGTTTCTGACTGGGACTCTGTAAGGTAGAAGTGAATTTCCTCCAGGAAGCACTCCGGGGCTTAAATCCATCCACAAGCATGAACTAGATTTTTTAAAAAAGTATCGGACGTGGACAAAAATACATGCCAAGTCCCAGATTTAGATACTGTTTGAACTGAGACCAGCCTTACATCATCAGGATGGCAGGAAAAATACCGATGCAATTGGTGTTGAAATCAGATACTGTACAATATGGAAAAAATGAAAGCTTTGTTGCAGAGAGCCTTGCAGCGGCGTCATGATGACTCCTTCTGAGCCTTCTTGTTGCTGAAGCTCCGATAGCACAACGGTGCAAAGCTTGGATAAAAAAATTCTGTGGGTTGGGATGTGACCACAAGAGGTTAACTATGGGTCCATCAGCACAGCTGAAGACCTCGCCCAACCCTTAATTCACCACTGCACCATTATCACATATCAGGAACATAAGATATCCTGCTATCATAACCTTTCCCAAGGGGCACATTTTATGGTTCCCCCTAGGAATTAGTCGTAGCCATTTCCATTTATATGTCTCCCCCCCCCCACTTCTTTGGAAAGCTCAGGTGAAAGCCAAGGGAGTCGAGCCATCTCTTCAGCCCCAACCGCTTCATCTGCATCAACCTCCTTCAAGGATCTTGATCACATTACAGCAGTGACCCAGGGACTGGCTTATATAGATCTCACAGCCACAGCCACTTTTTCATTTTGTAGTAATCCTGCAAGTTATTTAGTGGCATTTTGTCATTGTCTTTTTTCTTGTCTAGGAACCACTTTAGGAGAGGGAGGGAGGGAGAGGGAGAGAGAAAAGGTCCCTCCGCAGCTATGAATACTATTGATGGAGGGAATGAAATCAAATGACCCTGGCCAAATGGCATACACTTGAAATCCCATTGATCAGGGCTATTATTGGAGGTGGGGGAAGGGGGGAGTTGTGTTTTTCGGCTCATCGGTTTGGTATCAAAATGACACCCACCCCAAATCTATTTTTCTCTGGCTGCTCTCTCTCTCTCTCTCTCTCTCTCTCTCTCTCTCTGTGTGTGTGTGTGTGTGTGTGTGTTGCTGAGGTCAGGCACAGTAATTCTTTCATCTCAAGGGGAAAATTCTCAAGTTGTCTCTCTCTCTCCTCTGTTTTTACCCCCAAACTGCTGAGCCATCAGATCTCAAAAGTAACGCGCGAAGCCTGGAAGAGCATCCATAAAAGAACAGGAAATTCAAACAGATTCCGTTTGGCCTGTTATTTATTGCATTCCATATTTAGGAAGAAGGGGAGGAGGAGGAGGCGAGGAACAGAGAGAGGGAGAGAAAGAGGGAGAGAGAGAATTTGCGTATTTTCCCTCCTCAGTCGTTTCAAAGTTGAACCGTCGAAGTTGCTCTTGAAAGCATTTCTCTCCCAAGGAAGACTCAAACGCTCCCCGCCGGTAATTAACAAAGAGAAGGCAATGACGGGGCTAAATTAAAGCAGATCTTAATTATAATAATTAACAATGGAGGTCACAGCTGCCTGAGGTGGCGGGTTAGCGCACGGAAAATACAAGCTGCTCCTCCCGCGGGTGGTGTGTGTGTTGCGCGTGTGTGTGTGTGTGGGGGGGTGATTTTTCAGTTCGTATCACTCCGAAGTCGGCTCCCGGGCGTCTCGTTTTCTGGCTGTCTCCCCCCCCCCCAACACACACACACTCCAACCCCATCCCGCCTCGGAGAGTCCCCGAAGCCAGCATCTGTCGCGCGTTCGACCCCCGTGCGGGCACCGGGCCACCTCGAGGCCCAGGGAGGCCACTCAGCCTGGGCTCGGCTCCAACTTCTGCCAACCCGCTCGCCGCCGACCTTCAGCGCCTTTGCCAAGGTCACCCAGAAGTTTTTCCCGGGCGCCGCTTCCTTCCTTCCTTCCTTCTCTCCTTCTCTCCCACCGACCCACCTAACACACGCTTTCTCCGCGCGCCCCTCCCCCCCTCGGAAAGCCGGTCCCTCGGCCACCGCCTGGCTATTTCCTATCCCCTCCCCTCGACTATTCAAATGGCTCAAGTGTTATTAAAATATATCCCCCCACCCCACACACCGCCAAAAAAGGGGGGCGGGGAGTGGGGAAGGAGGCCAGGCAGCCTTTTCAGCCGATTCTCCCTTTGTGCCTCTGAGCGGCGGCGGCGGTGGCCTTCTTTTCCTATTCAGCTCTCCCAGCCGGTCTGTTGTTTCTCTCCCGCCATCCCTGGAGGAGCTTATTGTCTTAGGATCATGCGGTTTCCAGGCTGCCAGGAGCATTGTCTTGCCTTTCTCTCAGCCCCGCCAGGCGCATCTTCCTGGGGAGCAGCGCACCGCCCAAATCTGTTCAGCTGGAGGACCGCGTTCATCCATCTGTTACCTCCCCTCCACCCTTCATATTTTAAAATGAATAGCTGGGCCTGCATCAGAATGTGGCAGCGGTCCGGATCCTGGCCTGACAGCATCTTCTTTTCTAGGGCAAATAGGGAACCATAGTCTTAATACCAATGAGTGTACAAGGGTAAAAAGGCCTGAAAAATTATAGCAGAGGAATCTTTTGGGGACAGGAAACACCTGTTCCTATTCTAGTTGTCCTCTGGATAGCTATCATCCCCCCAAATGATGACAATGAGAGGGCATATATTTGCATAAAGCTTACACTACATTATGAAGAGATGAATGCACCTTTGGAAACATGGAATATAATTCTGATGGAAATATAATACTCCTACCTGCGGCGAAGAAGACAGTTGACCGCATGCCTGCTGGCTCAGCCAACTGTCCCGTTAACTAAATATTGGTTGGCGATTTCAGATTTTCTGATCTCTCTTCTTAGGGTTAATTATCTCTATACTCGATGTAGATGTGCACAGATGGGTTCTTATGGGAGGGAGCATCGTGGTGGTGGTGAGTTAGGGAGCCGCCATCAGAACTGTGCAAGGTATGGGAAGATATGGTGGAAACAGCAAGTACAGGATTCTGTAAGAGGGAAGGACAAGAGGTTATGGGTTGCCATTCAGGTGCCCTCAGATTTAAATCATTTGAAGAGCCTTGGCATCAAGTTCCTCGGGTTGAAAGCGCTGCTGCTAAATGTCAGATATGTAAATATGAAAACACCAGCCATCCAAGACTTAAGAACATAAGAAAAGAAAACATAAGAGGAGCCATGCTGGATCAGGCCAAAGGCCCATCTAATCCAGCTTCCTGTATCTCACAGTGGCCCCACCAAATGCCTCTGGGAGTGCACGAGACTAGATCTCTGTCTCCTGATACCATTCCCCTGCATCTGGCCCTTAAAGTACCCTGGTTTTAAGCCTGGAGATTACACATCTCCATCATGGTTTGTAACCTGTGATGGACTTTTCCTCCAGGAATCTGTCCAATCCCCTTTTGAAAGCATCCAGTCCAGATGCCATCACCACATCCTGTGGCAGGGAGTGCCACAGACTAATGACACAATCCCAGATGAGCATGTTGACGTGGCTTGCATTACAGAGACTTCATTGGACAAGGCTACAGATGTTAACCTCACTCAGCTTCATCCACCAGGGTTTTCAGTGCTGCAGCAAGCAAGACCAGGGTGGA
Source organism: Phrynocephalus versicolor (assembly GCA_023846285.1). Taxonomy (NCBI): domain Eukaryota; kingdom Metazoa; phylum Chordata; class Lepidosauria; order Squamata; family Agamidae; genus Phrynocephalus; species Phrynocephalus versicolor. The sequence goes on along the minus strand of JAHTLZ010003468.1, from coordinate 10,365,717 downwards.
CTGGATAAGTGGAGTTGCAGTGATGTATCATGAAGACTGGAAGAACTGGGCACAGAGAAGAAGACTGAGGGACAATATGGTAGCACTTTTCAAATATTTGAAGGGCTGTCATACAGTGGAGAGGGCAGGATCTGTCTGGTCATCTCAGAGTGCAGGGCACTGAACAATGGGCTCAAGTTAAGTGAAACCAGCTTTTGGCTAGAAATCAAGAAAAACCTTCCTAGCTGTTAGAACAACACGGTAGCCAGGGCTGGTTGCAGATCTGGAGCAGAGCATGGAATTTACACATTACCGAGAACAAAATTAATCAGAACTGGTGTCCCTTTCTCGGAAGAGAGTACAGAGAAGTGATTTTCCACTCCCTTATGTCGGTAATGATTCTCAATCATCCAGGCAAGTTTATATCTGGAAGCTGAGTCATGGCAACGGGACTTTTGCCATGACTCCACTTCCAGATTTCCACTTCTTTCTTCTTGGGGTGTCCTGGGACTGTGCAGTTTTTCTCATGAAGCACAGTGGGGAATCAGACTCCCAGACTGTGTCTCTGCAGTCAGACCCCATGGACACAGGATCACCTGAGTTGGCTCTGGCTGCTCTGGGTATAAGGCCTTTTGTGATCTAGTTCAGTGGTTCTCAACCTGTGGGTCCCCAGATGTTCCTGAAATGCAGCTCCCAGAAAGCCTCCACCACTCGCTGTGCTGGAAGGGGTTTCTGGGAGTTGCAGTCCAGGAACATCTGGGGACCCACAGGTTGAGAACCACTGATCTAGTTGAAAGGTATTTTCTATGAAAATGACATACCGAGAAAGCATGAAATTAGAGCCAAAATGAAACGGAGAGGACTACTCAAAATGATTTTGCCTCCCCCCCCCCCAAAAAAAAAAGTTTCCCACAACAAGACAGGGCACACATTGTGAACACTAGCCTCTGTTAAATGGCAGCAAACACTCCTGTTCACACCTGGAGTTACTGACATCCTCCTCCACCCAGCATGGTCAGTGACCACAGCTGTTTTACCCTCCTTTGCACTGGGTGATTTCAGAGCCGTTTAAACATAACTTGTCTTTTCATCAATTAACCCCAGTAATCAAAACAGGCTGAGATTTATCACATCGTTTTTAATCAACAGATTAATCAACTAAATATGTAATTAATTGGCAAGGGGGCTCGAGTGCAGGAGCTACACAGCTAAGAGCACCCCAGGTGGATTGTTTGGAGGTGCCTTGGGTTGCGGAGTGAGTGTTTTGCGGTTCTCCCAGGGATCGAGAAAGCAAATATGAAAGCTGGCCTTTCCATTTAATATTGAGCGATAGCTTTTGTTTATTAAGTTATCTCACACTTCCTTCAATATTTTGAAAAAGTGCCTACCTCTGTTGAATACAGACACCATCTGCAAATATTGGAGGGAGTTTACTGAGGTTGAGGTGGCATGCAAATAGACTTCAATTTAGATTTTAAATGTAAAAAGCTAGTTGATGGGTTTCCCCAAAAAAGAAAATAAAAGAGCCAGAAATAGGCTGTGCCTACAATGGTCAAATACCACAAAATTTGCTCTGCTTATAAAATGGATGAGTTTGAAGGGTTTTTTTTTATTTAGAATCACCATACAATGCAAAGGCTGATTTGAAATAACTGGACTTTTTTGCTCTCAACAAGAGCTTTTTTCCTCTTCCACTTGGGGCTTCTCCTTTTCTTTCATGATAGAATGATTCAAACTTTCCCCCGCATTTAAATGTGTTAAACTTTTGGTTCTTTCTACCTCCAAACATGTGATTTGTGAATTTGGGCCAATGTTTCACAAATGAACTAAAACAAAATGTATCTCTCATTTTCACTGGCAATATTTAATATACAGTTGTACCTGGTTATGTGTTATGTGAATAGTAACACAAGAGAGTCTAAGGAAAGGGAGAAAGAAGGGAAGGGAAGGGAAGAAAGAAAAAGAAAGTTTAAAAAAGAAGAAATGACAATCAAACTTCAGCATAAATATGAATGAAAACACAGGGTTTTAAATCCCAAATTCTAAGTACTCAAAATCTTGGGTGTGGGTGGCAAATCAAGTCAGGTTCAGTATACCTCACATTATAAAACTGTCTCCATTCTGAGTAGGAAGAAAAATTTTGAACCTTGGAAAAATATTATTGAAAAGCCAAATGGAAATGAACCTTCCTTCCTTTTGCATGAAGGGGATATGGGCACAGGATGGAAATGCCCTACCACAGGGCACTTCACCAAGATCATGCACAAGTATGAAGATACTGTATTATATTTTGCCTCACTTGTGCCATGCAAATTAAGTTGTAGGTCCTTTCTTATCTCAAGATTGCCCTGCGCCTCATGGCACAGTGCCTAAACTTGCAGTGGTGCAACCAAAAGTCTGCTCACCTGGGTTCAGTTCTAAGGAGCTACCTTGAGGTTGACTCAGCCTTCCGTCCTTCTGAGGTTGGTAAATTAAATACCCAGCTTGCTGTGGGGTGGGGTCTATCTATGTGTAGCCTGCATAATTAGTAAGCCTACCAGAGAATGTGTTAAGCACCATAAGGTTGTGTGTGTGCGTGTGTGTGTGTGTGTGTGTGTGTGTGTGTGTGTGTGTGTTTTGTACGTGTGCGTGTGCGTGCATGCACCTGGACACAATTGTGAGACCCTCAGTTGCAATTTTCTGTAAGTAAATTCTACCACCACAGCTGTTCCAATACACAACAGTGCCATCTATGAACAAGTTGTGTAAAGAAAATCTTGAGGAGGGGAGAAATACACATACACCGTATACTACAATGTGCCGAATTAATTGTCCAGCCTAGCACAACCAGCACTGAGAAAGATCAATGATGCAGTCCAACAGTCTTGAAGACAACCAGGATGAGGGAGAAGCTACTTTAGATGAACATGTGCCTCACAAAACTAGCTAGCAGCCACTGCTAAATAACAAAACCACACAAGATAAAAAGAAAACACCAGGTCTTTGGGACTTGATGCACTACTAGCCTCCTCCCAGCTGCAGAGCCAATAAATCTCAGCCACATAGCATTTCTTGCCAAGATTAGAAAGACCTCTGGGTCCTTTGATGACTAGGGATAACCCAGTGGGCTCTTGGGGAAAATTAGGACAGTTAGGACTAGAGTCAGATCTTGGAAAACGGATCAAAGCAGATCAAAGTCTGAACCAAACACTAGAACTAATAGTTCCTATTGCAAGGACATTGCTGTAGCTTTACTGGTGCCATGATATATTGCTCTGTTCTATACCAGCTCAAGATGAGTGTTACTTTCAAGAGGAAGTGAAGATTCCCTTTGAATCTCGGGGGGGGGGGGGGCATCAAGTATTTTCTCCTGTTGGAGAACACCATGTGTCTGGCCCTGCCTGATTATCACCGGTGGGTGGTGCCCTCTTTGGCCAGTGGGCAAAGATGTCATCACAGCAAGTGATCAGTGGAGTCAGGGGTAACAGGAAGACGAAGGGCAAGCAAGCATTTACATATAGGACCAGCATTGGCTCAGACGGTGACTACAAGGTCAAAAATTATAGGATTTGTGCCACTTGTAACCGGTGGATTCAAAGTAATTTTATTGTCTGCATGACATACAAGACCGATTCAAATTAGTTCACCCTTCTCACTGTCAAAGTAGGTTTTTTTCTCTGCTTCTAGAAGTCTTCAACTTTTTCTTGCTAGAAAAATTTGATGGGGCTTTTCCCCCTGCAGACATTGTTGCAAAGATGGGGGCATGTTTGTAGCACCAGCATTCACCTCTTTCCATAAAGCTTCTCCTTCCTCAAGTCACTTCTTGAAAAAAAGATAGCTTTCCACTAGGGCTGTGGAGTCGGCAGATAAATGTTCCGACTCCGACTCCGACTCCTAAGTTTTTTTGTACTTCCGACTCCGACTCCGACTCCAGATACCCAAAATTTCCTCCAACTCCGACTCCGACTCCTCGACTCCGACTCCGACTCTGACTCCACAGCCCTGCTTCCCACTCAGGTAGACATGATGTATTGGAGGACAGGGACGAACATGCAAAAGCAATGCATACTGAGTATGGTTCAGTGTTAAGATACTTTCTCATGTAAAGCTTCTCACTACTACATTTCTGAAAAGCTTTTCTATAGAAATAGAAACATAATGTGGAAAAACATTCTTCATGGTCTCAGAATACAGAAAATCAGAAGTTTAAACAGCAGTTTTGCAAAAATCATGATTCACAACTCAGAATGTTTCAATTTGGGATCCGCTTGTTCCTGCCATTCATCTATACTCCTTACTTTCAAGTAACATGTGCAGGAATTACTTATTTGTAGTATGATGATATCCTGTATACTGTACTCTGATATACTGAATCTGATCTCTCTCTCTCTCTCTCTGTTTCAATCTCTGTAACACACACACACACACACACACACACACACACACACACACACACACACACACACACAGAGAGAGAGAGAGAGAGAGAGAGAGAGAGAGAGATGAGCCCTAGCATCCAACTGTAGATGGATACAGGTACTTGTTTAACAGGCAGACAGAAGCAGACAGGCTGGAACACTAGCCTGAGGTGGGGCAGTGCCCAATTCATCCTAAGAGACCAGCTTCTTTGGAACAGTTGTTGTCCTCCCTCCTCCCAGGGTTCACAGTTAATTTGCACTGTTGATTTGCTCTCACTTGCTCCTTTGATCACTTGTACATAAAACATTGAGAATGTATTAGTCACCTCACTGGTACAAATAGGACCTCAGTTGAATTGGTCAAGCAGGGCCCATCACTACTACGTTGGTGTATTAAGGATACACTTCTCTGCCCAGTAGGATTATACTGCCCTCTTCCATGACTTATATTCTTTTTTGTTTAGCATTGTTCACACATTTGTTGCTGCCCGTCACTGAGCCCTACCTCTATATCGTGCCGTGCAGCTCATTGCAAAAGCAGAATTTACTTACTTTTTTTTTTAAGATTGAAAATCAAAATCCAGATTTTACACAACTTCAAATATTGAGCTCGAATGTAGCATACAAATGGGAGGCATTAATGCAAACAAGCAACTGTGCACACATTCTGCACAAGCTCTTCTCATACATTACCTCTTTCTTCCTTGGCATGCTGCTGTCTGGGCTCGACCCGTCTCAGTGTCTATGTGTAGAACAGCCACGTAGAGAGAGGGGGGCTCAGTTTTTCTCAGGAAGAAGAAGCACAGGCCCCTAAGATGTATACTAGAGCTGTGAAGCAAGTTTAGCCAAATCCTGAAATACTGAGACCTGGACCTATTAGTATGAGTCTGGATTAAAGGTGATGGCCAGACTCAGTTCCCGAGTATTGTGAAGAAAATTTTCCAAATCAGTTTGGAGCACAAATCACTTCAGCCTCCTCCTCCTCCCCCTCCTGTTCTATTTGAAATGTACCTACTCCAGAGATGGCTGTCCAACAGTTGGGAAGCTTTCTCTCATCTTAAGGTCTATCGCAGTGATGGCGAACCTATGGCACTGGTACCAAAGGTAGCACTCAGAGCACTTTCTGTGGGCACCCGACATTGCCCCTTCATACAGGTTAAAATACTGTACTGGCACTTTGCAAAAAAAAAAAAATAGTGGGTTTTGAATTGCAGTTTGGGCACTCAGTCTCTAAAAGGTTCACCATCACTGGTCTATTCTGTCTTCAAGTTTTATATACAGTATACTGTACCAGCAGAAAAGCAAATAATTTACAGCTGCCTTGGTTTCTCGGCCAAAATCAATGCAGATTTACGAAATGATTCAGACTGGAACCAAATTCACTTCAGATTGAATCAGGACCCATTCTGAAAACCCACGCTGGTCTGAATTTTGAACACCCTGCATTGCTCTAGGTATATTTGTTCCAGGGTACAGTATTAGTGATTTGGTACGTGGCTGTAATGCAGCTGTAGATTTCTAATACCTTGTCCAAGGAATTCTGCTTCCTGAAGCAAAAGGTAAGCTGAACTTTGTCCTCTGGTTTAAGAAAAGGGAAGCCACTTGCTTAACAACCACATCTCTTTCTGTCCAGCCCCCTGCTTCCTAGCATCTGCCACCTGGGAAAGTCCCCTCACTCTGCCAAGTGGTAGGGCCAGCCCTGCATGTCCTCTGGATGCAGATAAGCAAGTGATAACGACTCATTAAACTAGAGACAAGTACTCTGGGTTTTGGTTTGGGAGCACTGGAAGGTAAACGGAGCCTGGTGCTGGTGGTCCTGAGAGGGCCCATGTCACAAGGGGTGCTAGTCAGGGCAGGCAGAAACAGTAGAACACAACCAATCACACTTAAAATTGGAGCTTTTTGTTCTGTAGCTGGGATTGGCAGCCAGGGTCACACTGCACATTGAAATGAGTCCATCATTAGAAGCTGAAATCCATTATGATTAGAACCATGATTCCTGCTGATCCTTCTGTCTGACTTAGAGACAATGGTCGCATGTCCAACCAAAGACCAATGGCAAGACAGAACTAGATAAGCTGCATGCTACAGAAGTTACTTATGTGGTAATTATTTCTTATTTTATTTATTTTGAATATTTTTACCCCACCTTTCTCCTTGGAAAAGGACCCAAGGTGGCTGACAGTAATAAGGGACAATATACACCACTGTTCTCAGCATGTAAGGAACTTGCTCTTCTATTGACAAGGTATCTGTAATGTACCACTGACTGTGAGGGTCCGTTGATTATCAATAATGGTTCTGAAGTAGAAGGACTAGTTGGCAATGGAAGAGTATTAAAATCTAATAAACTTTTATTCATAACTTAGGTTGATATGTGTTCAGTTTTGTTCTCTTCTGCCTTTTAATTTCATTCAACAACATTCAAAACCAGTGTTCTTTAACATAAAACTTTCTAACACATCTTTCCTCATTAATGGTAACTCTGTTTGGAAATTTATTTATTTATTTATTTATTTATTTATTTATTTATTTATTTATTCTTGTACTTATTGACCGCCCGATTTTCCCATAGGGAACTCTGGGTGGTGTACAACACATCACCCAAACAGTGACTACCCAACTACAACCACAAAACATATCCCCAACAGAAATAAACAGTGAAAACCTAACAAGAGTGCCAATCATTATACAGATACTATATAAAAATAATAAAACAGATGGCAGATAAAATAAACATAGCAAATGACAGATGGGGCTAGTTTTGAGTTCGCCTTGCCAGCACAAGGAGTCCCACAGCAATTGTGTCTGGCTATGGGTAGTTGATCTTCCAAACTCCATCCAGGGATCCATCCCTTGGGCCCCGTTCTTGTGGATACCAGGCTTATACCTCTGGCAACTGGGTTATGGTACTGAGGTATTGGCAAAGGCAGGTTTAGCAAATAGACTGAGTTATAGATGCCTTTTCAATCTTTACAATAGGCTGCCCATCTTCCACAGACCCTCGGTCCTGCTTCTCCAGGTCAGCCACAATCACCTCATCAACTGTCACTCTTTTATACCTCCCTCCTTCCTTCTCTTTCACCTCCCATTTGCTCACCTTTTCTGACAATCATCCCAAACCCCTCAACTTTCACTCCCTTCTCTCTTAACTGCTATCTCCCCAGTAACCTTCCCTTCTTTCTCTCCAGCTGGCTTATCACTTTCTATTCCTCTTCCTTTTATGTCTACGTTCTTCATTTTGATAGTTGTTGTGACTTTTTTGGGCTGTTTGGCCATGTTCTGGAAGTTTTTCTTCATGATATTTCGCCAGACTCTATGGCTGCCATCTTCAGAGGGCAAGGAGCTCAGGGAACTAGGAGTTCACTCTGTGCTCTGGGGTATAGAGTGACAGAGACTGTGGTTTTTTTTTAAAGTTGTGGGAAAGAGTAAACTTGTCTTATGCAGGAGAATAAGTGTTAGTCAACAATCTGTTTAACAACCCAGTCACTGAGGGAACGGAGGGCTCCACCATCTTGTCTTTTGCCTCATGACGCAAAATGACTTTGGCCATGTCTGACCAGCATGGACTGTGCCCACTTCTGATTTCAAGACGATTGCGACAAGGCAACAAGAGAAAACTAGGGTTGCAAACAAGAACAACTCTGCCATTCTGAAGACTTAAGAGGTTGGCTGAAGGAGGATTTTTGTTGGTTTTACATAAGCTAGCACTGCCTAACCCTCTGAGGATGGCTCATCTGTACTCTGCTCGCAACCACTGGTCTCTTGAGCTATGAAGGCCAATGGTCAGTCTCCTATGAAGCAGCACTGGAAGATGATAGTACTAGCTTAGATACTAGCTTCAATATATAGCTAGCACTAGCTGGAGTACTAGCTTAGATATCTAGCTAGTACTAGCTGCCTAATGGAATATCAGTTTCAATCAAAGCTACCTTTCCTATTTACTAAGTAAGGCATCTGTTTCAGGCATCCTAAGTTTCGATATCATAAAAGAGAAGCAAGTAGCTATTTCATTAATTTACCAGTGAGCTGCAGGACTCTTCCTCAAGTTGGGCATAGCAGAGTGGGAAGAGAGAAAGAAAAATCTAGAAATCATCCTGGTGATTTGGTGGAGCGATACAATCCATAGTTAAAATTCCACGATGGAGAGGCCAGAGTTCAAAGAATCCGATGGAGGTGTGCAGACGTGGCATTTTAATAAAGGCATTTCTGTTTTTCTGCTTTTTGTACTTGGAGAAAGATCTGGTGTCCTTATCTCCCCCTTCTCTTTCTCATTTGCATTCCTTTGCTGGGGAAATGTCTTTGTTAGATCTTTTCCCAGTCTTCGTGCACACTTGCACTACCACTGCCGTTGCTCTCCATTATTATTATTTTTCTTCCAGAAGGAAACGTATCATACCTCAGTCATTATACTACCTTTGCCTTTCATAGGTAAGTGCCTTTAGGCTGTCGGCAAAGCTTATCTGATTTGATAGGGAAAAGTGGGATTTGCCAATGGCCTAAGTCATAGACAATTGACTGAAAGGTGGTGGTCCAGCCTGAGGAAACTCAGTGCATAATAAAGGGTGTAATAATCCCTATTTATAAGAATGAATAAAATGTTTATATTGGATAGGAGGTGTTCAGTGACATATATTAAATTGATAGGCTGTGAGCCAAGAATGACTTGCCAGGCGCAGATGGACGGATGACTCTTCTTTCTGTTCATTCTCAAGAAAACAGCTCCCTAGCCCCATAGCATGCAAAATTATTCCCAACTATCCTGATGAGGGAGGAACTGGTACGGTTGTCCTTGGTGGCAAGCAGACGGCACAGTGTGCGACCACCATTTTGCGGAGGAAGGGAGGGGTCACACAACGTCAGCGTACAGATGGCGAGAGGCCGTCCGAACACAAATGGGTCCCATAAACTAATTGATTAGATGGATGGAAATCAGAATAAACATCTGTGCAATGCTTTTGGTTATGTTTCCCCATTAGTTTGCGAATCGAGTTTGTTATGATAATGGAAAAGCAGTTGCCGTACTGTGCCTCTCAGAAGAACTGTTACCGCACCAGGAGAAAGAAATTCATTAAAGAATGGCCGGCTCTCCTGAGCTCAAAATGCCTCCCCACAATAGAGGCTGCCTGCTGTTTCTCTGTATGTTTCCTGGTGCTGGCCTTGACTTCTTTTGACCAAACTCCACTGGGAGACCTCTTTGGAACATGCAATTATTTCCGACGGAGAGAATACACATTGGAACTCCCCGCAGCTCAGTGGTAGAACATGGGATGTGCTTAGGAGTTAAAGATCCAAATTTCATCTCCTGATGTCTCTGGGTAAGTGTGGAAAAACAGGAGAGCCCCTGCCTGCCATCAAAATCAAAAAATACTGTACAGTACTGGGCTGGGTCAGAGCACTGGGCAATGTTCTGTGGGTATTTGTACACGACCCTTAAATTCCGCCGCAAATGGCTCCCAGCTCCGGAGCTTAAAATTGTTTCCCCACCAGCTCTGTAGTTTACAGATAATTAAGTGCGACCACGCCCACCTAAGCGCATCCCAGCGCACTTTTCAGGTACCTGCTCTCCAGAGATGAAAATTCCTGATGCGGATATAACGTAGTGACTACCGGGCTCTACTTGCTTCTGTTTGTTCTTTTTTTGGCCCCCGCCCCTTTAAGAGATCTGAATGCAGTGCCGGGACGTCAGAACAGAGGTGAGTGGCATTCTTTTCTTCCTTTTTTTCTCCCTCCCCTCACGCAGCCAGCAGCCAGGAGTGCGGAGGGGGTGGGAACACAGGAACAGCGACAAACCCCTAAGATCTCTGGTCCGAATTTAAGTGGCCAGCGGATCTTAGGGGTCGTGTGAAAAGGCTCACAAGGAAGATTCACATATTCCTAATTACCCACCCTCAAAGGAGGTTGCCTGTTGCATCTCTGGGTGAGTAGTTGTGCTGGCATTGTCTCTTTGCAGTCTGAAGGTGAGTGTGAAATAACACTGAGTAACACTGAGGATGTGAAAGGACTTGTGTAACAGCTTGCCAAGGTGCCCCTCCTCCCAGCAAGTTTGTAGTGTCTCCTTGATATTCTTTGGGAGATGGAAAGTGCTTCCCTTTGTTGGAAGATTTAAGACATGGTAGCGACCAAATACTGTACATACCTGTTGGGTTTCTTATGAACATGGTTGTTTTGCAGATGGCCAAGGGGTGCAATGTACTGCATGGCCCACAAAAACTAAAGCTAATCATACTAGAGCAGTGGTAGCCAGCCTTCAGCACTCCAGATGTTTAGGACTACAACTCCCAGAATTCCGAGCCTAGACTGCCAATGACAAAGGACTGTGGGAGCTGTGGACAGAAACATCCAGAGTGCCGAAGATTCGCCACCACTGTACTACAGAAATACTTTATTAGTTAGACACTGTATATGCCATCAAGTTGGAATCAGCTTATGTAGCTCAACAATGGGGACTTCAGTCACAGGACTTGCCGTCAAATTGGATTTAAGTTGCACCAGTGACTTGACCTGGATTCAACTTGGTGTTGTTTTTCCAAAGTCTCAGACTCAACTTGTGATCAGAATCCACCCAACCCTCCCTTTTCCACTTGGTACCAAAGACCTGGACTTGGATTTGGAGCGAAATACTTGCCAACATCCCTGTTGTGACTCTAAGAGGGCTTTCAAGGAAAGTAAGTTTTTTAAGAAGTGGTTTTACTGGTTCCACTTTCCCAGGGAGACCTCCTGAGTCTTAGTCCATCACTCTGTCCATTACATGACACGGGGCAACCTAATACTTGATCAGACTCATCTGAAGTTCTTGAAACACATCATGTAGGTTCTCCAGCACTGTTGATCTCTCTTTTTCAGCCTTTTGCACGCCCCAAATGTGTTAGCCTTTTGCTGAGCTAACATGCCATGTTGCTGTGCTGCCTGCGATGATGGGAGTTGTAGTTTAACACATCTGGAGGGTTCCAGGAAGGATGATAAACCATGCTGGCCAGTGTGGAAACCAAAGTTTTTGTTGCAGTTCTGGACAGAGGGACATACCCACAGAAAGCAACAACACTTCAGTGCAAGCATCCCGGGAGCGCCAACAGCACAGTCAACACTATCAGGAAGAAAGGATCAGTAATTAAACCATGCCTCGGATCTGGGGAGGGGCATGGGGTGGGGGTCCAAGAGAGACAACAGGGCCCCAGAGCTCAGAAAATCCTTTCTCAGAACTCCAGCTCTCCAAATCCTTGGCCATCCTGCCAGAAAGACAAAAGCTTCCTAAGCTCTGGATCTGGCCAGAATCAGAAACAGAATCAGAATCCAGCAAAATTCCCCCAAGTATGCCCAACTGAAATGAACAGAAGCCACAGAAGAAGGTGGTCACTGCTATAACACTTTCCTTTCCTGCAGCCCTAATACTGTATAACAGGCCTGCCCAACAGGTAGACCGTGGGCTACTGGTAGCCCGTGAAGGGTTAAAAGTAGCCCACCGGCCATCAATAAAAAAAGTGAGGGGATAATTTCTCCACACCTCCCTCTTCCGTCCCAAGGACCACTACTGCCCCAGCAAAGTTCTGGGTCTGCCAGCCCACTGTCTCAGCCAAATGGGGCAGTTCAAGGGCCATGGCACATTGAAATCTGTTTCTTCCAAAACAGATTAATTGGTTTTCAATGAACATGTGCTTGGAATTGATAAAATCCGTAAGTAGAGGTTTTAGTGTACTACCCCTCAGGCACTTTGCGCTAGAAAAAGTAGACCTTGGCCTGTTCAAAGTTGAACAGCCCTGCTGTATAAGTATTATGCAGCCTGTCGAGTGCACAAGCCATGCTTGGTGAGACTTCCAGTGTGGCCCCTAGAGGCCGCTGTATGGAAATATTTCTTGCAGAATCTCATCCTGGGTTACCTCTGTTTGCATCATCCTCTGACTTAGTCCAGAGAGTCTGGTAAAATTTCCAGTGTTCCGTGCAAGTGTTTTAAGAAGGGGACTCTCCAGTTATAGAACCAATGCCTCCTAGGGAGGAATACTTAAAGTCTTGGTCCTTTTCAAACACCAATACAGACCAATTCAGTTCACAGCTTTGGCACAGTTATTTTTTTAAGCCTCTGGCCGAGAGATTCTGGGACTTACAGAATGAAAAGGTAATGCTTCTAAACTTGGGACATGGACAGCCTACTCCCAGAATTAGTGTGTGAATAAGTATGTTGTTATCTACTGACTTTCAGAATCCCTGACACTTTTGGTGTGCCATTACTCGCTTTTAAAAATAGCATCAAAAATTGCTTAATACTATTTTGAAATAATACACTTTTCAATGGATGTTTAACCACCACCACCACCACCCCTTTTAATGCAGTTTTGTTTTAGAATGAAAGCTGACTGCAAGGACAGACGAAACAAGTCAGGAGGGAACACATGTAAGCCAGTGAGAGCTGTGTAGTTATGGTATAGTAGAATGTTGGTGAACCTATGGCACGGTTACCAAAGATGGCACTCGGAGCCCTTTCTGTGGGCACCCGACATCGCTCCTTCACAGCCACCTTTATTCAGGTTAAATTGCTCTATTGGCACTTTGTGAAAAATTAGTGGGTTTTGAATTGCAGTTTGAGCTCTCGGTCTCTAAAAGGTTCGCCATCACTGCGGAAGTAGTTACAAGAGTAGGCCCAGATTCAGGAGTCATGGTTCCTGAGCCATTATGTGAGAGCCACATTAGACGTCTCGAGCTCATTCGAGGAAGAATGGCCTACCAATGCGACCAAGGGCAGTCATAACCAAAAGGTCAAACTAGCACAAGCCGAGAAGAAGATTTGCCTACCCCAGGTGAAGAAATGTTGGCTTTCTCAATGTTGTTGGACTACACCTCCTATCAGCCCCAAACATTGCAAAAAATACTAAGGGAAGGTGAGAGTTGTCATGCATAACATCTGGGAGGCCAAAGGTCCCTCCTTACATTTGTTCCACACAGACATCTGTCCTCAAAATCCTTCTGGGAGAGAATAAAATACCAAACAAGGAAGAGGGAGGTCTTGTCCCCCCCCCCTTTTGTGCAGACACTGTTGCTTACACAGCGTACAAAAATAAGGTGGGGTGTACTCTCTCTCTCTCTCTCTCTCCCTACTCAACCAGTTAGGAAGAGCTCATAGTCCCATCCCATGCAGACATGATAGGAGCCCCCCCCACCTCCACCCCAGTTGCCAAGCACAGCTGCCAGAGCTAAGAAATATGCACCTTGTTCTGCCTCTGTTCTCCCCCCTCCCCCAATATTGCCCACCATGTTTTATTTTGTTTTGCTGTTTTTTTTTTTCAAGTGGAAGGAAAGATTGCTGTGCACGCAGATGATTGCTAAGCCCCAGCCTCTGCAGTCGAGGAAGGAAGGGAGGCAATTTGTCTTGGGGAGTGGCACTTGATCAATTCTATTTCAAAACTCTAATTATATCAACAAAGGGCTCTACATGGTGCCACTGGCTAGGATTCAAGTTCTTGTTTATTTATTTCCATGCACATCCAAGAAGTTCTCGCCTTTTGTCCTCCCTCCCCCACTCCTATTTTTTAAAGAGACTTGCTGGAAGAAATGAGGTCAGGTTTGAGGTGCCTCCACGTAAGCGCTCATGTGGAGGGAAGGACTGGGGCTTACTGAGGGCTGTAAATATGGATAGGGTGAATAGTGGGTAGAGCTATGATTGGGGGTGTGGGTGGGGAGCTGGAGGTTGTGACAGTAGGGATGGAAATAAAGGGACTGACCGTCTGAACTGAGATTATAGGGCAGGAGGGCCTATGCCTGCTCCTTTATTCCTGGTAGCAAAGCCCCTCTGTTCTCTGCATGTACAAAGGCCCTGTTGCAGATCTAACCCTATAGAAGTCTCATGTAAATGAGGTTGGTTCACCCACTCAGCATCTTGAGAGTCAGTGGCAAAAATTTCCAACATAAAAAATGTAAGGTAACCTGAATGCCTAGTAGAAGAGGAAAGTCTTACCTTTGATTTCAAAATGTTGTCATGACCAAGTGGGTCTCTCTCTCTCTGTAGAGCATTGATTCTCTCAACCTGTGGGTCCCCAGATGTTCCTGAACTGCAGCTCCCAGAAGCCTCCACCACTAGATGTGCTGGAAGGGTGTTTCTGGGAGTTGCAGTCCAGGAACATCTGGGAACCCACAGGTTGAGAACCTCTGCTAGGGCAATCTAAACGTCACATCAGAGAGGCCACCCATCTTCACCCTGCCAGTAGGTGCTTGGTTCCACACACCCCACCCCACCCCATTGCCTCCAGGAACATTCTTATCTGACGAATATTGCCCTTCCCTGCTCCAGAAAAGTCCCAGAAGGGAAACTAGAAAGCTAGCACGGCAAGGAACACAATGCTCTGTTTGCAAAGCTGCTGAGCCTGCTCTCCTGAATTGGACTTCTCGTACAGATAGGCACTACTCAAGGTGGGCAACTTTGGGGCAAGGCTGGGGGCCAGGTTGCCTAGAATCTGTTACGTGCTCTACCAGGTCAGGAGATGGAAAGGGAGAAGAGAAGAGAAGAGAAAGCAGGAATGAAAATTAAAAACTCAACCCATAAATTACTGGATATTCACTTGGGCTTTTCATTTGGCGGTTGTAACTTGCTTGGTTCCAAAACAGGTGCTCTGGAATATTTCTTTGTGTATGTTATCTCTATATTTATCTCGTTACCTATCTATAACTGCATCTATGTTTTCTCAGTAGAGTATTGCCTGGGCTTTGCACGAGCCTGTAAAATAATATAACTGTGTGCTGCCCAGTCCGTTCTGACATGGGGACCCTTTTTCAGCGTTTTCTAGGTAGAGGGTGCTTAGAGTGCTCTGATGTGATTTCCCCTTCGCTTCTTTGTGTGTCACCCTGGGACCGTGCTGTTTGCCCCAGGCTACACAGGCTGGCTCTTATGCACCACAGAGAACTGAACTGCCAACCTCTAGCTTTGCAGCCAGAAAGCTAACTCACTAGGGGTCACAACAAGTGGCTTGAGGACAGCAGCGGACCATGGGTGACAATTAGCTACATATTTCCACTAATCCATCCAGTCACTCACCACCAGCCCACAACGTGTTCCCTCCCCCTGCCCCCACTCCAAGACCAAATTCCTGATGCTGATCTGGTTATGGCATCACCAATGCACGCATTCCAACACACCGGATGGGAGGCTGTAGGAATGGCAGGGGCAGGGGCTGCTTAGCTCTGCCTCCTTCCCATCAAATGCTGTCCCCACTCCCGTGAACAAATGCAGCAGGGTTCTGTCATCTGGTTCCTTACCATTTAACATTGTAAGGAGGTGGGCAAACATCTGGGTCTGAGTCCCATGTTGGGTCCCAAGTGTTAGTCAGTGGACTAAGGGCGTTTATACACGACCCCTAAACTCCGGGGCAAATGGCTCCCAGCTCCGGAGCTTAGAAATGTTTCCCCACCAGCTCCGGAGTTTACAGGAAATTAAGTGCGACCACGCCCACTTAAGCGCATCCCAGCGCACCTTTCAAGTACCTACTCTCTGGAGGTGAAAATGCGGTGTAACGATAGTGAGTGCGGGGCTCTCCTCGTTTCTGCTTGTTGTTTTTTTTGGCTCCCGCTTCTTTAAGAGCTCCTTAAGAGCTCCTTAAGAGACTGGAATGTTGCCACGGCAAGAGGGAGAGCCAGAACGGAGGTGAGCCACGCTTTTTTCTTCCTTTTTTTCTCCCTCCCCTCACGCAGCCAGCAGCCAGGAATGCCAACGGGGTGGGAACACAGGAAGAGCGACAAGCCCTAAGATCTCTGGTCTGAATTTAAGTGGCCAGCGGATCTTAGGGGTCGTGTAAAAGCGCCCTAAGATGCCGAAACATTCAGCTGCAAAGTCAGCAGCTCAGTGGTTTGAATCCCGGGTGCCACGCAGCGGAGTGAGCTCTTGCTGTTAACCCCAGCTCCTGCCAACCTCGCAGTCCGAAAGCATGTAAAATGCAAGTACAGTGGTACCTTGTATAAAGGAATTAATTTGATCCAAATGAAATTCTGTTAAGCAAATTTTCCTTTATACAAATTTCCCATAGGAATGCATTGAAAATGGAGTAATCCCATTTTTATGTTCTACAGAATTGCCCCATAGGTGATTCTGCTCAGCAAATTTCCCCTATCTCCGGAATTTTTTATGTTGTACAGCTTTTATGTTATACAAACCCTTTGTTATATGAGGGTCCACTGTAGATAAAATAGGTACTGCTGTAAAAAGGTAAAACAGTGTTTCCTTGCAGCCAAGCCGGACACATGGCCACAGATGTTCACAACACTGGCTCTCCGGCTTGAATACAGAGATGAGCACCGTCCCTAGAGTCGGACACGACTAGCATGCATGTGGGGGAAACTTTACCTTTTTTTAACCTGAAATCTTTGGTAGCAAGACCTGAGTTTATGCCTCCAGGAAGAAAAGGCAGGTGGTGCGCAGGTTCCACTTCAAGAGTTGAGTCTGAGTTGTTGAAAATACAACCAAGCTGAGTCTGAGACACTGGTGTGACTTATGTCTGACTTGACCTTGAGTCCTATGACTTGAGCCCCCGTTGCTGCAACATCACGGTACCAGCTGGGCATTGGGGGCAGTCCTAGGACAGACAGTGTGTTCAGAAAAACCCGGGTAGAAATCCTCGCCTGGCTACGAAACTCACTGGGTGCCTTTGAGCTCATCAGCCCTTTTCAGCCCACTTGGCTGCCCTGGATTGTGTGAATATGGAGAGGAAGGAAAAGCGCCATGTATAACACCTTGAGCTCATTGGCCAGTTAATAAATGAAATACAGTAAATAAGAACAAATGCATCAGTTGGGTGGCTGGTTAGTGGGAGAGTGATTTTTATCTGAAAATTGCCATCCCTCCAATGGTTTTTTGATCAGATGCACAGGCTCCCCCAGCTATCTCTCTCATTCGGTACCGAGGTAGGATGATGGGAGTGCTACATAGCCCTGCTGTATAAGCCCTCAAGCTAGATAGTCCTTTTTCCTCCATCAAGGTGATAAATAGACCTGGGACATTCATATTTCATGGACTTCGGCCCCTAGAATTCAGCAGGAATTCCCCCAGCTAGAATTTTGGGGGCTTTCATTAAGAAATCAAAGTCTTTACTAGGTGTTTTCATGTTCCTGTTGCTGTGTGCAGTCAAGTCGGAACTGACTTATAGCGGCCCTGATAGGGCTTTCAAAGCGAGTGACATGATTAGGAAGTGGTTTTACCCATTCCACACACACAAGTGACCTTCAATGGCTAAACTGGGCTTTGAAACCAGGGCTTCTGGGTCCTAATTCATCAGTGTATCCCAGTGGTTCCCAAACATTTTAGAGTTGCAGCTGCCTTGATTTCATGCCAGAGCCTTCCCAGTAGCAAAAGGGTGACACCTTGGATTCTTCTCAGCTGCAGGTGGGTGTCTGGGGACAGGGGTTCAGCGTTCTCTGAGATCTGCACCTGGGCGTGGGAAGAGCATCAGGCACGATCCTGGCCATCCTGCAGGGGGAGGCCCAGGCCAAGGAGAGGGAGGTGTCAGCAAAGGATGAGGAGTCTATGTTACCCCTGGCTGGGTTTGAAAGCAGCCCCGGGCACTGCAGCACCCACTTTGGGGGGCACTGCTCCATCCACACCCATACTTGGCATTTTCGTGTCCTTGCCAGGGGTTCATTGAAGGTCTGGCAACCATTGTTGTGCTGTGGAAAAAGACATTCAGCTTTGTGGAAGCCGGTAGGAATTAGGTTCTAGTAGTCCTGAGATGCTGCCTAGATGCCCTAAGCACATCCAATCTTGCCTGATTTCGGAAGCTAAGCAGGGTCAGCCCTGGTTAGTACTTGGATGGGAGACCACCAGGGAATACCAGGTGCTTGTAGGTGCCTGGAGTAGGAACTGGCAAACCACTCCAGTGTTCCTGCCAAGAAAACTCCATGGACATGGAGTTACGAAGGGTCGGTCATGACTGTAACGACACAACACACACAGTCCTGAGGTGTGACTCATGTCATGGAACAGTCTGCCATAGAACGGAGAAACAAATATCGCCCAGAAGGGAAATCAGATTTCAAGGAGAAGTTCCTTGAAGATTTAAGAATCCAGGTATGAGCGAGATAAGATGACCTTCCCTGGCTTGCTACCTGATTCTGTCCTCTGTTGACTCACGTCCACCTGCGATGGGCAAATTAACAGATGATCTTTGGTGTATTCCGGTGATGGGAACAGACGCAGCGCACGCGCGCGCGCACACACACACACACACACACACACACACACACACACACACACACACGCTCCAGCTAAAATCACTGTGTCTCCTCCCTCCCTTCTTCTCATCCTATTGTAAATACCCATTAGGAGATATTATCCGACCCGCTACACAGAATATTAAAAAAACTAATTAGAGCTACGTTTAAAGCCCAACCGGGCCTCTGTTCCTTGCTTGTATAATGGTTTAACAGCCCTCCTTCTAGGCACACATTCTGTCAATCTACAAATCTTTTGTTAAGAGTAAATGGATACAAATAGCTGTTTTCCATATGCACAGCAACATCTGTTACTGCCAGGAAAATTTGCATGGCTAAATGTAATTTGTGTATTATGTCATTTATCAACATAAAGCGGGGGGGGGGGGTGGGGGGGAGGTGGGAAGGGGAGAAAGGGGTGGGTGTGGGGTAGGGAGAGATCAAATGCTAGTGATGAGACAAACAGAAAAAAGAAGAGGCTGTCCTGAGAAAGAAGCAGGAAATAACCTTTGCACTCCAAGCAAGTCCTTATGCCCTTCCCTTGAAGATATGAGTAACGGAAGAATGTTAAACCATGGGTCACAGCAGCGCAGAGATTAAACACATAAGCAGAAAGGATCGAACGGGGGGGGGGGGGCTGAGTTCCCACAGGCACATTCAGCACTGCTGAACTGCAGTACCAGACACTGATTTACAGAGGTTTATATTCACATGTTACATGAAACACAGGTTTACATGGTATATAGAACTCATTCTGGTGACTGTGAGAATCTGCCTACACATCTTCATATTTTATTATGACTGCTGAGTTACGCAGGGTAAACCCGGTGCCGAACAAGTTCTGTAACTGTTCCTGGGCTACAGAAATGCATAAATGGCTTTCTGAATTGTGAGAAGGCAGAGGACAGAAGGAGCAGATTCTTAAAAAAGATTTCCCCCCTCAAGGTAATTCAGAAGAAGGGGTTCCTGCATGGCAGGGGGTTGGACTGGGTGGCCCTTGAGGTCTCTTCCAACTCTATGATTCTATGAAAAAGAAAAGAAAAGAAACCAAGTATTCTGTTTCTATATCACCCCATACTCCTTAAAGCATTCTCTGTGTGGTTTACAATATATTTATGTAGGCTGCACATCCCCCACTTCCCCAGTGAGCTAGGTACTCATTTTACCAACCTTGGAAGGACGGAAGGACGAGTGAACCTTGAGACCACTACCTGGGACTGAACCCCAGGATGTGAGCACAGTTTTGGCTGCAGTACAGCAGTTAAGCCACTGCACCATTTATTTATTTATTTAGCCGCCCCACTACCAAGAGGTCTCTGGGGGGCATACAACAATGTATTACAAACTATAAAACTATAAAATTATTGAAACTATAAAATACAATGCAGTTAAAACACAATACAATACAAATTATAAAACCCTGCTGCTCATGTGTCCAGCCAAAAAAAATCTAATTAAAATGCTGGCCGAACAGGAAGGTCTTTGCCTGGCGCCAAAAAGCCAAAAGTCTTGGCGCCAGGCGATTGTCCATGAGGCTCTCAGGGCAGTGATTCCTAACCTTGGGCAACCCAGTTGTTCTAGGACTGCAACTCCCAGAGACCCAGGCTAGCACAGGTGGTGGTGAAGGCTGCTGGGAAGTGTCGTCCCAAGAAGACCTGGGTTATTGAAGGTTGGGAACCACTGTCATAAAGAAAAGAGAGAACCCCTGGAGGGGGGAAATGGTCCTTTAAAAGTACAAAGGAGGGACACAAGGGGGAGGAGAGAATTCCACCCAGTACTCTCCCATGGTTGTCAGCTAGTTGCAGCTGTGAGGTCATGAGTGGCTGTAGTAGACCTACAGCGGCTTAGCAACCTTGCTCATCATCTTTCTGGCCGGTGGCAGAGCAACTGTAGGGGAATCCGCTGGATCCACATACAGTAGCTGCACTGATCATGTATGCAGTGCAAGTGCACGAGATTGACATGAGGTCATGGGAAAGGGGCTGTGAGTGCAAAGAGTAAAGGTGGAGGGTGTCAGAGCTGGTACACGGGGCAAGTGAGGATCATCTGTTCCTCTTGAGTACAGAGGGTGGATGAGAGAACCCGGCACGACATGTTACTCAATTATCTTTCTTCTCAATGTCAACTGATACTATACTTAATATTGGCCCAAATGTGACATGACTCTAGCAGCCAGCCATTGGCACTATGGGACTTCCTGCCCTTTCCTTTCCTCAATCGTTCTCTGCTTTGTCTCCAAACCTACTCCAGAGGATTTCCAGAGGATGCAGAGGACATGGTGAGCGAGGAGGCATGAAAGAAGCCCACCACCGTTTCTGTTGACGGGGATCCTGCAACAACCTCATTGCTTCCTGGCTTTTATATTAGTTATTGCTCTGTGCCATAGAGTCACCTCTGATTTATGGTGTGTCGTCCAACGTGTTCTGTCCTGAACTGCCCTGCTCAGCTCTTGGAAACCCAAGCTTGTGTCTTCCTTTGTGTGAGTACTATCAACAAAATCCCCATATTTTCACTGTTCTCTCTGTCGTCGTTGCTCTGTCTCTTCCCCCTTCCCTCTCCCTCTCCCCCACCTCTACAATCTGTGTATATATTAATGCACATAAACACAGAGAAGGAAGGTTCATGTCTCATAAGAGCGGAAGAGGGTTCAGGCCACTAAACCATGATCATTGCTAATAAGGGCTACCACATTTGGTGGTTAGCTCTCTCTCTCTCTCTCTCTCTCTCACACACACACACACACACACACACAGAGGGGGGGGAGGCAGAGACAGACAGACAGACAGACAGACAGAGAATGCCCAAGTGCAGCTTCTGACTTGTACTAGTCAAGTACAGTGGTGCCTGATATAAAGGAATAAATTCGTTCCAAATGAAATTCTGTTAAGCAAATTTTCCTTTGTACAACTTTCCCAAAGGAATGCATTGAAAACGGATTAATCCCTAATCGCAACCATTTTGTTGTTGTACGGATTCACCCCATAGGCGATTCTGTTAAGCAATTTTCCCCTGTCTCCGGAATTTTTTTTTCCCTTTAAGCGGATCTTCTGGTTAAACAAACCACTTTTTATAATACGAGGGTCCACTCTACAACAATTCTTCATTTATATATGGGGGATATCCTCTGTGTCTTTGCAGACATCAGTCAGTGGATAAAGCAATGGATCCCTATGTAACTGATAGATAACTTGGTGGTGTAGGTCTCTGACTGTGTAGCCAAAGACTGGGAGTTCATTTCCCCACTGGGCCCTCTTTGGCCGGGGCTGGATGTGATGGTCCTTAGGGTCCCTTCCAGGTCTGCCGTTGTAGGATTAATAATGATCCCGGTGTATCTGGTAGCAAAAGTTGTTTTGGACTCTTCTTCTGATACTGTGGACTGGAGCCTCTTTGCGTTTCCCCACAGAGAACCCATGGAGAATCAAGGCTGCTCTTGTTTCCATCCCCTTGACCCTGCTGCCAGCTCCCTTGTCTTGATTGCTCCAACATATCTCAGGAGGACCTCCGAAGCGCAGGCAGAAGGCTGGCTTTTATAAATATGGCAGTCAAATATGTACTGACCAGCTTGAAGCACCAGGTGACATTCAGACATTCCCAATAGGTGGAATTTAATATGTGAAAGAGGCACCAAAACACACCTCTGTGTATATGTGTGCATTGCTTTCCCCCTGCACCCTTTGATTTGCCAAAGCAAATAAGCACATCCGATCTCACCTGCTTTCGGAAGCTAAGCAGGGTCGGCCCTGGTTAGTATTTGGATGGGCGACCACCAGGGAATACCAGGTGCTGTAGGCGCCTGGAGTAGGAACTGATAAGCCACTCCAGTATTCCTGCCAAGAAGACTCCATGGATGTGGAGTCACGAAGGGTCGGTCACGACTGTAACGACACAACACACACACATACACACAATGTTCCAATAATAGCGCAGAACCAGAATGGGAGGCACTCAGGTAAGATACAGAAATTTCACCTCCCTTGCATCTTTCCCCTTTGCCCCACATAAGCCACTGCTTTCGGTGTAACTCCTGTGTAAGCATCTCTGTGTCATTTTGCCCCAGTTTGCTCAGCTAACTATCCATTTCCTCTACTTCTCAGGCCGGTGGCTGTTTCTTTCTTGCCCACGCTTCTCTTCTCACTGAAACACCAACTGTCTGAAGTATTGTGGAGCTGGCGCAACACTTTTAAACTTTGTTCCCTCTAGCGTCCCCTTCAGCTTTATCCACAGGTCCACTGGGTATGTAACATCTCCCCCCTCTGCATCCCTGCTGCTTGGCTCCCTATTTTGCTGAGCTCTTGTCCTAGTCCTCAGCTATTCCCTTTGTGGATTTAAATAAATAAATAAATCTCAGCCAAACTGACAGCTTTCTCTTCCCTCACAGAAACTGACAAAAGCTTTGTTCCCGCTCCTTTCTGAACTATCAAGCTAGCTCAGCCAATCAGTGTCAAAACGAAACTTCACCACTGCATGTAGACTGATCACCGGCACTTTTCAGTCTAGGTTACAAACTGCTTCGTGATTTAGCTTCCAAACACACCCACAGGCTAAGTTAGGCCTGGGAGCTAATGAGATGCTCAAGGACCTCTGTTGAGCTTCATGAGTGAAAACAGGAAGTGATTGTTGGCACTTAAATCAAATCTAGCTACTTCACCTGTAAGGCTGTGATCATTTCTGACTCTTGACTCTTTCCACTGTTTGTTTCTGTCCTATAAATTGGCCTATGAATTCAGAAGTGTTTCAAGACAATTTCAGGAGGCACTCATCTATCTATCTATCTATCTATCTATCTATCTATCTATCTATCTATCTATCTATCTATCTATCTATCTATCTATCTATCTATCTATCTATCTATCTATCTATCTATCTATCATATATTATATCAAGAGCTAGGGAAGTAGTATTTTTTAAAACAATTGATTGTTTATAGCTCTATTGACAAGAGTAGCTAATTACTCTGTGGTAATTGTTTGTTTGTTTGTTTGTTTGTTTGTTTGTTTGTTTGTTTGTTTGTTAGACTTTTAGACTGCCCATTGGGCAGCAAGCAAGGTCACTCTGGATGGTTTACAACAGCAAAATATTAACAGAGAAATCCTATTTCACAAAAGTGACTAAATACATGTAGTTATGGGATAGTTTTTTTAAAAAATTGAAAATGCTACAGGTTGTTGCATCCTCTCCCACAGTGCAGCACAAGATATTAACTGGAGCACCATTTAGGAAATCAACATTCCGTCTAGGATGCGTGGCCACACAGCCACGGGACATTGTATCTGTGCCGTTCACTCACAGTCAGCACCGCCATCGACCTGGCGAGGGTCACAGCTGGAACTCTGTGTGCACAGGCAGGGTCCTGAATGCAAAGGAGCTGGAAAATCAGAGGGAACATTCATGTAAATTAAAGTAAGCCAAAGTTCCACTTATTCCATAAAAGCAGTGTCAGTATCTTTAACCAAGTTGGATTTATAATTCAGCTACCTGGTCATTACTAGATAAAGGAATCATTGGCAAGCATCTTATGGTATCAAGCAGCTTCCAAGCTTTGACCCCAAGTGGGTTGCATCACTCTATGACGGCCACTTATGCGGGAACCAGAGTGCATCTCATTACTTACTTACTTAGGGCCTTTTCACACGACCCCTAAGATCCGCTGGCCACTTAAATTCGGACCAGAGATCTTAGGGGTTCGTTGCTCTCCCTTCCTCGCTCCTGTCTGCGTGAGGGGAGGGAGGAAGAAAGAGACTAAAAAATGCAGGCTCACCCCTGAAGCTGCCGGGAACTCCATCGTCCTAATTCCTTCTCTTCTGTTTGCTTTTTTTTCCTCCCGCCCCTTCTCTTAAAGGGGCGGGAGGCAAAACAAAAAACAAAACAAAAACCAGAAGCGAGGAGAGCCCCGCACTGACCAGATTAAATCCGGACCTGGGGATTTTCACCCTCCTCGAGCAGGTACAAGAAAAGTGCGCTGGGACGCGCTTAGGTGGGCGTGATTGCATTGAATTTCCTGCAAACTCCGGAGCTGGTGGGGAAACAATTGTAAGCTCCGGAGCTTGCAGCCATTTGCTGCAGAGTTTAGGGGTCGTGTACAATGGCTCTTACTTACTTACTTACTTACTTACTTACTTACTTACTTACTTACTTACTTACTTACTTACTTACTTACTTACTTACTTGCCTGCTCCAATCAAAATCCAGCAGATCCTTAAGCTACTGCAGGAGAAGCATTAGCATCTGGCAGTTTTGGGTCCCTTGCATCACGGAAGTTACCGGAGGAGATCCCCATGCTCGGCTTGGGTTTTGTTTTTTTAACAGAGAGGAACACATCCATATGGGAGAAGACAGCTGTCCTTGATCTACATTTTGCACTGGGGCATTTCTAGAAAACTGACATGCCCGCCCACTGTTGGATATGTTGCCCATTATTGTATGAAATCTGGATTGTATTAAACTTCCAATCCCCCCCGTCCCCCATTTTTCTTGACGATAGATTTCACTTCCTTTCCTAAGCTCCTGTGTTCTCATCTACCTGAATTTCCCAATTGATTAGAAAATCCACATAGCTCTCTGCCCCACTTTCCCTCTTTCTGTGCTTGCCTGGCACTGATGAACAGCTTGTAGTATTCAGAGGTTTCCCCCTGCCTTTCCAATTTGAAAAAGTAGCCATTTAGTTACTTTTGAGAAATAGAAATCACTCTTTAAGAATGGCGAGCCAAAGGTGTAATTAGCTGCTTTGTGTAATGGCTGCTTTTTAAATGTTGCTTTCAAAGCGCTTGATTTGGGGACACCATCTTGCAAATGACATCACCCCCTCTTTCGCCTCTGCATGAGACACTGTGGATTTCAATCTCCTGCTGAAATTGCCAATCCCTCTGATCAAAAGCACACACTGCTTCTTGGGGGTTTGGAAATAAGATGTAGAATCTTGATTCCCCCCCTCCATCTCTTCTCCACACATTTTTGCTCTCACCCCATTTTCCTTTCAGAGGCTGGAACCTAAGACCTCCCTAGTTATGTCCTGCTCTAACCACTACACTCTCCAGTCTCTACGAGCAACAGCAAGCCTACTGTTCACAAAGGAAAGGTTTGTTTCCACCCCAGCAATCAGAGACAAGGGAAATAAACACCCACCCACACCCACACACTGCATCACGTATATAAGCAATGCAGGTTGATGGCCCCATCAGTACTAAATGTCACCCCTGCCTAATGCGAAATGTAGGGACCCAGCAGCAAACATACCTGCATTTTGTTTGTATGGAAAATAAATTGATTGCAGGCTGGCATATGGTGGAGACAGACGTGCTTTTTGCCGGCCCTGGCAAATATCTCCGGCTCAGCCCTGCAAGGGGCAAGGAGAAGGAATTATGAAAATGGTAGATACCAGACGGCTGGGATGAAACACCCTCTTCATCACAGAGCATTCCCATGCAGGGAAGATGGGGCAAAGATCTGAGCAGCATGGCATGCCAGGCACAAAGCACACTGCTACTTTTTCCTGATGTGCATCTGGGCTCCTGTCTAGAAAGAGGCATGTGTGCGCCCATCTGTCCCAGGGAAGGGCTTGCTTTGCCACCCTGCCCGGTCCCCTTCCTTTAGGAAACATAAGCAAGGCCACTGATTGCAAGACAAGGGTGTTGGCGGAACTATACACTGGCCAAGAACCAGGCTGGGGATGCCATAGGCCAGTGATGGTGAACCTTTTAGCGACTGAGTGCCCAAACTGCGATTCAAAACCCACTAATTTTTTGCAAAGTGCCAATACAGGTAGCTGTGAAGGGGCGATGTTGGGTGCCCACAGAAAGGGCTCCAAGTGCCACCTTTGGCACCCATGCCATAGGTTCACCAACACTGTCATAGACTGTGGTCCCCAATGCATGAAAGGATCCAGCCTTTCACAGGCATGGAAACCGCTCTACTGTATTCTTATCTAGTAAGAACTATCCGCATGTTAATTTTTCAGACCAGGATGTGATTCAGAGATCGATGTGTCCCTCAAACCTTTGGGCTGTCATTCTGCTGGCAGAGGCTGATGGGTGTTGTAATCCAACAACTTCTAGAGGGTTTCAAGTATTGGAGGCTTTTGGATCTTGGCACAGAGGGCCTCATGGTGCAGCGGCTAAATTGCTGTACTGCAGCTATATAATGTGCTCACAACCTGGGGTTCAATCCCAGGTAGCCGGCTCAAGGTTCATTCAGCCTTCCATTCTTCTGAGGTTGCTAAAATGAGTACAGTATCCTGCTCGTGGGAGGGGGGGCAATGTGTAGCCTGCACAATTACTTACTCTCTCTTTTGAGTCTGTTGAGTTATTTTGCTGAAAGGAGTTGTGTTTCTCTATTTGCTGTTGATCTGTAACTAAATGAGATTTTTAAAAAAGCTTTCTATTACTAATGCCTCAGAGTGTGCTATTGAGACTGCAAGTGCCAGTTAATAAGAAAAGGGTGGTCTGATTTAGGGAACTTGAAGCTATTCTGCTCAGTGAATCCCAGCACTTCTTTTCTGCAGCTAGAGGAATTTAACCAGACATTCCAAACACTGCAGCCTAAGGTTCTCTGCTCCTGCTCTAATGGCATGGACGATAATCCAGGCTTCCCAAAGATTACAGGGTCTTGCATCCACAGAAAGTCATGGCAGAATCTCTTTTGAGGCATATAGGAACACCTTGGGAAGCTTTAGTAGGTTCCCTTCCTGCTGGAGCTGGAGGCTTCTATCAGTTTCATAAGCAGCTTGATGCTTCTAGCTGTGAGGGTGGCCAGCATGTTACTCTGGGGCAGCTCACAGATTAGGATGGGAAAACCCTCACCCCAATTTTTCAGAAAGGGAAAGCAAACACGTTTACATACACCTTGGCGGCGGTGGTGGTGAAAACTCACTTCCGAGTACCCATGCATTGGGACTGCACTGGGTCCATGAACCAGGAAGTTCCTGTTAGAAATGCCACCACCACCCCCCCAAGTGGCCTTCTAGATATGCCGCCATCTCTCAGTTCCAGTCTCCCATCCCAGCTGCCTTCAGGAGTGCCATCACAGGCAGACTTGGGAGCAGAAGACAAGGCTTCCTGTTCACTTCAATGGCACCCCCCTCACGTTTATCAGAATAGGTTTTCATTATTTAAATGGTGGCTCAGCGGACTAAGGCTCCCAAACTGTTGACTGCAAAGTCAGCAGCTCAGCGGTTCGAATCCCAGGTGCCACACAGCAGAGCGAGCTCCCGCCGATAACCCCAGCTCCTGCCAACCTAGCAGTTCGAAAGCATGTAAATACAAGTAGAATAGGTATTGCCGTAAAAAACGGGAAGGTAAAATAGTGTTTCCTTGCAGCCATGCCGGCCAGGTGGCCGTGGACTTGCACAACACTGGCTCTCCGGCTTGAATACAGAGATGAGCACCGCCCCTAGAGTTGGACACGAGTAGCACGCATGTGTGGGGGAAACTTTAGCTTTACATTTTATAGTCTAGTGGGTCATCCGTGAATCCAGAGCCTCCAGTTAACGAAGCCCCATTCATGCCTGTTCTATGATGTGATACTAATGACTTGAGTTATGGGGCTCTTATAAGCTGCATTGAAATGACTGAAATATCAGAAACTGTGAGAGCCATTGTGGTGTAATGGTTAGAGCCATGGATTGGGACTCTAGACAAATAGGTTAAAGTTGCCTATAAACCATGAAGTGAGCCATTAAACCTGTGGTGGTGGGTGTCATATGGCTTCTTCACCCTCTCTCAGCATAACCTACCCCACAGGACTGGGGTGAGGAAAGGGGGGGGGGAGAGGAGAATGATGGCTCCAAACCCAGTCAAGATTCTATGCTTTTACTAGCACTTCCTTTAAGCCCGTTAACATTAGGTAAACGAGCGGAGGGCTTACACAGCTTCCAACCCAAATGCAGCCCATGTTAGGGGGGAAATGCAAGGGGAGTGGGGGAGGGGTTACAGATCCAGGGATGGGCCCTTCCAGCTACAGTATGGGATCTGCAAATATCACTGGGGTTGAGGGAATAATTTTAATATCCATAGCAGTAGCTAACTAGCTATCATAGATCATGCCACTGTTCCTTGGTGCCTAGGAACAGGCCAAGCTGTTTATTAGTGGTCATTTGGCAAAGAGGGGTTATACCTGGTAGGACAGGGTGCCTTCAGAGGTCTAGAAAGGGTTTAGAACACATTGGAAAGAATGGCAGTCACGACCAATCCCTCATCTACCTCCCAACTTTCTCCAGCCTTTCTCTCTTTTCACTGGGCACCATATAATTTACCAAGTGCTCTTGAATCCACATAGGAGTCCGTGGCAGAAGTGAAGGGGCATGTGAATCCACTCTGAGTTTTAACCCGTACTTTACAAGATCTCTCTAATGTGCCAACTAGTGATTATGCACTTGTACTACAACTGCCAGCTGCCTGGGGAAGCCTGGGAGTTGTGGTCCAAAAACACAAAACTGCTCACCTCCAGAGCCAACTCAATACCCTCCCCCCCCAAAAAAAAAGGATCAGCATCTTGAATAATCCTGATAAAAATGCAGACTGAAATTTGGAGTTGATTTGCAACACTCCATCTTCCAAACTTGAGACCACAAATAATAAATAAATAAATAAATAAATAAATAAATAAATAAATTTCCTTACTCTCCAGTCCTCCTCCGCAACACCCCCATCCTTCTTTAAGAACCCATGGGGCAATGGTTAAATTGCTGTACTGCAGCTAAAACTGTGCTCAGACCTGGGGTTCTATCCCAGTTAGTTGGCTCAAGGTTCACTGAGCCTTCCATCCTTCCAAAGTCGGTAAAATGAGTACCCAGCTTGGGGGGGGGGAGTAATGCCATGTGTAGCCTGCATCCTTATTTTTATTTGTGAACTTCCCTGGGAGTGCTTTAAGCCCTATGAGGCGGTATATAAGCAGAACACTTTCTGCTTTTGTTTTTAAAGGGACTCACATATACAGTATCTTTCCTCCCTCCCGTTTTTCAATGGAACCGATCCCAGTCCCACACCGGTTCAGAATTTGGAGGTATTTGGGGGGGGGGAGAGAGACTGTTTCCTCCTCTAGCTACAACTTCAACAGCTCATAGGAATTGCCCCCCCCCCAAAATAATAACTTTGCCAAGTTCCGCATGGACTCTCTGGGCGGCTCCACCAGGATGCGCAGAAAAGCAACAGGTTAACTGGTCACCTGCCGTTGCTTTCCAAACCACGAGGTGGACGGGAGGAGGAGAAGCACCACCGGTTGAACTTCCACCGTGTCCGCCCTGGGATTCCGCCCCACCACCCACCACCCCATTAAAGACACCCCTTGTCCCACCCGACGCTAATCCTCCAGGCAGCGTCTGTGTGCGGCAGCGGCGGTAGGTTATCCTGCGGATTTTCTTGAACGTAATAGTCCCCTTCCCTTTTTTTCAAAGGGACCCTGTTCTCCCGTGTTAAGGAAGATCTCTGACAGGTGCCCTCTTTCACCGAGGTCCCGCCGGCCTCGAGGCGTGTAGGAGAGCCCTGCTCGCCCCCCCCACGCCCACTTCTGCCGCACCAGCTCCAGGAGACAAACTTTTCTCTGGAGTTGTGTCCCTTCTCTGGACTTTTCCTGGCTTCAATACACACACACACAGAGAGAGAGAGAAAGACACACACCCTATTCCCACCCCATCGGATGAGCTGCACCGCCTTCCACGCAAATCTAACCTGCCCCCCCAAGACCCAGAAAGGGTGGGAGGAGGAGGAGGAAGGCGAAGGGATGGGTGGGGTGAGCCATCCCGACTTCCCCCCCTACACACCTCCCCGTCCCAGAGGCGGGAGGATCTCGGCCAGTAGGGACGCGGTGGACAGCTCCTGGCGGCCACAGCCCAGCCGAGAAGATGCGCGTCCAGGAAGCCTCGGAGCCCCGTCCTAGAATCCAGGGCGTCCCGGGGAGGGGCAAGTTGTTGAGCGTCCGGGTCTTGAAGACGAAACCATCAGTAAGTCCTCTTCCCCTGCCCTACCCTGCCCCCCTCACGGCGCACCACACAGCCCCCCCCCCGCCATCGACTTTTTAGGGAGCCCTCACTCCGCACCCCCCCCACCCGCTGGCCCCGAAAGGTCCTCTCCACTGGAACCCGCCTTGCTTGCCTGCTACGAATACTGCCCCCCCCCCCCAACAGGTGTAACTTGGGAAAGGGATACAGGACCGCTGGCTCTGGTCCTGATTGCCCTGGGATTGGAATTGGGGGAGGCTGGCTTAAGGAATGACATGGTGATGCTCTTGCTATAGAGGGCACAGGAGCCCCTTTCGGGAATTGGGGGTGGGGGTGGGGAGAAGGGTGGTGGCAATGGAACCCTTTCCAAAGGGACGTGCCCTGGGATGCTTTCTTCCACTCCCCAGTGGTCCCCATTGCATTCCTTATGGAACACTGTCCACTTGGGAGCCAGCCCTGACATTAGGAAGGGTTCTCTCTGGCAGCAGTTCCAGCAGGGTGGTGGTGGTAGGAAAGGGACACCCTCTGGCTTTTTACCTCTGAAGAAAGAAAACCGAGCGGTGGGGTCCAGGCAGCCAGCGCTGCTGCTTCTAAGCTGGGGTGACTGTCCTCAGGTGATATGGGAGGATGCTGTTCCACCACCACCAAAACTGGAGACGTGTTCAGGGAATGCCCGTCCACGTACTTTCTGCAAGTAGAATAAGCACGGTGTCTCATTTTGTCCTACCAAATTGCTTCTAGCTGCCATTTTAGTATATCATCATCATGATCATCATCATGTCAAATCAATTCTGATTGATGGTGATCCTTTCCAGGGTTTTACCCTTCTTTCTTCCGAAGGCACTGTGGAACTTAATAGCTTGCTCAAGGCTACACAGGCTGGTTCTATCCCTGAGAGTCCCAGTGGGGAATTGAACTTCCGACCTTTGCCTCTGTAGCTGGGCATGTGCTGCTGAATTTATTTGACCTCAGCTCCTATCCCCATCCCCCTAGTGACACCAACGCCTGCCCGTTCAAACCCAAATCCTTAGCTGCACTCCAGAAGAGCACCCACCACTTCTCCCAGCAAATCTCCTATCCTGGCCCATGAACCTGCCCTCTCCATCCCGTCCGTGTCCTGAGGTTTGCTCGCCGTAGTCAAAAGCATGTTACTCTTTTCAGCCTACCTTTTCCTTTACGCTCAAGACTGAACAGACATGGGCTAAATGCATTGCAGAAAGCCACATCTCTTGCCTGGTCTTCTGCCTTACATCAAAAGCCTGGAACACACACACACACACACACACACACACACACACACACACACACACA